>SJXQ01005835.1:0-20862 GCA_006408695.1 Aepyceros melampus
TAAAAAAATAAAATTTACAAAAAAGAGAAAGAGGCTGAATTGCAGGAGAATTGCAGCTAGCTCAAAGAATAACAAAAGATTGCAAGAAAAAGTATGTAATCAAAGTACTGTAATGTGGCTCTGCAATGGACAGTACTTAATTAAAATGATGCAGAGATGGAAACTACATCTGGTCCCTCAACTTATTAGGTGACTCTGATGCGGATATTTCTGCTTCTGAGCTCAGTTTTATCAGCAGTGAAGTTGGAACATGGGTCCCTCCTGTGTCTTCAAAGTTGCCAGGCTTTCCTGGTGGCTCAGACGGTAAAGAATCTGCCTGCAGTTCAGGAGACCTGTGTTCAGTCTCTGGGTTGGGAAGATCCCCTGGAGAAGGGAATGGCAACCCACTCCAGTATTCCTGCCTGGAAATTCCATGGACAGAGGAGCCTAGCAAGCTACACTCCATGGGATCGCATAGATCCGGACATGACTGAGCGACTACCACTCAGTCACTCTCCAGCCCTGGTAAGTTTTGAAGGGCAGTCATTTTCAGAAGTCAGCTTCTCTATAAATAATGGTTAGCAATGTGTAGTAGTATTTCCAAAAAGTGAAAAGAAGACCAAGTTCTTTCAAGAAATCATAATTACAAGGAAGTATGATTGACTAAAAAGGTAGGTAATTTTAAAGCTACCTTGGCTAGGTGGGAATCCTTTTCCAATTAGTTAATACAAATTACTAAGAAAATTGAATGATGCAGCAGAAGATATGACACAAATTAAATAAATATTTAAGTTACAATACATAAATGGCTAATATGAAAAAAATAAACTACTCCAGAGGGCAGAATCTGTAGGTTGAAATTAGCGTGAAGAACATCAAAAGGTAAACAATGTGGTCATTAACCAAAAGTCAATCAGATTCATTCCTCTGGTATTTTTAAAAAATTTTTATATCATTTGGTTTTGTTTTTGGCTCTGCTGGATCTTTGTTGCTTTGGGCTGGCTTTCTCTGGTTGCAGTGAGCTGGGTGTTGCTCTGTATTGTGACGGCTTTCCTTGTTGGACCTGGAGCTAAGGTACCTTGTTGTAGCTCCTGGGCTTCAGAGCAAAGCCCTCAGGAGTTGTGGCCTGTGCACTGAGTTTTTCCTTGGCTCGTGGATTCTTCTCCAACCAGAGGTCGAACCCACTGTGATAATCCAATGACTTATTTTTGTTTAGTTTTCTTCATGTCCATTATGTTTAGCAATAAAAATACCATTGTATTTCAAACACTTATACATGATTGAACACAATAGCCTTTACCTAAGCAATAAGATTTCTTTGTTATACATTTAATTTTCCATCACCCATGTTCATAGCTGCATTGTTGGCTGTAGCTTAAAAGTGGAAGCAACCCATGTGTCCACTGATGGGTGAATGGACAAACAGAATGTGGTTTATACACACAATGGTGTATTATCTGCCCTTTGAAAAGAATGAAATTCTGACACATTCTACAACAGGGATGAACCTAGAGGAGGTTTGCTAAGTAAAGGAACTCAGACACAGCCAGGCGAGTACCATGTGATCCCACTTACAGGAGGTATCTAACTAGCCAAATTGTAGAAAGAGAAAGTAGAATAGTGGTTGCCAGGGCTTGGAGTCAGGGGGCAGTGGGTGGTTATTGCTTAAAGGATAAGAGTTTCAGTTTTGCAAGATGAAAAGGTTCCAGAGATTGGTTGCACACCATTGAGAATACACTTAGCAAGAATGAACTGTGTACTTAAAAGCGTTAAGATGCTCAGTTTTATATTATGTGTTGTTTTTCAGCCACTCAGTCCTGTCTGACTCTTTGCGACCCCATGGACTGCAGCACGCCAGGCTTCCCTGTCCTTCACTGTCTCCCAGGGTTTGCTCACACTCGTGTTCATTGAGTAGATGATGCCATCCAGCTGTCTCTATTATGTGTATTTTACTGCAAGTAGGAAAATTAATTTTACCTCATTTGAAACATTGTTTTTGTTTAAACACATGAATAATTCTCTCCTTTGTTTGATAGTATATGTCAACCAAGAGTATTTTAAGATAGCCTTGTGATCCCATCTATACTAAACAATAACCTTCACGTTGTAAATCTCCTAGCATTTATGAAATGTAACAGTTTTTGAGATAATGTCTGTGCCTCAGTATTTAAAGATATGTGAGTTACTATCAGTATTCTAAATATGTCAGGCCTTTAGGAGCTCCAGAGAGGCACTTGAAGGAAAGTCCTTGGATGCTCTGAAATCATAGTGAAAATGCTGTGCTCTGTGTGTACATCAGGAAAGAGCACCCATGGCTTTTTCTGATCCTCAAGGGCCCTGTGACAGCTAAAAGCTCAAGAACCGTTTATGTAAATGAAATTCACAGTCACCCGTGAGATAGTTGTCTCTCCATTTGCGACTGTTAGAGGTACATTAGTCCCTGTCATCCTCTACCCTTCTTCTAAGGAGTAATTAATAAAAGCAGGACATCACCTTGGCGGACACAGGAGGTGTGCCCCAGGGTCAGCCTGTGTGCCAGGCTGCTAGACGTTTCCATCAGACTCGGTGATGGAAGAGGTACACGCTCACCTCCTGTGAGGATGTCGTGAGTCAGATGCGGCAGCAGAACCCGGGGGTTAGGAGCGGAATTCCAAGTGCTCTTGACAGTGTGGAGAAAATGAGTACCAGCCAGTGACAATGAGGTCAACAGGAATAAAAGAGTACAAATCAGGAGGGAACATAGGCCAGTGAGGCTAATGGAAAGAACCAGCCAAGGAAAAGCCAGATGACAAGAACCCAAGGCTCATGATGAATCACAGGCTGAGGGCCAAGGGGAAGGCAGAACTCTTGTGATGTGTGCTGCTCCTGCAGAGGAGCCCCAACGAGAGAGGGAGGCACTTTCCAACTCAGAGATGATCTTGAGTAATTGAGATCCCCTTGTGTGGTTGGATGCTGGTTATTTCTAAGTAGTTATCTGTATTCATTATTCTCTTTTTTGAAGCAAAATCTTTGCAGACATGCATGTGCATATAAAGATAGTGTGTGTGTTCTGTGTGTATGTGCACGTACGTGTGTGCTTGTCTGTGATGAGGGTTTGAGAGTGTCAGCTTAAAAATATTCACAACCTAAACTTGAGTTATGTTTTATTTGGTGGGAATTTTTAGGATTTCAAGCCCGGGAGACAGCATCTCAAGTAACCCTGAGAGAAGTGCTCCAAGGAGGTGAGGGAATGAGGCAGGATATATAGTAGTTTTGTAGCAAAGGGCAGATAGTCTGAACATCAAAAGATCATTTTTAATTAAAGAAAACCAGATATCCCAGTGGGCTTCCTGGCTGGCCCTAGTGGTAAAGAATTTGCCTGCCAATGCGGGAGATACAGGAGACACATTTTCGATCCTTGAATTGGGAAGAGCCCCTCAAGTAGGATATCTGAAGTTAAGGAAGTTAGTGCTTTTCTATGTATGGGAAGACACAAGAGTCTGGACTCACTGAAGTCATTCTTTTCATATGTATCTCAGCTATCCTGGAGCAGTAGCCTATGTTTTTCACATCCTGAGCTCCTCTGGGGCTCCCTGTCGGGAGTGACTGCAGTTTGATGGCTGTTAGATTCTAGGTTTTCTCCTTACTGAGTCCGTTAGGACTCACCAGCTTATATTGGAGGACCAGAATCACTGATGACAGTGACATCCTTCTTTCTTAATATGGCAGGAAATATTTCATGTCTCAAGGGTCTGTGACTGCCTTAGCAAGAAGAATCTCGATGGCTTGCTTTGTTGTTTGGTTCTGATGCTTAGAAAAGATGCTTGGGGAAATTTTGGCGAAGTATTCAGGAAAAGAGTGTAGATATTGAAAGGAAAAGGAAAATGGGAATTTGAAAATTAATTACCTGGAATAAAAAAATGAATGTGTGGAGATGTGATGAAGAGGAGAACGTGGCAGGTGGTCATGTCCCGTGATCCTGCTCGAGGGAACACAGCTTCCTTCCCCTACCTTGGGAAAGCTTTAGATCATGTGGAGTCTTCTCACCAGAAGTAATGGACACCTTTAAAAATAACACTACATATAATACTTATCCAAACAGATTAGAATTATGCATCATTACAGTCAGTTTTATCTTCATTTGTAAAACAGATTTTACAAGGAGGGTACACTAGGTATGTTCCTAATTTTAGAGGACACTTCATAGCCCTTATGAAGACTTGCTTTAATTAGATCCAAAATCAATGAACTTCTTATAAGTTAACTCTCATTAGCTGCCGGGTACAAGCCATCTGCTGTGAAGCATCACTGATAACTTTCTGTGAAAGTTTCTGCAACTCATATTTTGACAAATCTATTTTTATAAAAATTTTAAATCTCAAAGTTACAAACCAACAGTCCTTCAGAGTAAAGTAACAAAATTTCAAATATTATAGGAGAATTAGTCACTTTTGTTAGCAAGGAGACTTCAGTAAAAGCTACTTTTATGATAAGGTAGCTAAGTAAATTACAGGTACTGAATAAGCGTACAGATAAAGGATGATTTTTCACACTTCTCCTACAGTGTAAGTGAAAGAATCTTTAGAGATCTCAGTGCACCATCTAAGGAAGCACTGTGCTTATTCAGAAAGCTGCCAAGAGGAGGCTCCCTTCCTCACATTCAGTGAGGTGACTTGTATAGACGCAGAACATTCTGTGGATTTACTGTGATCAGTGAGGAAGGAAGTACCATTATCATCTCCACTTTTTGGTTGAAGGTTAGGAGATTTAGGAGTAGGTGGCACCCTTGAGGGAACAAGTTCACACTTGGGTTCAGCCCTTAGGACATGAGGCTCAGTCAGTGCTCTTTGAAGATCTTTGACTAAATGTCATCATTTATCCTAATTTTTTTTTCTACTTATTTTCTTGATTTGAATAAAATAGAATCAAAGTATACTTATCAAACTCAGTTCAGTTCAGTCCAGTTCAGTCACCAGTCTTGTCCAACTCTTTGCTACTCCATGGACTGCAGCACGCCAGGCCTCCCTGTCCATCACCAGCTCCCGGAGCCTACTCAAACTCATGTCCATCGAGTCGGTGATGCCATCCAACCATTTCATCCTCTGTCATCCCCTTCTCCTCCTGCCTTCAATCTTTCCCAGCATCAGGGTCTTTTCCAAGGAGTCAGTTCTTCGCATCAGATTGGAGTTTCAGCTTCAGCATCAGTCCTTCCAATGAATATTCAGGACTGATCTCCTTTAGGATTGACTGGGTTGATCTCCTTGCAGCCTAAGGGACTCTCAAGAGTCTTCTCCCACACCTCAGTTCAAAGCCATTGATTCTTTGTTGCTCAGGTTTCTTTATGGTCCACCTCTCACATCCATACATGACGACTAGGAAAACCAACGATGCTACTTAAATAAATATGCAAAAAAGAAGGAATATTATTCCATGACACTCAGTCTCCATGTTCATTAGCGTTTCCAGTTCTGTCTCATTTTGTTGTTGTTTAGTCACTATTATCTGGCTGTTTTGCAACCCCCTGGACTGTAAGCCCACCAGGCTCCTCTGTTCTTATGCAAAAAAAAATGAGAAGGTCTAGGAGAGTGGGCTGCCTCAGCCTTGTCTTTCATATGGTTTATAATGTAGACCCTTCACTGGCTAGAGTCAGTGTTTACTTTTAAAGGAAGTATTTTTATCTCTGCACTTAAAACAGAGGGTACCTTAGTATTTTATAAAAGATGACAGGTAAATTACATTACCAAAAAAAAAAAAAAAGAAAGAAAATGCAGATGTGGAGAGGTATGCAATAGGATAGTTTATTGGGGGAAAATAGACTAATATCAAAATAGAAAGAACAGAAGCAGAAATAATGAATTTGTTGGCATCAATCTCTTCTTTCATGACCTCATCATGCCCAAGATACTGATCAGTTTCACTACAAGCAATAAATATTAAAATGAAAATTTTGAGTGTCTTATCAAAAGCTTCCTGACATCAATTGTTTTCACAATTTTTTTCCTGCAAGCTTTGAATACGTCTTCATCTGTCTTTGAGTCCAATCAATCTTGTTCCCACAAAAAGCACTTTTTTTCCCCATCTTCTATTTTTGAGTTTTCTTTCTTAGCAGAGGTGCATGAATATTATTTTACACTCCAATGTGGTTGCATCTCCATCAATCAGGAAATAAAAAGTGGGTCTGAAGGATGTGTCACGACCCTGCAGGGCTGCAAACAATGGAGATGCTGTAATGATTTCCTGGCCCCTGGCAGCAGCGGCCGCGAAGGCTGTGTGCACGTCTGCACAAACCAGTATTCATCCTTTGTTGTTATAATGGATCCAGGTGTTTGCAGGAGAAGCAAATTTTCAAAGAGCATTTAATTCTTCAATGTCACCTGCACACAATCTCCAACTTGACAAATATTGCAAAATATCCTGAAAGCAAATGTTAGGGTCATCCATTCTTGTCTGTGTAACCTCTTTGATCTCCTAATGCATTAACAGTATCTACATTTTGTACCTTAAAAGCTGAAGGCAACAAGGATTTCATTTTTGTAATCATCTTCAATTATTAGGAATAGAGGAATACTCCATTAGTAATATTGGATGTGGTTCACAACTAAGTTTATTTGAAAAGTATTCATTGTTTCCTTGGACGTTTCTGACATTTTCTAGATTTTTCTGTTAAGGGCATGTCACCATCATTCAGGATACATTTCCATACAATAGAGAGCAAGTACTTTGACGGGTCAGTAAAGTTTTATTTTACGTTCTGTGTATTCTGCTGCTGCTGGTAAGTCATTTCAGTCATGTCCGACTCTGCGCGACCCCATAGACGGCAGTCCACTAGGCTCTGCCGTCCCTGGGATTCTCCAGGCAAGAACACTGGAGTGGGTTGCCATTTCCTTCTCCAATGCATGAAAGTGAAAAGAGAAAGTGAAGTCACTCTGTCGTGTTCGAGTCTTCGCGACCCCATGGACTGCAGCCCACCAGGCTCCTCCGTCCATGGGATTTTCCAGGTAAGAGTACTGGAGTGGGGTGCCATTGCCTTCTTATCGTATTCTAACGTTTAGTATTTCTCGTCAAAAATTCAGCTCAGGTCTTCCAATTTTCAGTGGCGTCCTCCACTCCTGGTTTTCTATTTCTCTTAAGTTCACGTGCTGTTTGTCACATCTCTTTTGGTACTTAATTATATCTAGTTGATTTTGTTGTATCATATCTGATGTTTCACAATGACAACTCACCAGCTAAAGGTGATCTATGGATGGGTTTGTGGTGACCCACAAACTGTTTAAAAAATAACATCTTGAATTGGGTGCCAATATTTGAAAACTGGTTGATGACACACAAAAGTTGGGACTTCTGGTTTCAATGGAGTCAAACAACAGGTCTGGCAAGGCTGGCACTCTTTTTGAGGGTAGAAGTTTGCTGGAACTGAGGCCCTGGTGTCCTGGGATGGGCAGCCGGGTCCCCGGGCCACAGGGCTCCCTCCAGGCATTTTGCTTTTATTTCACTTTCCTTCCCAGGCTGGTAGGCGTTTGAAGTCATGGCCTGTCTGAGCTTGCCTTTTCAGAATTTTGTTTCCTGAACTAGGTTATAAATTCCTTAAAGCCAGACCGCCTTTGCTATGACTCTTCTCTATCCTCGCACTGCCTTGCATAGTACTAGTCACATAGTAGTTGTTCAATAAATTAATTTGTTAACATGTCTATAGTGTGCCACTGGGCATATATGGAGCTTCCTGAAGAGCTAGGGGAAAACGTCTTCAAATAGTTCACACAAATGAAATGATTAATCTTCACAACTCCTTTTTTTGAGATTCACAAGGGATATACAGTATGGGGATTAATTTATGATGAGGAAAGAATAACACTTAATGAAACTATTCCCAACTGAACTTTCAGGGAAGATTTAGCTACACAAAAAAGTAATTACTTATATTGAAAATTTGCGCTGCAGATATAAGCCCCAGCCAGTGCTTTACCAGAAAGTGCCATGGCCTCTCCAGAGAAGGGAGCTCTGGTCCTCCTTCAGCTTGGCAGCCTCCTACATCATTCACTGTAAGACTTTCCATGTCCCTTGAGTGCTTTGGGCAGCATCTCACACCAGCTTATTGATTTCACAGTTATCCAGATGAGGTCTCATTGGAATAACCTCTTCCAGCATTCATTTTCTGCCTCTGTGTTTAGTTCTATAAGAATACTTCAAATAAGCTGGGGGATGTGAGGGTTTAAATTTCTTTTTTTTTTATAAATAAATTTCCATTGTGAAATATTTATGAATGTAAGCAAAAAATATATAATATTATGAAGAACACATTTCATTTCTGTTCTGGGTACGCGTGCCAGTCCCTGTTACGTTCTTCCTTTCTGGCTTCATATCCTGCCACAACCATCGTCTCGTGTCACTGCAAATGTACCATATCCTTCAGTTGCTGTTCAGTCGGTCAGTAGTGTCTGACTGTAACCCCGTGGACTGCAGCCCGCCAGGCTCCTCTCTCCGGGAGGTTTCCCAAGCAAGAATACTTGAATGCGTTGCCATTTCCTCCTTTAGGGAATCTTCTCAACCCAGGGATCAAACCTGTAACTCCTGCACTGGAAGGCTGGTTCATACACAAGTCACTACACATGTAAAATATGAATTTGGATGTTGTTTTTTTCAATAAACTTAGAATTATGAAAAGAGACTTTAAGAATCTAGAAATACTTAGAAAATACGTCCATACTTTGTTATGTGTAAGAATTGAAAATACACAAAATAAATTTGTTCAGTAATCAAATATTATGACATAGAATATAGAAATAAATGAAAAAACTTAGAGTAGATCACATTGTTTTTACAAAGCCTGATTAGAAAACTAAAACCACAGATTTTTTTTTTTTTCCTCCTAAAAGAATGTCATATGCTCCTTGTTTTCTTATATTTAGGTTACACAGAATTCCAGCTAATATGGCCATTTGGACCCCTGATTCAAAACCACTGTGAAGTAAGGGTAGGGCTTGCTTGATGCTTATACAACTGACCCAATAAGACGTGAAAGCAGCTGGATGTTGAGGAAGGACCAGAAGTATTATATAAAGCAAAAACTAACATCTAAAAAAAAAAAATGTAGTGATGAAAATTTAAGAAAAAAAATGGGTAGAATGTGGAAATAAAATTGCAGTCATCCTATCCTGTATCTTCCTGGATTAACCACGTGTATCATCATTGTATTGTCTTTCCATGTTCTGATTAACTCAGGACTCACAACCCAGCTAGCATGGTGTGAGCTGTGTAGCTCTGTGTACGTGGAGAGAAATGACACTTGGGATGACCAAGACGTTTTATAGGGATGTATTTTGGGCTTAACTAGTAGTACATCAAGTTTAAGATAACCTCTTTTAAGAACCATATTAAACCACATTAAGATAAAAGGAGACATTTTTATACTAAGCAAGTGGGCATGAACTAAAAGGGAAAAATTCAGTGTAGTAAAGTCTATCAGTTCAGTTCAGTTCAGTCGCTCAGTCGTGTCATTTGAAATACAATTGTGAATACTTGCTTTAATTTGGTCTCAAAGAGTTTTCCCATTTCCACATCTTTGTTGATGATCTTTTATTTGAGAAATGGGTAGAACATTAACCTATTTCTAAAACCAAAACCGATAGGAAAAGGTTCCATCAGAAAAGGGTCCCTCCCCCTGCCCCAGCCTCGCTCTCAGCCTCTTGTCCCCATAGATCCGCCGCGAATGTTCCATCAACTCCAAGTTTCAGATGTATCCTTCTTGAGCTTGTTTTGAAAAAAATAAGCAGAAATGTATGTTTTTTATCTCCTTAAGCGAAAGAGAAGCAGCTATACATATGTACTTTGCTTTTTAAAAACGTCTCCCTCATCTTGTTTATAAAGACCTTTTGTGAAAATAGAGATCACACTTGAGCAGTCTCACTTCATGTTGGCCGCAGCGAGATTCCTCATGCATTCTTATGAAGTGTGCAATACTGTTACTATAGGTTACTCAACCGGTTTCCTCCCGGGAAACATCACTTTTAATCTCCTTCGTCCTGCCTTTCCTAGTGTACCTTGAAGGAGCTCGATACGTGTTTGACAAGCGAGAGAAAGAATGGATAGGATGCTGTTTTAGATGCTTCTTGAAGGAGCTGTGTGGCTTAGTTGGGGAGGAAGTGAATGAGGGTTCGGCAGAGGTGCATAGTGAGAAGACCCAGCTGCCTGAAATGAAAGATTTTGTTGCCAAATGATGGAGAATAGACTGCTATCTCAGAGGAAACTATGGGTTTCCATGTTACATTTCACTGAGGTTTTAAGTTTCAGTGGCACAAATGAAAATTATTTGAGAGGGGTAGAACTTAACCCTGAATGGTGTAAATGCTGCTGGATTTTCTGTGTTCTTACCTGCTTCTGTTAATAATATTTTTTAATAATGTAGAAGACTAAATGGAACTGACTTACCTTTTAAAAAGGGGCTCCCTCAGCCCCTGGAGGCCACCTGTTACTTAGAGGTGACATAACATATTCCCAATCCCTCCCCTAGTCCATAAGAGGGAGTTAAGGATGGTGTGGGCCATTGGAGAGTCAAGTTAGAATCCTGCTTACCACACCAGGGTGCAGAGATGATGTTGTTGGGAGGTCACTGAATTCACCCAGGGTCAGAGCTCTGAAAGCCTCGATTCTGGTGGGTGCAGGGGAAGGATAAGAGGAAGAGAGGCAAATGGATTTTAAATGCAGGGCCAACAAGCCTTGCTCATTGACCTAGATTGAAGAAAAAGGTCAATAGTCAAAACATTTCAAACCAAATCAAGCCATTGATTGAGGCAAAGACATGAGAAAACAAATGTCTTTGAACCAAGAGGTCCCATTAGTTTGGTTTGAGGCAAGACAACCCTTAGTTAACAGGGCATCGGAAAGAGAATTTTTGGGGGAGGTGTGAATAAGTGTATCTCTGTAGCATAAGTGAGAACTCAGGCCTGTAGAAACATGTGTCCTAAACACATCAGAGGTGCAGCTGAAGTTTTGTGAATATACTTTTTAAGGAAAATGGCTTCTGTTTTCCCCCAAATCAGACAGTGAAGCCCTCCCTGCCACCCCGCCATGCAATTGTTTTTGGAAACGGGGCCTTTAGAGGAGCAGCAAGGTTAGGGAGGCCCTAATCCAGTGGGTCTGAGGTCCTAATCCTCTTATATGAAGAGCAGGAGATGTCAGGGCTGCCTGAAGGCAGCGGACGCAGGAGAAGTGGACTCCAAGCAGAGAGGCCTTTGGAGAAATCAGCCCTGTGGGCACTTTTATTTTAAACTTCCAGCCTCCAACGCTCTAGGAAGGTGAAGGTCTGCTGTTTAAGCCACCAAGTGTGTGACATTCATCGTGGCCACCTGAGCTGACTCATACAAAGCCCAAGTACCGTTTCTAGGCAGAGATGTATTTTGACAAGGCAGAGTGAGTGATAAGCAATCAGAAGTCTGAGAATACTGAGTCTGCGTTGTGGAGATTACCAGGATCAGACTCCTGGATCAAAGGGTCAAAGGCTCAAGATCTAGCCTTCCCTCTGCAGTGGATGGCGCTGTGTGACTCTGGGGAGACATCTTACGCTTTCAAAGCCCGAGATCCATTAAGTGGGGGTGATAGCGTCCATTTCTCTGATTATAGAGAAATTTAAATAAGATCCTATGTCTCTTTATGTGTGTTCAGTTGCTCAGTTGTGTCCAACTCTTTGCGACCCTATGGACTGTAGCCCACCAGGCTCCCCTGTGCATGGGATGCTCCAGGCAAGAATACTGGAGTGGGTAGCCCTGCCCCTCTCCAGGGAATCTTCTCAACCCAGGGATCAACCTGTGTTACTTATGTCTCCTGCATTAGCAGTGGATTCTTTACCACTAGCATCACCTGGGAAGACCATATTTCTGTATAATTATTTTGAGATACACACACACACACACACACACACACACACAAACACACAATTAAAAGCTCTTTCCTAAGCTATAAAGCATTAGATAAATGCATGTGAGTGTTAGTGCCTTCCAGAAACGTAAAGCTGAAGGAGTTCTGATAACATCAGTATAAAGTGATTCTCCTTTTAAGCTCATCTGTGTTTGTAGGCAAACCATCAACTCTCACTTCCTATTCTGTCCAGGTATTGTGCTCTGAGTTCAGGCATTTATTTTGTTGTGTTAATGAGTAGACCAGAAACCAGATAGTTGTGGCTGTCAGAATTTTTTCCACAATAAGGACAAGCAGGTTCCAAGGTGCAGCCGGAGGCATGTCAGCCTGGATTAGAGAACCCAGCCTGTGTAGCTGCCTCTGTTCATTGACCATTTTATGAGTGGCCTGGCTGCCTGGGCAGAAATTAACATTATGGAAGTGAGGTGTTATTCTATGTTTAGTTTATTCCAGGGTCCCTCTATTAAAGGTACATCTGGAAAACTTGGAAAATATTCAGGTGAATGACTTAAAGAAGTCACATCATTTATTTTCCAAAAGAAAACACCATGAAGAGAATTGAATAGACTTTTTCAGCTTCTCCACTACGAAGAGCTAACATGTGCTTTTTGTATTATCTTCATTCTCAGAGATCTAGATTAGCTCTAAAAAATATTTAACTGACAAAGAATTGGAATGGTAACTGTCAAATTTTTTCTCTGTTGGTCTTTAAGAATATGACAGCTTTCCACATCTTTGGATTGATTTAGATAGATTCTGATCGAATGGGAGTTTTTTTTTTTTTTTTTTTCAAAAAAGAAAAACTACTGTGAACAAAATAGTTTTTTTAAGACCAACATAACATATTGAATGTAGTAGGCATCCCTATTCATGTTTGCCTTCCAAACTTTATGAAAGGAATTGTGTATGTATAACACTATTGTATTCTCCAGAGAAGACATTTCATAAATCATTTACTGCCTACTGCCATATTTCTATAATGCTAGTACACATGCTCAGTTTATTTTGGTTTTAAAATGTCTGTATAATAATAAGAAAAAGGACTAGCAGAGAATGTAAAGCAAGCATATATGTTACTCACCACTAAATATGCTGAAGAATACCATGAGTCAAGCAAGCCCCATCTCAAATAGATAAGTCAAAATGAA
This sequence comes from Aepyceros melampus, assembly GCA_006408695.1. Taxonomy (NCBI): domain Eukaryota; kingdom Metazoa; phylum Chordata; class Mammalia; order Artiodactyla; family Bovidae; genus Aepyceros; species Aepyceros melampus. The sequence continues at coordinate 13,017 of SJXQ01005835.1, forward strand.
AGTTTAGATTTTCTGCCTAGAAACACTGATTGAGATTTTATTTTGTTTTTGCTTTTTGTCCTAGAAAGGAGTGTGTTCCAGGGAGTTATCTAGTTATACCTAGATTTATAATAAACAAGACAGAAGTATAGGTATTTATTGCGTTTGTTACAGGTGACTTTTGAACATTTGTACCCAAAGCACTAAGTGTGGCAGGAGGAATTCTCTCCAGCTTGCCTTCAGTCCACTGAGCAGACTTGAGACACAGACTTATGCACATGGCTGTGCTGAAAAGAACAGACAAGGGCCTGGTGGATCTGCCGATATGTATAATTGAGTCAGTTTCACAATAACGTTATACCTGATTAAATAGAAAGTAACCAATATTTTCCAGTGACTGTAGATTAATTCAAGTCATGTAGAGTTTCATGCATCTGGGGAGTTAAAAAAAAAAAAAGATACTTTTATTTTAACTAGCTGCTCCCACATAGAAAAAATAAAAAGAATAATTTTGTGGCACCTTCATCCCACCTTCCACCAATGACGAAACCCACAGTCTTGGAACTGTGCAGACACGCTTGTTATTTCAGGTATTATGCTCTGTCAGCTCAGCGTTTACCCTCCGTCCATCGCTGTTGGAATCAGGGTGGGCGCTGGGCGCGCAGGAGGTGCTGCAGATCAGCTGGTAGACCCCGTCGGCCGGAGGTGCCGTCCGCAGGGTGTCTGACTGTATTGTCTCTTCCAGCCTAGGTCCTCACTCCAGAGCTCTGGGTTCTTTGAGACATGATCCATGGGTCTGCCTCCAGTTTCCACGGTCATGCTGCTTTTCCCAAGGCACTCCTTGTGTGATGGTGACCAGCAGAGCCAGCTCTACTCCCTGTGCAGGAGGATGTCGTGATTCCTGCCGGGGGTGGAGGGGGCGCTGGCATCACGGCCCCACCACCTGTGAAGGCCGGAAGCCATTTCTGGCATCCCTCATCCCGGCCCCCAGTGAGCGTCACCCATGCAGAGATCAGAATAAGCCATTTCTGGCATCCCTCATCCCGGCCCCCAGTGAGCGTCACCCGCGCAGAGATCGAATATTCTGACCCTCCCGCCTCCCTCAGCACAGCCATCCCCCTTTTTTCTTTCCACGATTTCAGAGGGTCTCGTGGGCATGGGATGCAGCCAAGCTGTGTGTCCACTCTCCATCCTTACGGTGCTGTCCCGCACCTGGACTTGGGCTGTCCCCAGTTTAAAGGCCAAGAGTTGCAAGTCTGTTCTCTGGTGCCTCTTGCTGGCCTCAGTGGAGGAGGGTCGTGGGGTTCAAGGAAATAGGTCACTGGTAGCGGCGGGGGACATTTCTGTTAATATGTCCCTTATCACATGGGGAAAATGATCCCATCATCCCACTGCGTGTCCCTACAGGTCCCAGAGGGAGAGAAGGCATCCTCAGGCCAGAGCTTGCAGGGACGGAGAGAAGGCACTGCTTAAAGAGTGCTTTGAAGAAAACCAGGGAGGGTCTTTAGGGCTCCTGAACCAGGCCTGGGGAGAAACTGTTACCCTCCTTCATTCTGTAGGGACAAGAGGAGCAAGCACTGTTCTCCAGTCCCGCTGAGAAGCGGAGCTTTGGTGGAGGAGCCTCAGGGGAGATGGGTCCAGGAGGACTAAAGCCCTGTGCAATCAGAGATCCCAGAGAAGGGGGCCAGGCAGGATGGAGGAAAGCCGTCCCCCAATCCAGGCCCCTTTGAGTTCCCACTGCTACCTTCCATCGTCTCAACCTAAGGGGAGGTCAGAGGGCAAGGGAGAGCCAGGGGTGCGGTCCTCAGGAGTCGCCCTCCCAGGGCACAGAGCAGGCATAGAGGATGGGGGAGCGCGGCTGAGTAAGGGGATGAGCACCAAGAGCAGGATTAGAGCTCCTGACTGCACGCTTGCCGTCTGTGGCGCCCTCTGACATACACCTGCTGCCAGAATCTGAGGCTCGGCATTCGGTGTTGAGAACGGAAATGGAATCACAGAGGGCCGTAGAGTGAAATATTAATAGACTGAAGCAGGAAGGATAAAGAGCCCACATGAAGCTCCACTATGTGGATAAACTTATTTTTAAATGATTTAAGGGAAACTTGTTGTCTCTCTTTGTAATGCGTTGTTTTAAATTATATACATAAATATATTTGTATATATTTTCTGAAAATGAACTTAAAAACCAATTAATCATTTTTCCAGCTACCCTGCAAAGAGTGGATATATTGATATATGCATACATTGAGATATGTTCCTGGTGTAAAATATACAGGCAGATATCCTAATGTCCTAAGCAGATATGACCCTTACCCTCATTCCTTTGTGTTACTGCATTTTATGCCTCTTGATTCATTTATTCATTCATATGCCACTCCCTGTTCTGCTCAGTTTTCAAATAGAAGCTTTTTTCAAAATCCGTCTTATAGAATTTTACCTTTTTTTTTTTTTTTTACTCTTTGTTGCCAGATGTCAAAATTATACAAACACAGCTGGATTAATACCCCTGTGCAGATGGGTTAGTTGGTACTTTCTTATATTAATTTTATTGCCAGGATCTTGTAATGTATGTTGGTGCAGTTGGCACAATCGAAAAGGACTCACGTCTGTCATATGTCTCATGCGTATTCGTCAGCAGAGAGTGGCCTATACAAACACGGCCAACTGCTTATGAGAAACTTAGATGCTAAAAAAAGTCCTCAAAGGGGATGACTAACAGAGCTGAGGAATTGCTATTGCAACTGACATAGAGGATTAAGCTGTGGATATGAAACATATAAAACCATGAAGATGAATTCAGACTTGGCCTTTTCTAGTCAATTTATAGCAGTTAACTCATAGCTTCCTTTGCCATCAGTTTCTTCCTTGTTGAAAACATGTTAGACAAGCCATATCAGAGGTCTGGAAATCTGCCTTTTTTTTTTAGATTAAGGTTTTTTTTTTTTTAAAGTATGAACACGATGGATTTGGAAAGCTTAAGCCGGATGGTAAAGGATGTTTTGTGGCTAATTACAGTAAATCCTTGGATAGTCCAAAATGCTCTGAGAATTTTCACCTTTTACTTTTCTAGTTAAGAAAGTACTAGTTTTCTTCTGTTTTTTCATTTTTGTTTTAGTTGTCAAGTTAGAAAAAGTTTTAAAATACATAAACTAATGCCCTTTTTGCTTGGTGGCAGTAGGTGTATAAATGTTTGCAGCTTGAACACATTGTAATCTCCTTTAAGTTAATCCATTTCACTCAGCCTTGCTGCTGTTTGCTTGTAATAACCTGGCTTGCAGAAAGAGGTATATATGTATATTTTCTGAAGTCAGTTGTTCAATAGGAGTAACAGGCTTCCACTGCTTTGTTAAGTCGTTAAACAGGGTCTAGAGTGTGGGCTGACTTCCCTGGTGGCTCAGATGGTAAAGAGTCTGTTTACAATGCAGGAGACTAGGGTTTGATCCCTGGGTCAGGAAGATCCTCAGGAGAAGGAATGGCAACCCGCTCCAGTTCTCTTGCCTGGAAAATCCCATGGACGGAGGAACCTGGTGGGCTACAGTCTGTGGGGCTGCAAAGAGTCGGACACGCCTGAGCAAGTTCACTTTCTATCTTTCTCTCTTCCAGAGTGTGGGCAACCCTGCAGCAGCGGGATATTTCAGAAGTGAGGGTGAAGGAGACAGGCGGAGGTCCCCAGAGCACGCAGTGTCCGGGTAGGGGCTGTGCGATATGACTGCCCGACTGTGGACTCTGCAGCGGGAACGAAGCTCTGTTCACGGGCTTCCTGGGAGGGTGTAGGCCACTGGCCGGAGGCAGAGGAGACGCAGGACATGGGGGTTGGGCGCTGACACGGCCAGGGATGCGGTTACCTGATTCTGCTTTCAGGGCACCACAGGCCGTCCGTTTTCCATCTTCTTTTTCATCTTTCCTTTCCTTTGCTCACGTACTCCTCTGTCTTCCCTCTTTTCTTTTTTAGCCTACTTGTTTGTTTTGCTTTATTTATTTATTTTTAAATTTTACTTCTAATAAAATTATAGACATAAGTGGACAGTTTCATTCACCTGCAACTGTAGCTTAATGGGCTGTGTCCTTCTAATCCACAGTTCTGTTGAGTAGCCTGGGAACACGAGGGAGTCAAGGTATGAGTGGCCACCCCTAGTAGCATGGGAACATGAGGGAATCAAGGTATGAGTGGCTACCCCTAGTAGCATGGGAAGATGAGGGAATCAAGGTATGAGTGGCCACCCCTAGTAGCATGGGAACACGAGGGAATCAGGTATGAGTGGCCACCCCTAGTAGCATGGGAAGATGAGGGAATCAAGGTATGAGTGGCCACCCCTAATTGTAGAGCCTTCCTATGTAGTAATCTGTCACTGCAGCCCTCCATCCTGTATTGTTCCTTCTTACCATGGAGCATCTCACAGGGAAGTGTAAGATAAAAGAATGCATGTTTATGCAGCTCCCCTGTATTTCAGATGCTGGCAGCTGCTTTGGCATTCATCTGTGCAGAGGTTGGGAATAAATCCACGGGCAAATGGGAGGTTGGGTAAATGTCCCTGTCTTGCTCCAAGAGAGTATGGAGTTAGTGGATCTGCCTTCCTGGGTCAGGAAGGGCAAGAACGGACAAGCAGGAAATGACTCCGTCGCCCCATGGAGCTCGTGTAGTATTTGGCCTTTACACCGTGCCTCCAGCTGAAGCCGTTGGATGGTTCATTAAGCGCGTTAGACCAAACTGGAGAAGATCGAGTCAGGCGAGCCCCGTTCCTTGGGAGGTTCCACAAAGGTGTCAGTAAGCTGGATCTCACTGATGGGGAAGATGATGGATGTGTTTCACGGATCAGATCCCAGGACCTGCCGTGTTGCACCTTTTGTGTCAATACGGACTAAACAATATCAATTACTCCATGATATCAAGGCAGTGGATTTTAAAAAGTTTAAAACTGTGCCAACCCAGTACAATCGGTGTGTATATAACAACTGAACGGATGGGTTACTTTGGCCTGAAGCAGACACAGCCTACACCTTTGTCTGGCAGGCTTCCTGATCTGGATGCGGGCTGGCCCCGCGGGCACCTGCCCTGAGCGGGGTTGGCAGAGCTTTGCGGTGCTGAGAGGCCCAAGCTGGTACAGCCTCAGGATGGAGGGCAGCGTGCACGTTGACCCTCATCCAGAGGGTGAAACAGACATGTCTTGTTCAAGATATTGTTTCATCTTAACATTAACACAAGCTATGTAGGACTGTGTATTAATCAACTTGTGTTACACATTTAAGACTTCCCTGGTGGCTCAGACAATAAAGCGTCTGACTATAATGCAGGAGACCAAAGGCTCAATCCCTGGGTTGGGAAGATCCTCTGCAGAAGGAAATGGCAACTCACTCCAGTGTTCTTGCCTGGAGAATCCCATAGAAAGAGGAACCTGGCAAGCTACAGTCTATGGGATCACAAAGAGTCGGAGACGACTTCACTTTCACACATTTAAAAGTAGGGGCAGAGGTTTTAAGGATACTAGTCTGGGACAGCAAAAGTCTCTTCTAGTGCTTTCCACACACGTCATCCATCACTCTGCTTCCACAGTCCAGGGCAGTGGAGACAGGGTGAGACCGGTTTTCTCCCTGCCCCTGTAGCCAGCTTCTCTCCTTCCTGTCTTCCTTTCCTTGCTCAGTTTCTTTCATAGGAAACGTAACGCAGTAACCAGGCTGAATAAGCACATCGTAGGATAAAATCAAATCACAACCTTCTGTTTCTTTTAACTTTGTTCAGGGAGTAAGTCATTCCCACAAAACTGTATGAAATCTCAACAGTTGCTACAATTTTTTTTTTTTTTTTGTCCTTTACTTTTTAGGTAATAGGCAGCCTGTGGGCGCCTGAAGTAGCAAACAGTTTAGTAGCTAGGGTGAGACCGGTTTTCTCCCTGCCCCTGTAGCCAGCTTCTCTCCTTCCTGTCTTCCTTTCCTTGCTCAGTTTCTTTCATAGGAAACGTAACGCAGTAACCAGGCTGAATAAGCACATCGTAGGATAAAATCAAATCACAACCTTCTGTTTCTTTTAACTTTGTTCAGGGAGTAAGTCATTCCCACAAAACTGTATGAAATCTCAACAGTTGCTACAATTTTTTTTTTTTTTGTCCTTTACTTTTTAGGTAATAGGCAGCCTGTGGGCGCCTGAAGTAGCAAACAGTTTAGTAGCTGTGATATTCAGGCCGAGAGTTCAGTCAAGTCCACAGTTCTTCTCTCTTGCCCCGTTCAGGCCAGAGGCCTTCGTGCCTGGCCTATCAGTCTCTGCCTTCCCTTTGTTCACCCTCTTTCTTCCTGCAGCCTCCAGCGGAATCTGAGGCTCAGAGGGCATAGGAAGAAGCTGGTAGGGGGCTGGAGAGAGGAGGGATGAGGACATGAGACAGAACCTGGGTCTCGGGCTCTCTGGGTGTGAAGGAAGGTGTCCGCTATTCTCTGCTTCCGGGTGTTTTCTAGGTCTCCAAGAGACCTGCATCTCTGGGCATCTCCCCTCTAAATGGCCCCTGGCTCCCAGCGGAAGCGTCTGGCTGCTCGGGTGGCACACAGGATCGTACCTACCTATCCGAAGTGTTGATGTGTGGCTTCTGATTGCTGGGGTCCTGCCACCTCCGAGGTGACCCTCATGCCGGGGGGAGGACCTGGGACTGTTCATCAGTCCCTCTCTCTGGCCTGCATCTGGACCCCCGTATGCTTCCCCCTGTCGCCCCCAGCCCTGATATGTGGGTCCTCCCCAGTGTGGTCCTGAGTCCTGCGGACACAGCCTGGTGTAGCTTCTGGAGTGTGACTCAGGTTGGAAGCCCAGCTCTCTGGAACCCAGCTTTCTGATTGGTCCTGGTGGCTCAGAGGTTAAAGCGTCTCCTCCAATGCGGGAGACCCGGGTTCGATCCCTGGGTCGGGAAGATCCCCTGGAGAAGGAAATGGCAATCCACTCCAGTATTCTTGCCCGGAGAATCCCATGGACAGAGTACATTACAGTCCACGGGGTCGCAAAGAGTCGGACACGACGGAGCGACTTCACCTTTCACCTTTTACCTTCACCTGTACGGAGCCAGCTCCCAACAGGCTGGAGGCGGAGGCGCAGCAGTAGGAAGCAGGGTGGCAGTCTAGTCCCTCCTAAGTGAGTTTTCATGCGTCAGCCCTTCCCTTTACCGTAGATCTCCTTATTCAGCTTTGACTTGGCCGAGTTGTTCGAGAGTCATCCGCAAGTTTTCGCTTCTTCAGTAAGTTATGCACGTGGAGATGTGACTTTGGAATGCCACATTTAACTTTTCTGTGACTTGGTGTCTTCCTTTAAATTTCAATTTCAAGCCTCATTCTTTTTCATCTTATAAATTAAAACTCGGGCTTCTTTGATGAAATGCTCAAATTCAGGATTCTCTCTCACTTTTTATCCCTTTCTCCTTTTGCTCAGTGATGATGAGGCCAGAAAGCCTTGCACATGGAGCTGACCTCAAGGAGGACGCCTTATTTCCAGGGAGGGCTCTCCCCCACGCTGGCCCCCGCTGGCGTGCGGGCACGCTGCCCCAATGTGTGCGTCAGTTCCCTCCCTTCTGCCTCTGCTCTCGAAGCTCATGGGCATCTCATCTGGGGTTCTAGCCACCTGGTTTCAGCATTCTTAGCTTTTCCAGCTGGGGTCCGTGGGAGGCCCTGGCCAACTCTCAGTCCCTTTGCCCTGCTCCTGGCGCTGGGATCGGCTCCTTCCTTGCATCCTGTGGTCTGCATGTAGCTCAAGGCCGTCTGCATAGACGCGCCATGTCTGCTGTGTTGCTGCTGCCACGGTGGGAAGGCAGGGCTCTGGAGGCTCTTCCTCCCCCGGGTTCCCAGCATCAGCTGTCACTGTAATTTCATTTATCCAAGCCTGTCTGGGCATTTCTATTCC
>SJXQ01005835.1:21067-32176 GCA_006408695.1 Aepyceros melampus
AAGCAAGGAGTTGGTCCTAGTGGGCATGTGGAAGTCGATGCTGCTACTCCTCACCTATGGCACTGAGGTTTAGCTCTCACCAGTTATCCTCCCTGATGGGTAGTGGACATCCCAGGTAGCACTGTTGGTGAAGAACCTGCCTGCGAATGCAAGAGACATAAGAGATGGGGGCTCGGTTCCTGGGTCGGGGAGATCCCCTGGAGGAGGGCATGGCAGCCTGCTCCAGTATTCCTGCCTGGAGAATCCTATGGACAGAGGAGACTAGCAGGCTATAGTCTGTGGGGTCACAAAGAGTTGGACACAACTGAAGCGATGGTACACACACAGACAGTTATCCTCCAATTATCCACCTGGTTGAACCCAGCAGACTGATCCTGTTCAGGGTTTTGAAATTATTCTCCATTCTTTCTACCGCTGAGGTTTCTTGGAGTAAATTCTGTGTCAGACTCTCAAGGTTGGTCTAGATTCAACAAAGTCCAATCACTTGACTCTTTCTTTTTCTGGAATTTTCTGTGTGTTCTCATTCTAGACAGGGACTCTAGTTTTTAAGGTAGAGTACTGCAGGGCATGAGAAGGATAGCAGTGAGAAAACAATAATATCAGATAGTATTTCAAAATATTCTGCTCCCTTACTGCGTTGCTTCTCGGTTGAGTAGTTGAATGTCTGAAGGATGGGTCAGTTGACAAATGACAAAATAACTAGCCTGATAAAATGAATTTTATCTGAGAGTGGCTGCTCGCTTATTACAAAATGAGTCATCAAGTTTGTTCAATATCAGAACATCTTGTTTATCTTCAATCTTGTTCTTTTCCTTTCCAGACTCCAAAGCCAAACCATTTTCTCTTCTGTAACAGAAGATAGGCCATTGGAGATTTTTGCCCTCTTATTGAATAACCTCAGGGAAACATAAAAGGCAAGTCTTTTTGAAGGTAAAAATGAAAAGTAGCTATCTGAAAGCAGGGTCTTTTATCTTTTTTACAGGGCATTCCTCTGTCAGTCTAAATTTCAAAAACATCTTTCATCTTTGACTCAACAGGGCTCCTTCACCTGTCTTTCAAACAGGAGATTAACTGCACAGAAATGTGTGGGGTCGTGTTTGTTTCCCAGTGATTTTCTGACACCTTCTCCGTAAAGGTCAGAGGGACCCTGGTCTGGGAACGGTGGGCAGGGGTGAGCGGCGAGGGTTATAGAGTTGGAGAGCCTCACAGTCCCTGCTGTTCCCTCTTCCCCACCCCTTGTGTGATGCTTTCTGTCTGCATCTGGACCATCAGAGATGGTTTGTAGGTGTCAGTAACAGATACCAGTGGGCAAGACACGTGTGCTGAGTGGCGCTGGGCATGGCAGACAGAAGATGCTGGCACACTGGTTAGGACGAGGGCCTGTCAGGCATGAGTATGATCCTCTGTATGCCTTAAACTGCATTTCAGGTTTCTGCAGTCACCGTGATTCTCTTGGCTCAGTTTATAACATAATGTTTTTTCCATCTCTGGAGTCTCAGATTCATGTTTTCTGTGTCTGGAAGGGAAAGAAAAGGGAAAGTGTCAGCCTCTCGGTCCTGTCTGACTCTTTCGAGACCTCGTGGACTATTACCCGCCAGGCTGCACTGTCCATGAGATTTCACAGGCAAGAACTCTGGAGTGGGTTCGCACTTCTATCTCGAGGGCATCTTCCTAACCCAGGAATCGAACCCCCGTCTCTTGCATTGAAGATTCATTTCACTTCTAACATCTCTGAATTTAGAAAAGTGTATTTAATATTGAATTCTATTAAGGTTATCTTCACCAGCAGCTTTGCAAATGAGTATGTAACTGGTCCCACTGACCAGATTCTTTTTATGTTCCTTTTTAGATTTGTCCCAGTCCCTATTGTGATATTCCTAAAAGAGTTAATGTCTTTTCTGGGAAACTTAGAGTTCTTCATTCTGTTATTTCTTTGTCAGAAGTTTCCATTGCCACTTTTCTTTTTCTGTTAGGGCATAGTTCAAAAAAACATTGAGGCAATTTGCAAGGAGGAAATTGCTTTTAATCCTTTAAGTATAATACTTTTTGTTTTAAGTATTGAGTTTTTCATTTTGAAAATATGAGATCTGCTTTGATCAGAAAACCTATGGCATTAATATTGTCATAATGTGAAAAACATCTATTTCTGCTTTATTGACTATGCCAAAGCCTTTGACTATGTGTATCACAATAAACTGTGGAAAATTCTGAAAGAGATGGGAATACCAGACCACCTGAACTGCCTCTTGAGAAACCTATATACAGGTCAGGAAGCAACAATTAGAACTGGACATAGAACAACTGACTGGTTCCAAGGAGGAAAAGGAGTACGTCAAGGCTGTATATTGTCCCCTGCCTATTTAACTTCTATGCAGAGTACATCATGAGAAACGCTGGACTGGAAGAAGCACAAGCTGGAATCAAGACTGCCGGGAGAAATATCAATTACCTCAGATATGCAGAAGACACCACCCTTATGGCAGAAAGTGAAGAGGAACTCAAAAGCCTCTTGATGAAAGTGGAGAGTGAAAAAGTTGGCATAAAGCTCAACATTCAGAAAATGAAGATCATGGCATCTGGTCCCATTACTTCATGGGAAATAGATAGGGAAACAGTGGAAATAGTGTCAGACTTTATTTTTGGGGGCTCCCAAATCACTGCAGATGGTGACTGCAGCCATGAAATTAAAAGATGCTTACTCCTTGGAAGAAAGTTATGACCAACATAGATAGCATATTGAAAAGCAGAGACATTACTTTGCCAGCAAAGGTCTGTCTAGTCAAGGCTATGGTTTTCCAGTGGTCCTGTATGGATGTGAGAGTTGGACTGTGAAGAAAGCTGAGCGTTCAAGAATTGATGCTTTTGAATTATGGTGTTGGAGAAGACTCTTGAAAATCCCTTGGACTGCAAGGAGATCCAACCAGTCCATTCTGAATGAGATCAACCCTGGGTGTTCTTTGGAAGGAATGATGCTAAAGCTGAAACTCCAGTACTTTGGCCACCTTATGTGAAGAGTTGACTCATTGGAAAAGATTCTGATGCTGGGAGGGATTGGGGGCAGGAGGAGAAGGGAAGGACAGAGGATGAGATGGTTGGATGGCATCACTGACTCGATGGATATGAGTCTGAGTGAACTCTGGGCGTTGATGATGGACAGGGAGGCCTGGCGTGCTGTGATTTGTGGGGTTGCAAAGAGTTGGACACGACTGAGCGACTGAAATGAACTGAGCTGAATGTTAGTGAATCAGTTCAAAAATAAATATGAGGCTTTAAGCATTGTTCAGCTCAACATGGTAGAATATAAAAGTATTATTTGAAAAGTCAAACAAAATAGGAATATGGTATAATGTTTTAAATCAAGGATTTAAGTTATATTCACAAGGAGAAAATCTGATTTTGTTTTCACAAAATGTTTAACTCAATAAGAAGCCAGTCAACATTGGAAAAACTGATGGGCCCATCTGTTTAATACTCCTATTCAATGAAGCCTTATTTAGTAATATGATATACTGTGTTCAAGCAAGCAAGCAACTTTATTTGATCTGATCCAGGCTTGTTTAGACATAAGGCAACTTCTCACCATGCACGATTCTTACGTACTTAGTGAGAGGAAATGGATTTGAGGACAAAGTGAAAGAGTCTTAGGTTCTTCCTCTGAAAGATACATGTTTCAGGTGATGACATGTTTGGGGCTGAATTGAGTGCCCCAAAGAAGTCTGTTGAAAATGTAACCACTGGTCCGTGAGCAGGTGGCCTTGTTTAGTGACAGGGTCTTTACAGAGGCAGTCGTGTTAGAAAGGGTCATGAGGACAGGCCCTAACTCAGTGTGGCCTGTTATCTTATAAAATGGGGGCTACTGAGCACAGCAGCAGACGCAGAAGGAAGCTGATGGGAAGACAGAGTGAGGAGAAAGCCATCTGCAAGCCAAGGAGAGACAGGCAACAAGATTTCCCTCCTAGCCTTCAGTAGGAACTACCCCTGCCTGCACGTTGATTTTGAATTTGACCTCCAGAGTCATGAGAAGACACATAGCTGGTCATGAAAACACCGTTTGTGCCACTTTGTTACAGCTGTTCTAGCAGCCCTGAGTTCTTGGTCAGGAACTTCCCTTTGCTACATCCTACATCTTCATTTGAGATAAACCTTGGGGGCTTTGCTCGTGGCTCACGGTAAAGAGTCTGCCTGCAGTGCCGGAGACCTGGGTCTGATCCCTGGTTGGGAAGATCCCCTGGAGAAGGAAATGGAAACCCACTCTAGTACTCTTGCCTGGAAAATCCCATGGATGGAGGAGCCTGGCAGGCTGCAGTCCATGGGGTCGCAAAAAGAGTCAGACACGACTGAGCGACTTCACTTCACTCACTTCTGTGGGCAACAAACCCCTTTATCTCTCCATCTAACATCGCCTTGAAAGTGAAAAAAAAAATATTGGATTTCACAACAGTGCTTTGGAAATGAGCTTCAAGAGCCTGTACTGAAAATTAAAAACAACAGCAACAAAGCATTCCTTTATCCTCGGTGGGCTTCTGCTCTCCTCCGAAGTAGCTTATACCATAGCCGAAGTGTACAGGCAGAGGCAACGGCAAGGATCCCAGGGACGAGAAACATGTCAGGTGTGTGTAAACGGCATCATGGTGTAAGGATATGGTTTGCTCATGGGTCCCGCAAGTCTGGCATGACGAGTTGAGTCCTCTGATTAGGGGCCCACAGAGCTATGATCAAGGGGCAGTGGGGCCTCCTTGAGGCTTGGATCCTCTTTCAAGCCCACCCGGTTGATGGAACAATTCATTTCTTTGTGGCTGTTACAACTACGGTGATTGTTTCTTCAAGCCAGCAAGAGCCTCCCACCCTCTCAGTCCAAGCCTCTGATCTGCAGACTCTCTTTCACAGAGCTCACCTGTAGATCTTTATTTGTAGGTCAGGCCCACCTGGAATCGATCCTCCTTTTGCTTAACAGGTCAACTGATTAGGGATTTTAATTACATCTACAGTAATTTAATTGCATTCCTTTTCCATATGACATACTATATGACATGGGAGTGTTGTCTATTATATATATCAATGATATAGTATTATATATATCTATTATATTCACAGGTCCTGTTCACAGTGATAGAGAAGGATTGATTAAAAATAGTGTGTGTGGACCAGTGGGTGAGAATACTGAGAGCCGTCTTAGAATTCTGCCTACCTGGATTCCCTGGTGGCTTAGTCTGTAAAGAATCCGCCTGTACCGCAGGAGGCCTGGGTTCAATCCCTGGGCTGGCAAGATCCCCTGGAGAAGGGACTGACTATCAGTGTTTTGGCCTGAAGAATTCCGTGGGCTGTACAGTCCATGGGGTCGCAAAGAGTCAGACATGACTGAGCAAGTCTCACTGTCTATTTTCTTTAGTGTGGCGCAGTAGTAGCCTTTTCCCTGCTGGCTTAATTTACCAGTAGGGTGAGGGTAGGATGTGGCGAGCACAGTGATTCTGTGCTCCTGGTTTCAAGTGGCCCCCACCCCCATGCAGAGAGGGGAAGAAGAACTGAGAACAGTTAGGACTCTGACAAAAGCTGAAATATTTGACCTGGGTAGTGTGGTGGGGTAATTTTGAGTCATGGCAGGCTGGACTCATCCTAAGCTCCTAGATTCCACCTGCTATTGGGTCTCTGGCTTCTCTGAGGTCGCTTGCCTCTGAAATGATCAGCATAAGCTTCCCCATCTCAGCTACATATTCTGCATCAACCATTTCTCTTTCATTTTTCATGATCACTAACTTTCCATGTTCCATTCTTTCACAGAATTTCTGTTCATGATAACCAAATATGTAGTAATTTGCTATTAATTTATCCCTCCCAGTTAATGCTTTTCAGTTGAATAGAGGTTTCCTGGAATCAACCATATGAAACAGAAAAGAATGATGCTAATAATGGGAATTTTAGAAAAATAATCCTTAAATCAAACCTTTTATTATCTTCAAGTCTGCTGGAATATGTAGTACTTGCATTTCTAAATTTTTCTAAACATATATCATTGATAGCTCAGATGTAAAGAATCTGCCTGCAGTGCAGGAGACTTGGGTTCGATCCCTGGATCTTGAAGGTTCCCTGGAGAAGGGAATAGCTACCCACTCCAATATTCTTGCCTGGAGATTTCTGTGGACAAGGAGCCTGGCAGACGATGGTCCATGGGGTCACAAAGAGTCAGATAGGACTGTGTCTAACACTTTCACTTTTCACCTAAAGTATGACTTAGGGGAAAATACAGCATTTTATAATCATTTTCATGACTATATTCTATTATAAAAAAATACATTCTTGTCAAAAATAACTTCCTTATGTTCAGTGATTTTTAAGTCTGGAGACATATTACCTTTACTATAAAGGCAAGTTGGAATTATATGTTCCACCAGTTTGTGGGTTTCTCCATCTCTAGCTTATCTCCAAGGTCAAAATCCCTTGTTTGCATCCCATACATATTGTCATCATTTCTCAGAGTTTCAAAAATCTGGACCATTAGATTAAGCAACCTTTTGAGATGATCTAGAACAATTTGAGAATTCATCTTAAATGCATCCAAATTCTACTTTTGTAACTGTTTTGATTATAGAATGAAGCAAGGTTTGTATGCATTAATCTTAGCTAATCACTCACTCTTTGGTAAGAGAAAGAGAATAGTCAAAAGTAGTGGTTTTAGAATAAGATAAACTTGGTTTCAAACTCAGTTATTTTTATTTGGGTAAATTTTGCAATGCTTTGAGCTTTGGTTTTCCCATCTCTAATGCTTATTTCACCGAGTTGTTACAAGTTACAGGTAAAATCAGTTTAAAGCCCAGCTACTTAGCCAGATGTTTAAAGAAACATATAGATAAGGATTCTGCTGATGCCTGAGAACTGAGTGGACTAATTAATGCTCTGCTGCTGCTGCTGCTAAGTCACTTCAGTCGCATCTGACTCTGTGTGACCCCATAGACAGCAGCCCACCAGACTCCCCTGTCACTGGGATTCTCCAGGCAATAACACTGGAGTGGGTTGCCATTTCCATCTCCAACGCATGAAAGTGAAATGTGAAAGTGAAGTCTCTCAGTCGTGTCCGACTCTTAGCGACCCCATGGACTGTAGCCTACCAGGCTCCTCCATCCATGGGATTTTCCAGGCAAGAGTACTGGAGTGGGTTGCCATTGTGTTCTCCGAATTAATGCCCTACCATCATCTTTCTCAAAGATTTGGATATTGTGATAGTAGCCATTCAAATCACACTATCATACTTGTTAAAAAGTATGATACTTTAAGGTTTGAAACTATCATTTCCATCTCCAACACATGAAAGTGAAAAGTGAAAGTGAAGTCTCTCGGTCGTGTCCGACTCTTAGCGACCCCATGGACTGTAGCCTACCAGGCTCCTCCATCCATGGGATTTTCCAGGCAAGAGTACTGGAGTGGGTTGCCATTGTGTTCTCCGAATTAATGCCCTACCATCATCTTTCTCAAAGATTTGGATATTGTGATAGTAGCCATTCAAATCACACTATCATACTTGTTAAAAAGTATGATACTTTAAGGTTTGAAACTATGGTATTTCCTTGTTAGTGATGATAATTTTAAATGATAAATGTCATTGGCGCCACACTGTATTGTATAATGTTGATGGGCCTAAGATTTTCTGAAAGTAAGTTAAAAATATTAGCTAATTTTTAGGCAATATGAAGATTAAAAACATGTATAAGGAGTGTGGAGGTGATAAGTGGAGAGCGAGAATCAGTTCAGTTCAGTCGCTCAGTTGTGTCCGACTCTTTGCGACCCCATGAATCGCAGCACGCCAGGTCTCCCTGTCCATCACCAACTCCTGGAGTTCACTCAGATTCATGTCCATCGAGTCAGTGATGCCATCCAGCCATCTCATCCTCTGTTGTCCCCTTCTCCTCCTGCCCCCAATCCCTCCCAGCATCAAAGTCTTTTCCAATGAGTCAACTCTTCACATGAGGTGGCCAAAGTACTGGAGTTTCAGCTTTAGCATCATTCCTTCCAAAGAACACCCAGGGCTGATCTCCTTCAGAATGGACTGGTTGGATTGATTTCTAACATTGGAAACATGAAGATTGAGGCTAATAGTTACAAAGATAACTAAAAACAATAAAAATATTAAAAAGAACATTAAAAATAGTTAAAAGACAATGGATTCAGCAATTAGCAAATAAATATGATAAAAATCTATTCCAGGAAGCAGCATTCTGTAAGTTTACAGCTGATTCATGTCATTGTATGGCAAAAACCACCACAATATTGTAAAGTAATTAGCATCCACAATATTGTAAAGTAATTAGTAATTAAAATAAATTAATTAAAAAATAAAACAAAAAATTTCCTTTCAACCTACTAATTTTAACTTTAATGTATGATGTCATTTTTAATCTTTAGCTGTGCAGAGTAGAAGGCTAACTTTCTCTCCCAAAGCCTGATGTAGTGTGGGCATGGTGCCAAGCCTCACTTGTACCGTGTTTGGTCATGAAGATCCTGCTCAAGTTTTTCTGTATATTTGTATTTTACCTACCCACCCACTGATCAGACATTTTATTGTATATCTGACTCTTTCTCTATGTCTCACTACAACCTTAATCAGTCTGCTTTGCCCTGGAAGCGGTACTCATCATATCGACTTAGACTCCACTCTCAGAAATGATTGCTAAGGAGAACCACGAATACAAAGCAAGGTGGGAGATGTAGTCAGCTAGCTGCCAGGAAGGGAAGGAAGTTGCTTTTGCTGAGGTGCTAACACACACAACATGGACACATTGTTCCAGCTACTCACTGTTGTCTCTGTCTTGAACTTGCTGCGAACATCTATTTCTCATCAAGTTTGTTTTAGTGAGAACAGATATTTAGAAACCAGGGTTTGGGTGTTAGGTGGACTCATTGCTGTGAAAGTGTTGATTTTCCCAGGCCCCTTCTGTGAGGCAGCACTGGTACTGATGTGCTGGAAGAAAAACATTTGAAGATACAGACACAAAGCTAGTCATAGATGTGCTGTTTTTAATTTTTTAAAGTAGGGTATTGATTGAACAAACTATGATTTATCCATACATTAGATGAAAAAGAATAATGAAAATCTGAATATACAGCTACAGAATAGATCCTAGGTTAATTATTTTTTTTAATTTTATCTTTTAATTGAAGGATAATTGCTTTACAGAATTTTGTTGGTTTCTGCCAAATATCAACATGTATACCTATGTATTCCTATATACCTAGGCTGATTCATGTTGATCTAGGGTGAATTATTAGCTGAAAAAAGAATTTACTGATATTATATAAAATATGCTGTTGTTTATCTAAGAAAGAGACTTAAAACATGAACACACATACACATTTCAGATTATGTTTTTATTTTTAAAGTTATACAATGGGAGAATAAACCAGAAATCTGAAAAATAAAATAGCTAAAGAAAAAAAAGTAGCTTCTGGGATATGAAACAAATAGGCTAGAATAAACAAGGACAGAAGCAAGACTTCTTTGACAACTTCAACTTTTCAAAGCTTGAATTTAAAATTTATGAGTATTTTATACAACTCCAAGCATACCTCATTTCATTGTGCTGCGTTTTATTGCATGTCAAAGATACTGTGTTTTTTACATATTGAAGCTTTGGGGCAATGCTGCCTCAAGCAAGCCCATCAGGACCATTGTTCTAACAGCATTTGCTCACACTGGGTCTGTGTTTCACAGTCTGATAATCCTCTTAAAATTTCAGTTTTTGTCATTATTATTGTATTTTTTAGGGTCAACTATGACAAGTGATCTTTGATGCTACTCCTGTGATTTTTTGGGGTGCTACTAACCACACTCATGTAAGGTGGCAAATGCTTGATAAATGTGTGTGTTTTCACAGCTCCATAAACTGAGTGTTCTCCCATGTCTCTCCCTTTCCTGGGAGACACATTCCCTGAGACACAGCAGTATTGAAATTAGGCCTGTTAATAACCCGACAATGGCCTTTTTATATCAGATTTCTGAAACATTGATTATGTATTCACGTTCCTGTGTCATACGGTTGAAAATAGAGATATTATGTTACATTTAATGCCTCCCTTGGCCACACCTATCATTGCTCCTCTTTACAGAATGCTTCCAGATATTCTTGCACATTTATTTTTCTCTATGAATCTTAGAATCATGTATCCAGTTTCCGGGAAACAAAAATAACACATTGATATGGGAGGGAAATTTTTACTTTGTTTTAATGACTGTTTTAGTCACTACTTTATAAAGAATAGTGTACAACCTGCTAAATAACATGATCACAAAATATTTGTTGAATGAATATTACATTTCACACTTGTATTTACTTAATAGAATTATATGTATTTCCCTCTTTAATCTCTTCCATGATTTTTATATTCAGTTTGTAGCCTCTGATCTTTTAGCAAATGATTAAGAAATAGCAAATTATCCATAATATTTTCCAGTTTAAAAAAACATGTCTGTTTGTGCAAGTACATGTAAATATGTGAAGTGAAGTGAAGTGAAGTGGAAGTCACTCAGTCATGTCTGACTCTTTGTGACCCAATGGACAATACAGTCCATGGAATTCTCCAGGCCAGAATACCAGAGTGGGTGGCCTTCTACAGGGGATTGTCCCAACCCAGAGATAGAACCCAGGTCTCCCCGATTGCAGGCAGATTCTTTCCCAGCTGAGCCTCAAGGGAAGCCCATGAATAGGGAGGGGGCAGCCTATCCCTTCTCCAGCAGATCTTCGCGACCCAGGAATTGAACTGGGGTCTCCTGCATTGCAGGTGGATTCTTTACCAACTCAGCGATCAGGGAAGCCCCTGATGTGCATACATATGCACATGCAGATTTATTCACACGTGTGTACACATATGCATGTATGTATACAAACATAGTGTCTGCATATATAATTGCCCTCTGATCTGTGGATATTTACCCATTTGCTCTTTTCTTCTCGTGCATACTTTTTAAAAAGCATTTTCTTCGGAAAGCCTGAGTTTCCTACAAATTGTTCTGCAATGTTCTAGAGTCTGTCTTAGGCTAGGCTGAAGCATCCTTGTCTTGCCTCTTGAATCTCTGAGACACCAGGTGGCCAACTGCAGCAGAGGTGAAGGAGGGTGACTGTA
>SJXQ01005835.1:41447-92519 GCA_006408695.1 Aepyceros melampus
ATTCAAAAGCAGAGACATTACTTTGCCGACTAAGGTCCGTCTAGTCAAGGCTATGGTTTTTCCTGTGGTCATGTATGGATGTGAGAGTTGGACTGTGAAGAAGGCTGAGCGCCGAAGAATTGATGCTTTTGAACTGTGGTGTTGGAGAAGACTCTTGAGAGTCCCTTGGACTGCAAGGAGATCCAACCAGTCCATTCTGAGGGAGATCAACCCTGGGATTTCTTTGGAAGGAATGATGCTAAAACTGAAGCTCCAGTACTTTGGCCACCTCATGGGAAGAGTTGACTCATTGGAAAAGACCCTGATGCTGGGAGGGATTGGGGGCAGGAGGAGAAGGGGACGACCGAGGATGAGATGGCTGGATGGCATCACAGACTCAATGGACGTGAGTCTGAGTGAACTCCGGGAGTTGGTGATGGACAGGGAGGCCTGGCGTGCTGCGATTCATGGGGTCGCAAAGAGTCGGACAGGACTGCGCGACTGAACTGAACTGAAATTCCAAGCAGGATGTGGATAAAAGCATTCCAGAGAGAGCTCAAAGGGCGTGGCATTGACAGCTCCTGAGATAATCCAGCTCTGCTGAAGCAGTCCTCGTGATACACATTATAAATCAAACAAAGGAGTACTTTGCCCCAAGTGGAGGAAAGGATGTAAGGTAAGCCACAAGATTGGTTCCCCAAAAACGGGAGAAAATAAAAGGACTGTTTGAAAGAGAATACAACACAAGTATATTTAATGTTACTTAAGACATAAAATGTTAAAAAACTGGAAATCAAA
The DNA here is from genome assembly GCA_006408695.1 of Aepyceros melampus. NCBI lineage: Eukaryota > Metazoa > Chordata > Mammalia > Artiodactyla > Bovidae > Aepyceros > Aepyceros melampus. The sequence goes on from SJXQ01005835.1 coordinate 42,225, forward strand.
ACAGAAAACAGATCTAATAGAAAAAGGTAGCTATTGAATAGAATATAAATTTAACTACTGGAATTAAAAAAAAATCCTCAGCAGATTGGTGAAAAGAGCAATTTATCAATGCCAAAGAGAGACTTAATGAATTGAAAGGTATACATGAGGGAATTTCCCATAGTGTGACACAGGTTAACATGTTTACAAAAAGGAAAATTCTTAGAGATGAAGAGTTTGGAATTAGCTATCCTAACATATCTGATAGAAAATCTTTTTTTTTCTCCTTTCTTTTTTCTTTCATAAATGAATAGAATATAAATTTAACTACTGGAATTAAAAAAAAATCCTCAGCAGATTGGTGAAAAGAGCAATTTATCAATGCCAAAGAGAGACTTAATGAATTGAAAGGTATACATGAGGGAATTTCCCATAGTGTGACACAGGTTAACATGTTTACAAAAAGGAAAATTCTTAGAGATGAAGAGTTTGGAATTAGCTATCCTAACATATCTGATAGAAAATCTTTTTTTTTCTCCTTTCTTTTTTCTTTCATAAATTTTGAAAGTATGATAATACATTTACAGGAGACGTGAAAAATAAAGAACAAAGTTGCATATGTTTCACTGTGTATTACAATTATTTTTTTAAGTAGATAAATTAAGATTTTTAGTTGGAGTTTCAATATTCTCAAAACTGAGATGATGAATAGAAAAGGAGAAGGCTACAGCAGAACTGAAAATCACTATGAACCAATTCAAAATCTTTAGATGAAAATTAAACCTTCACATGCATTACCAGAACATTAATAGTAATATAAGTAGAATAATTGTCATTTGTAAGTATTCACATACTTTACTGTTTCCTAAGTATGTGACTCTACTATCTGGTCACTGAGTATTTATCTGAAGGTTTTAGAAGTTCAGTATGGTTAGTTTATTTTATTATAAAATTGCCTTCAGTCTTCTTGAGAGTATTATTTTATGATTAATAAATTTGTAATTATTGACACCTTCCACTGGTTCTCTCTGTAGATCATACTTCTAGTGAAGAAAATATTCTCTTTCTATCATGACAGGTATACTATGGAAAATTAGGTATACTCAGAAAATTCTTGTCGATGTCTAAATCTACTTATATTTTAAGTGAAATGTATAATAGTTCAGCCAACACAGTCAGTCCACGAAACTGGTATAAATTTATGCTGTACAGTACCAGTGTAAGAAGGGCCTGAAGACTCCTGCCTGTTTCTGGTTACAGACTTTTAAAGCTTGACTTTCCACACAGCCCGCATGTAATCTGACCTCTCAGCACCTGTTTCTCATTTATCCACTGACCAGGGGTGACCTGTCAGCTGCACGTATTTTGCTGGCTGGGAACGCCCTTGGCCCTGCCCGCTGGCATGCCAGTTCGCCAGCATGCTGTTGTGTTTCTTTCTGCATCACCTCAGCTCAGGAGTGAGCTCCCCCGACACCTTTCCTGTGCTGTAGGGGAGGCAAAAGTTATGTTGTATGTGGTAAGGAACAGGCAAAATAAGGGGGTTTTGCAGGTCAAATTAAGGACTTTACTCTGCATCGAGCTGAAAACTTTCAACTGCAAGGAGTGATCCCTTAACCTTCTGAAGTGGAATCATCTCCTCTTCGAACGCTCATTCCTCTCATTGTTTTTTGTTTTGCACTCTAGTTCCTTATGTGTGTCTCTATGAGGCCAAGGTGAGTTCACTTCAGTTGCTCAATAGTGTCGGACTCTTTGTGACCCCATGGACTGCAGCATGCCAGGCCTCCCTGTCCATCACCAACTCGCAGAGCTTGCTCAAACTCATGTATGTCAAGTCAGTGATGTCATCCTACCATCTCATCCTCTGTCATCTCGTTTTCTCCTGCAAACTGACAAACACTAGTGAGAATGTTTGTTCAATGCTTATTCCAGAACCAGAAGGTCCGATTCTGTTAGCCAAGAATGAGACTCAGAAATGCTTGTGCTGCCGTTACTCTGAGTAGTGCTGCCCTATAGCAAATGTTTCCCTACCTGTGGTGAGTCCTACCTAGAGTCTTCAACCACGTGGGGAAAAGGTTGGGAAAGACAGGTGGACAGATCACGTCGACCCATAGCAAGCAGATGAGTCTCATAATTACCAGTTTTATATATGAAGCATTTTGATGAAAGTGAAAGAGGAGACTGAAAAAGTTGGCTTAAAGCTCAGCATTCAGAAAACGAAGATCATCGCATCTGGTCCCATCACTTCATGGCAAATAGATGGGGAAACAGTGTCAGACTTTATTTTGGGGGGCTCCAAAATCACTGAAGATGGTGATTGCAGCCATGAAATTAAATGACGCTTACTCCTTGGAAGCAAATTTATGACCAACCTAGATAGCATATTCAAAAGCAGAGACATGACTTAGCCAACAAAGGTCTGTCTAGTCAAGGTCTGGTTTTTCCATGGGTCATGTATGGATGTGAGAGTTGGACTGTGAAGAAAGCTGAGTGCTGAAGAATTGATGCTTTTGAACTGTGGTGTTGGAGAAGACTCTGAGAGTCCCTTGGGCTGCAAGGAGAGCCAACCAGTCCATGCTAAAGGAGATAAGTCCTGGGTGTTCTTTGGAAGGAATGATGCTGAAGCTAAAACTCTAATACTTTGGTCAACTCATGTGAAGAGTTGACCATTAGAAAAGACTCTGATGCTGGGAGGGATTGGGGGCATGAGGAGAAGGGGACGACAGAGGATGAGATGGCTGGATGGCATCACCAACTCGATGAACGTGAATCTGAGTGAACTGCGGGAGTTGGTGATGGACAGGGAAGCCTGGTGTGCTGCAATTCATGAGGTCGCAAAGAGTTGGACAGGACTGAGCAACTGAACTGACAGCGTATTTCCTTTGGAGAGAAAGAAAAGAGAAAGGATCTCTAGTTACAAAATGCTTGAAACCTTTTGCCATTAGAAAGAAATCTAAAAGAAATCAACCCAGTTTTCTGCACATTTCCAGAGGGTTTGAATAGGCAAGGAAGAACTGAGGTTCCCACCAAACGTGAGAGGGCTCCAAAGGGTGGAGAATTGGGCTGCAGCCACAAAAGGCGACGCAGCAAACAAGAACTGCAACTTGAGCACGTCTTTACAGCTGAGAAAGATAACTGGTCGTTCTTGCTGGTGGGAATGTAGCCTGCTATAGCCACTCTGGAAGATGGTTTGACAGATTCTCACTAAACAAGTGACCTACCATGACGTTCAGCCATTGTGCTCCGTGGTGTTTACTCAGATGAGCTGAAAACATAGGTCCACACGATTATCTGCACATGGATGTCTATAGCAGCCTTATTCACTGTTGCCCAAACTTGGGAGCAACTAAGACATGCTAGTAAAGTAATGCTCAAAATTCTCCAAGCCAGGCTTCAACAGTATGTGAACCACGCACTTCCAGATGTTCAAGCTGGTTTTAGAAAAGGCAGAGGAGCCAGAGATCAAATTGCCAACATCTTTATATATACAGTTGGCCCTCCGCATCTCTGGGTTCCATATCCGCAGATTCAACCAACTAGGGATGAAAAATATTTAGAAATAATAAAGTTCCATAAAGTCCCCAAAGGCAAAACTTGTATATAGAAATCACCTAGCAACTAATTACATAACATTTACATTGTATTTAAAATGATTTACATAGTATTTACATTGTGTTGGATGTTGTAAGAATCTGTTGTTCTTTTTCAGTTGCTAAGTAGCATCCAACTGTCAGCAACCTTATGAACTGCTCCCCAGAGTTTCCTCAAACTCAGGTCTGGATATGTTTTAACATACATGGGAGGATAAGTGCAGGTTATATGCAGAAAGTACGCTGTTTTGTATAGGGGACCTGAGCATCCCCAGATTTTGATGTCTGAGGGGGTTCCTGAAACGAACACCTCTTGGACACCGAGGGATGACTTGCTAAGTCGCTTCAGTCGTGTCCGACTCTGTGTGACCCCATAGACGGCAGCCCACCAGGCTCCCCTGTTCCTGGGATTCTCTAGGGAAGAATACTGGAGTGGGTTGCCATTTCCTTCTCCAATGTATGAAAGTGAAAAGCGAAAGTGAAGTTGCTCAGTTGTGTCCGACTCTTAGCAACCCCATGGACTGCAGCCCACCAGGCTCCTCCGTCCATGGGATTTTCCAGGCAAGAGTACTGGAGTGGGGTGCCATTGCCTTCTTTGACTAACTGCCGTGTAATTAATTACTTGTTACATTTTTGCATCAGATACAAATACGTCTCTTACACGGAGTATGGCTGGTCTTGGATATATTGTCTGTCATACTGCCAAAAAGTTTAACCAACATATAAAACGACTCACAATTCTATCTCGTTACATATGGTAGGGTTAAATGGTGAATGCCTGCTTGTAGAAAGCATGGTTGGAGAAGGAAATAGCAACCCACTCCAGTGTTCTTGCCTGGAGAATCCTGTGGACAGAGGAGCCTGGTGGGCTGCTGTCCATCGGGTCGCACAGAGTCGGGCACGACTGAAGTGACTTAGCAGCAGCAGCAGATAGCATGGTGTGACCTGCCATGGAGTATCCAGAGCACCCATCACAGTCTAAGCCTCAAAAGTCAATAAAGGCAAGGTTAGGTCATCAAGCACTCCATAGAGATCAGTATGTGTGTCAACCAGTTGGTGCTGTTCAGTTGCGTCCATGACACTTTGCAATTCATGACACTTTTTTTTTTTTTTAAATACAAAAGAGATATGCAGTCCAGTAAAGCTGGATTGGAGTGCCTAGTGTCTGGGTGAGAAAGAATACGCCAAACCGGAAACCCCAGGTGGTTACATGGGTGAGCCACTGACCTCAGAGTGTTTCTGTGCGAGCTAAGTGAGTTGAGCTCTCTGCCCTAAATAGGGAGGACACACGGAGGCCAGCCTTTCACCCTGCACTTTCTTCCCACCAGCTGCGGCACACCTGAGTCTGTGGAAGCGTTCTGGGTTGCCATTGTCTCTTTTAGAACGTGAGCACTTAGAAATGAGCCGTCAGAGAGAGTGGTGGGAAATGGCAGTTTTGAAGTTGTGAAGGTTTGGCACGGTATGTGCTGGGGACCTTGGGACATTTTCGATTTTTCTTAAGTCCTCTCTGCAGAGTAGTGATGTGCCTAACAGTGGAAGGAGAGTTGCACCCCGGACTGAGTGAGGGCTCACATGACTGTGTGCTCCTTTGTGCACGGCCTCTAGGGCACATGGGGCCTGGGGCCTCAATGCCCCCTTTTTGCTCTTGGAGCCTCGAGGACTTTCAGAGGACTCTGCCCAGTGCCAGGATGGTCAGATTTGCTCTTGACAAGAGAGAGGGAGCTGAGGCAGTGTATTTCAGCTGGTGAAGTCTGTCTTGGGACTCATTGGAGCATTCTGATTAATCTAGACTGTGCCAGAAATGCAAGCAGGCGACTGGATTTGTTTTGTGTGTGTGTGTGATTTGCTTAGAAAGAAGATAAAGAAAAAAATTGAAAATTAAGTGATAAAAATTGACTGCTTATAATAAACTCTTTTAAAACTTACTAAATTTTGTGAAACATTTATTGAAGGTTTTGGTTTATATGACTGGGAGCTTCAAAAAATTTTACACCTAATTCAGAAATATTTGTTCCAACTAAAGAAATTAGCTTTTTATTTTGTATCAGGGAATAGCTGGCTATCAAACCATGTTGTGATAAAGTCCAGTGAACAGGGAAGGGCCTCAGCCATACATATACCTGTATCCATTCTCCACCAAACCCCACTCCCATCCAGGCTGCCCCATAAGCAGAGCAAAACATTCCCTGTGTTTTTTATAACGGAGTCAGAAACCCTCATGACAAGTAAACAAACTGTCATGACCTTCTTTTTTATTCACCCTTTAGGTGATAACATAGAATGAAGCCCAGACATACACTCTGTAAATCTATTGAAGGATAATTATTTTCCAAGTGATACTCCTGAATGTCGGTATGGTCATGAGAGTTCTTCCTCAATCCCCAAAGATTAAATTGAATTTAACACCTCTGGTGTTAGAGGTGTGTAATTACAGTCTGATTCTTTGACATTTAATGCTCTGCCTTCTCTGTGAAGAGCAATTAAACTAAGCAGAATATTCAGTCTGTCTTCAGGAAAGAATACTCTAGTAGGTTGACCTTGTCCAGGGGATCTTTCTGACCCAGGGATCGAGCCTGTGTCTCCTGCATTGCAGACAGAGTCTTTAGAAATGAGCCACTGTGGGGGCTGTTCAGTCCATCCGTGGAGCTGTGATTTGCTTGGGAACCAATGGCCAATTGTTTGGCCAGTGGATTAAATGAAACTCCTCTGAGCCTGGAAGGTTTTATGTATACTGAGTGTTTACCACAGTGCCTGTTTCTTGGTGGTAGGCCCTTAGTAAATATTTGTTGCTGCTGAAAAATACTCTAGGAAAGGTGATGGGTGTTTGCTTCCAGTCCTTGAACCATGCATAGTATCACAGGGAGCAATGTCTGAGACCCAGATACGAAGCTCAGTGGCAAAGAGCCCAGGCTCTGAAGCCCGGCTGACTGAGCCCCTTCCTGGCTCTGCTTCCTACCAGCTCTGTGACCTTGGACAGTTTCCTTTTTGCTGCTCAAAGTGTGGCCTGTGAACCAGCAGCATCAGCATCACTTGGGAGTTTGTCAAAAAGGCAGAACCTCAGGCCACTTGCCAGACCTGCTGAATCAGAATCTGCCGCTTACTAAGGTCCACAGGTCAATTACACACATTGAAGTTTCAGACATGCTGGGCCTCAGTTTCCCCGTTTATAATGTAGAATGATGAGTTACTGCCTCATAGATTTGACGCCGGCTGGTTTCTGACCAGTGCTTCCACCAGAGCGTGACATGTGATGAGCACTGATAACTTTTAGCCATTTTTTACTACTCTTTCCCTTTTCAGCTCACAGGATATTGGCCCTGAAACTAAAATGAATCTAAATTTATAGACCAGGGCTACCACATCAATTCATTAAAAACAAAACAAAACAGAACTTAGGTCCTTCATTCCATATTTGGGAGACTTGCTACTCATGACTACGTTCTTTCTGCTTATTCTGCTTTTGAAGTGGGGCTTTTTATTTTCCGTAGCTTATTTATTTGTGACTGTCGTCACTTCTACCACAGGATTAGGAGCACATTAGAACAGTCAGTGTTCTAGGGTAATGAGGAATGACAAAGCTTCTCTGGCTGTTGTCTCAGGCTTCCAAGCTTCCGTTGCCTTTCAGCTTTAAGTCATGTGCCGTGTTGCTGGGTTGTCTCCTCATGTTCCATTAGACAATGCACTACTCCTTTTACAATATTCCATCAGAAAATGCAAATAATTTTTGGCTGTTGACAATCTGTGTTTCATCATTGGGAACAGCATAGACAGGAATGAAGTTTCAGTAAGGGAAAAAAAGGACGAGGATGATGCTGTTTTAACTTTTTCCTCTTGGGACTTGCTCAAAGGGCCCCTTGGCTCCTTGCATTATTTGAAAGAGCCGATTGGCTGGGGATCAATCACAGATGTGGACCACAGGGGACCCTGTCAACCTGGCCCTGACACCAGCGATGGATGAGAGCAGTATGGGGACATTAGTGTTGAGCTTCATGCCGCAGACGGAGCTCAGGATCTAAGTCAGCACGTAGGCGGTGCGCACGGACTCAGGCTTGATCCAATGGGGCCCCTGTTTCAGACCAGAGTCGCTGTGTGGAACACGGCACTGGGCACTGAGTGCTGTTGATACCTCGTTTTGATATTGGCACGCGGGCATGCTCATTTGCTCAGTGGTTGGCAACTCTCTGCGACCCCATGGACTGTAGTCTGCCAAGCTCCTCTGTCCGTGGGATTTTTCAGGCAAGAATTCTGGAGCAGGTTGCCATTTCCTTCCCCAGGACATCCTCCCAACCCAGGGATCAAACCTTTGTCACTGACGTCTGCTGCCTTGGCAGGGAGATTCTTTGCCACTGAGCCACCTGGGAAGCCTTTTTTGTTTCTGTGAATCCCGTATGTCGATCTTTGTGCTGTGCTGTGCCTAGCTGCTCAGTTGTGTATGACTCTTTGAGACCCCGTGGACTGTAGCCCATCAGGTTCCTCTGTCCATGGGGATTCTCCAGGCAAGAATTCTGGACTGGGTTTTCCCGCCCTCCTCCAGGGGATCTTCCCAACCCAGGGATAGAACCCAGCTCTCCTGCATTTCAGGGGGATTCTTTACCATCTGAGATATCAAAGGCTCCCAAAAATCCTGGAGTGGGTAGCCTCTCCTGTCTCCAGGGGATCTTCCTCACCCAGAAATTGACCAGGATCTCCTGCATTACAGGTGGATTCTTTACCAGCTGAGCTACCAGGGAAGCCCATGGGGAGCCTTATATGGGCCTGATAGTATTCACTCTTCCATAGCTTCAAGAAAAAAAGTTGCATACATTTTCATGATGTTCTGCCTTTCAGAGACTAGACACTTTTCACTAAGCCACTGACAAACGAAGGCAAGCATTTTACCCTAGAAAGATCGCGCAGGCAAGTGTGACTTGCTCTTTGCCAGGCAATTGCTTTATTGTCACAAAGAATAGAAAGACACAGCTTAGTAAGTGATTTTTCTGCCTGCAGAGTTATTTGTAAACCTGCTTGTTGCGTGGATTTCTGATGCCAATATGAAGATTTTGATGATAAAAGCCAGCCAGAATTCTTTGATTTGCTGCTGATGGCTGTGACAACAGCTTTCTTCAAAAATTGTTGAATCATTTAAAAATATTATTTTATTGCATTAACTCTCATGGTGACATGACTGAAGTTTTGGTGGTGTCTCATATGTTAAATCAGTGCAATCTTAGGAAAAGATGGACCAAGATTACTAGGAACTAGAATTTTTTTCCATGCTTATAAGGCAGCATGGCATCCGGCCCCATCACTTCATGGGAAATAGATGGGGAAACAGTGGAGACAGGGGCAGACTTTATATTTCTGGGCTCTGAAATCACTGCAGATGGTGATGCAGCCAGGAAATTCAAAGGCCTTACTCCTTGGAAGAAAAGTTATGACCAACCTAGATAGTATATTCAAAAGCAGAGACATTACTTTGCCGACTAAGGTCCATCTAGTCAAGGCTATGGTTTTTCCTGTGGTCATGTATGGATGTGAGAGTTGGACTGTGAGGAAGGCTGAGCGCCAAAGAATTGATGCTTTTGAACTGTGGTGGTGGAGAAGACTCTTGAGAGTCCCTTGGACTGCAAGGAGATCCAACCAGTCCATTCTGAAGGAGATCAACCCTGGGATTTCTTTGGAAGGAATGATGCTAAAACTGAAGCTCTAGTACTTTGGCCACCTGATGCAAAGAGTTGACTCATTGGAAAAGACTCTGATGCTGGGAGGGATTGGGGCCAGGAGGAGAACGGGACGACCGAGAATGAGATGGCTGGATGGCATCACCAACTTGATGGACATGAGTTTGAGTGAGCTCCAGGATTTGGTGATGGACAGGGAGACCTGGTGTGCTGTGATTCATGGAGTCGGACATGACTGAGCGACTGAACTGAACTTAAGGCAGCATAATGCAACTTGATCATACATGAAAGTGATAAAGATTATTATGAAATATTGTGTGCTTTCTTACTCCTGGCATAGCTGCTGTATCTTAAATGTGCCACCTTATTCTGGTGAAGTTCTAACCATAGCTCTGGTTCCTTTGCTTAATCTAATCTCTTTGTGCCAATAAGAAATACTGCACATCTTCAATGGTAGTAATTTAGGGGTGCTGCGTGTAGGGCACATTTCTATCACTTGCTTCATATTGACAGGAAATCTTTTGTTACCTTTCATTTACAGAACAATCCAGTATTTTTTATGACTTATTTTTCTGTCTTATGTTTATCCTTTTCAAGGGTATCTTTTCTCTTTTGGAATTGATGGCAAATCATTTTCTTCTTTGTGTGAAGAAATGTGCTCTTTTAACATAGTTAATTTACTAGATTTGCAGTATACAATTAGGACCATAAATAGCAGAGTAGCTCACACAGGTTGTACAAGCTCCGCTAGAAGTAAGCTTTAAGAGACGAGATTTCATCTCTTCTGTGCTGTGCGTAGTCCCTAAGCTGGAGCTTAGCAGGTAGTAGATGCTTAAAAATATGTTACATGAATAAAGTCAGCATTCCTTGTTGCATCTGTTGATGTACTTTGAGACTAGAGAATGTAACTCATCTGGATCCAAGATGCTAAACTGTGGAGAGTATAGATTTCTGAAGCAAGATCCAGTTCTTCTGTCAGAGACAAACAGCTATCTTTATCATTGCAGTCAACATTACAAGGGACTCTGACTTGAAAATCCTGTACACAAGTAGTTGAATCTTATTCCCACGTGCTCCACCTCACATGTGCACAAAAGCATTATGATACACCTTCTGTTCCACGTTGCAATGATGTCATTTAGTGCCATCTCTAAATCACAGTATCCAACACATTGCTTATTTCTCCCATATATTAATATTCAAGTTATGGTGTGTCTTAATTAAACACTTAAGTTTTCTTCCCCTTCATGCATTCTTGTACTATTTACTATTGTCATTTACTTTTGTATAACTTTTTCAAAGTAGCAAAATCTCTTGTAGCATTTGTGTGTGTGTATGTGTGTGTGTGTAATGAAGAAATGTTTGGATGAGATTGCTGGATTAGATACCACACTGGTTAATAAACATTCCTCTGTGGAGTTATCTATTACACTGGACAGCAATTATGACCATGTGAACAGGACTTTGTTTTCCAGGTAGCAAACTCGTTTTCTCTGATGGCCTTGGAGGTATTGGTATAGGTATAAAACCAGCTATCATCCCTTAATTGTATGCTATCATGCCATGGTGTGATGAAGTGGAAATTCTTCTCAAATAACATTCTCAGTGCATACCCTTTGTTACACAATCAATTTGCTCTATTATATCCTGGTAAGTTGAGAACAAATTTTTATTGAACCTATTCAAATATGTCTGTTGCCATGGAAAGTAAAGAAGTTCAGTAAATGTATTTTTTTTCTGAAACTTGCGAACCAGTGAAAATCAGATACTATTTAAAATGTTTCAGTTCAGTAAACAAAGTCATAGTCTACTAAGTTAAAAGTGAGGTAAATGAAGAAGAAAAGGATTTTAATATATCCATGAAAAAAGAATTGTAAAAGCAACACAAGTAACATTAACAAGTAGCCATAAGTAATGGAGAAGGCAATGGCACCGCACTCCAGTACTCTAGCCTGGAGAGTCCCATGGATGGTGGAGCCTGGTAGGCTGTAGTCCATGGGGTCGCTAGGAGTCAGATACAACTAAATGACTTTACTTTCACTTTTCACTTTCAAGCATTGGAGAAGGAAATGGCAACCCACTCCAGTATTCTTGCCTAGAGAATCCCAGCGATGGGGGAGCCTGGTGGGCTGCCATCTATGGGGTCGCACAGAGTCGGACACGACTGAAGTGACTTAGCAGCAGCAGCAGCAGCCATAAGTAAATGTTTGAAATAATAAAAATTGACATTAAATTAATATAAATCAAATATATTAACATTCTATATCATATAAAACTGAAGAACCATAAGTGTATGAACTTAAAATTATACCTATGTATCAATGCTTTTGTATTCAGTCTAAATAGAAGTCATCCAACTACATAAATATTATTCATTAAATAGTTTGATTTAATATTAATCTAGGTTTTTAATTTATATAAGGGTCTAAGAACTTATATTTTGGATGAGACACTATAAAACATAATTGTTATAAAACACTTGTTGGAATCATGACCCAATCTAGTCAAATTCAAATGCATAAAAGTATATTTTTAATAAACTTAAATATCATGTAATGTTAAATTATTTAATCAATAAGTCATTATGAGAAGTGTAGGGCATTCAGATTAACTACTCTCTTCATAGAAAATCAAGACCTAGCTTTTTATAAAATATTAATATCTTATCCCATATTTCAAGCTGATATATCTAAGAATAGAGATTTTTCCCTTAAATCCAAATTATTAAAACAATCCACATGTCCCCAGACTCACCTTAATTGTGTGAACTTGAATTCTTCAGATATTCCTCAGCTAGATTTCCTATTGTGGTTATAGTTTAGTTCCTGCATTATATCAGACACTTTGTGACCCCATAGACTGTAGTCTGCCAGGCTCCTCTGTCCGTGGGATTTCCCAGGCAAGAACACTGCAGTGGGGTGCCATGTCCTTCTCCAGGGGATCTTCCCCGCCCAGGGATAGAGCGTGCATTGGCAGGTGGACCCTTCACTGCTGAGCCTCCAGGGAAGCCCAGCATTTTCTACAAGAAGGATTGTTTCTTTTTAATGTCTAGCACATTCAAAGTGTTCAAAGTTCATTTTCTTTTCTTTTTGTGAATATTGTGAATATTTCATTTGTATAAGTACTTGTATCCTTAAACGAACCAGATACAAACATTTGTAATAATGAGACCTAATGACTTATTAATCACTTTTGGTAGCAGGCAAACATCCCACACCTGAGAAGCAGCAGAGAGCTCTCTGAATCACAGATATGTGGACACACAGCCCTAAAGAGGATTCGTTGTTTCAATCCGACAACTTTAGTAACAGGCCAAAAGTAAACATAGAACCGTGAAGCTTATCAGTCTGCATTGCAGAGACCTCTTTGCTTTCCCAGCAAGTTAAAAGTTTTTAATTGATTTGAGGTCACAGGTAGGAAAATAAGCTACAAAAAAAAAAAAAAGACCTGAAGTGGCTCAGTGGTAAAGAATCCGTCTGTAATGCAGGAGCCACAGGAGACATGGGTTAGATCCCTGGGCCAGGAAGATCCGCTGGAGGAGAAAATGGCAACCCATTCCGGTAATGATGCCTTAAAAAATTCCCATGGACAGAGGAGCTTAGTGGGCTACAGTCCTTGGGGTCGCAAAGGGGACACAACTTAGAGACTAAGCAATGTCCTTTTTCTACCTACCAAGATATATATATGGGCTATATATATATATATATGTATATAAAACATATATACACCTATATAATATATGGGCTTTCCCGGTGGCTCAGTCGTAAAGAACCCACCTGCAGTGCAAGAGATGCAGCTTTGATCCCTGGGTTGGGTAGACCCCTGGAGCGGGTATGAAAACCCACTCCAGTATTCTTGCCTGGGAAAATCCATGGACAGAGGAATCTGGCAGTCTGCAGTCCATGGGGTCGCAGAGTCAGACACAACTGAAGTGACTGAGCAGCCACTCTCAACAGAGGAGAGTTAATTCCATCTTCATACCTTGCGTAAAAGTATATACTGTATATACTGTAAAACCGTTTCCCATTCACTGTGACCTGCAAGGAGTGAAGAAGCCAGCAGCATGAAAGTGGCAGAAAGGGGGAAACAGAGCAACAGGGCTGGTAGAATTAGCATTCCCTTTTACTCAAGATACTCCTCAGGAACCGAGAAAAGATGTGCCTTGGCCTTATAGTCCATGAAGTCTCTGGCAGCGCAGTTTACTTGAGTCCTCTAAAGTTGCCAAAGGTTGATTTTCAAATAGGTAAGACTGTGACTGTCCTGCCAATATAAAATGAACAGATGTCAACATTTTATTCAACTAATTATTTAATAGGGAAACATAACTGTATAAATTGCTTCAAAGAATTTAGAGTGGTGGTGGTTGTTCAGTCACTCAGTCACGTCTGACTGTTTGCCACGCCCACAGAATGCAGCATGGCAGGCTTCCCTGTCTTTCACTATCTCCCGGAGTTTGTTTGAACTCATGTCCATTGAGTCAGTGATACCAGCCGACCATCTCATTCTCTGATACCCCCTTCTTCGGCCCTGAATCTTTCCCGGCATCAGGGAATTTTCCAATGAGTTAGCGGTTTGCATCAGATGACCAAAATACTAGAACTTCAGTTTCAGCTTTCCAATGAATATTCAGGGTTAATTTCATTTAGGATTGACTGGTTTGATCTCCTTGCTGTCCAAGGGACTCTCAAGAATCTTCTCCAGCACCACACCTGGAAGGCATCAATGTTTTTGGTGCTCAGCCTTGTTTATGATCCAATTCTCACATCCATACATGACTACTAGAAAAACCATAGCTCTGACTATATGGACATTTGTTGGCAAAGGGATGTCTTTGCTTTCTATACACTGTCTAGATTTCTCATAGCTTTCCTTCCTAGGAGCAAGCATACTTTAATCTTGTGGCTACAGTCACCTTCCACAGTGGTTTTGGAGCCCAAGAAAATAAAATCTGTCACTGTTTCCACTTTCCCCCCTTCTATTTGCCATGAAATAGTGGGATTGGATGCCATGATCTTTGTTTTTTGAATGCTGAGTTTTAAGCCAGCTTTCTCACTCTCTCCTTTCACTCTCTTCATGAAATTCTTTAGTTTCTCTTCATTTTCTGCCATTAGAGTGGTATGATCTGCATAACTGAGGTTGGTGATATTTCTCCCAGCAATCCTAGAGATTTTAGGTAGATAGACCAATGAAGACAAGTTAGAATAAGATGGCTTGGTTAGATACAAAATTTGTTAGGTTCTTGCTGGGCAATAGATAACATTTGGGCCCATCTGTTCCACAAGATAGAAATTCTTTGCATCTCTAATGGAAATAAACTCCGATCCGTACAATGTTGTAAATTAATCCAAGGAATAGATCTCCACAGCACTTAAGAAACAAAAATAACCTCTTTGACCTAGTTCCAAGTTTCATATATATTTCTTTGAATATTGAGAAAGTGAAACTAAAGCATTTCTATTTAATGTGTGAATTGTTACAAAGAATGGTATTTCTTCCCACAAACCATTGCCCTAAATCCATTGGAGAGACATGTTTGTTTTTAACTCTAAACAGAATAACTATTATTTTTCTAACACTTAATTTATGAACCTTTTACCTGTATGTTTTCTTATTTGATTTTTAGTTGGAACATAATTATTATTCTATCTTTTACACAAAATCTGAGAGTAAAGACAAAATGTTTTGTCCAAGATCCATTTCTAAAAGTTATTGAAACTACAATTTGAACCAAAATCTTTTGGTTCAAAATTCCATTCTCTTTGAATTTGGTACAGGTGTTCATGAGTACCTGATTTCGCCTGGTTTGTAAAATTAACACTAATGGTATACACTTTGACACAACAGCCACCCTATCCTGAAACCTCAATAAATATCTCCATTTTTATAAGATATCATGCCTTTGACATGAACACATGTATCAGTTGAGAGGAAATGCATAACAGCCATAGGAAAACCACTTTTCAATATGTTTTGTGTTAATGAGAAACATTTTAATATGCATTTGTCAAGGAGTTATGTAATTTTTTCTCTCTTTTTTTGTTGAAACACAATTTTATGAACTGTGCTTTCAAACCATTTTAGACATGTTTCTAAAACTTTTTTTTTTTCTGTCAAATTAGTTCCAGGTCATGAAAGAACATGTTGTATAACTCCATCTCTGTCCTTTAATACAGTATGAGATTGCTCTTGCCCGGGCCTGAACCCTACCTGGCTTCTTAGTCATCACCTCTTTGAGAATAGCATCACAATGTGATCAGTGATCCATTCACAATGGCCTCCTGGATTTAAAGAACACTCATTTTATAGAATATAAACCTATGTGGGCACACAGCGATGGACCCAGCCATAACAGAATGCCAGTCCAGCAAGCAGTTACTGTTGTTCACAGCCTGTTTTCAGGCTTCCCTGGAACATTGGATGCCAAATGTATCCCACACAAATATTTCTAAGAGCAACTGGTTTTCTTCAGTGTTGCTTTGATTTATAATAATTGGTCCAAAGGGAGCTATCTGGTTGTAAGTGTTTTTACTCAGCTGTTTGACAGTCATTACCCATAACCACAAATTATTGATGGATTGATAATGGAATATATTCATGAATTATGTTCACAGTCCTCGGTGATTGGAAGGAATCAATAATTCTTAGAAAGATGGAAACAAACATTACTCTAGGGAATGATATCAGTTTGAAATGAATAGTAGCTCATCCTACTTCTTTTCCTGAGACTCACATGTGGGATTAAGGGCTAGGCAAAAACCTAAACACCCACCTTATAAACACAAAGTTACACAAAAATATACATATTAATTTTGCACATATACTAGACCTTTACAAGGCTTATTTTTGAGGATATTTGAAAATAGTAGATGAAGGTGGTAGAGAACTAAAGAGTCTAGATACTATGTAACGCAGACCTATTTAATATGTGTCTGATCTACTGAAACTTCAAATTGATAGGGAAATCAAAATTTAGCTGAAGATTTTTTTTCCAAATATCTACTCTTACACTTGAAGCCAAGTTTTAATACCCCTATACTTGTAGCATTAGGTTTATTTTTTTTTTAATGTTTAACTTAGAATATTCTCCTGTTTTTCCTTTTGTTAACTAGGCAAGCATCCGAGTTGCCGTTGATAAGTCCTTGAGCACACTTGGATGGCTTCTTATTAACCCTTGGAGACTGCTATACAACCTCATGTTTCTCAATGTGAAAATTTATATCCCCTCATGACCTTCCAGCACCGGCAGAGGGTGATTTTGTGAGACATTAGCATAATGAAACCTTTTCAATAAAATGATAAATTGAGCCCCTCTCAGAAAACAGAACACACACTTGGTAATTGATTGCAGTCATCGTCATGTGGAGGACTCCGTTCATATATGCTTTGAACTCTGATGACAACGTCACCTTTCCCCATACCCCAGAAGTTTGCAATATTCATGTGGAAAAGCAATGTTTTCTTCTAATGGGTCCAGGAGCACATTGGGGAACAGTCATCATTATATGACATAATTATCTCTCATGAAAGTGTCTAATTATGTTCCTGTTCTTAAGTCTCTTTCATGTAAATTGAAGTTGATGGTCTCGTAGACAAGGTAAGGGGTAAGGAGGTGAGAGCACAGATGAGTTAGCTTTTGGCTGATGTAACTCAGAGATTTTTCATGGCCAGATAGGGAAGGTATTTGTAGATGTGAATATGGTCTTTTAATTCACCACAGCATTGTGAATATATTACCAGAAAATATTTTTGCGTAAGGTAATTGTTGTTTGTTGTTTAAGAAGTGATTATATTTAGGAGACAACTCATTTGTTTAAATATACTTCATAAAAGGTAAATACCTAGTGAGATTTTATACAGGCGTGTACTAATTAGAAAATAAAAGGATACTTCATCAAAATTAGCATATTAACTCTGCAGCTAAGAGGTCACTTTAGACCATCTGCTTTCAGTAAGTACTAAATAACATTCCTAGTTTCACAGTTGAGTTTCTCTTTTTGGTGCAAATATATAATAAGCATTAATATTGTGGGAAACTGCATTTTCATGATAAATACTAAAGAAACTTGCACCTCTTGGATTCATGAGAAATGAGGAAAAACTATCCAGTAGTAAGATGATGACCTGGTATGTTTGTGTGTACATTTTGCTCTGAATCCTGAGAGGGTCAAAGATCAATTTATATCTGCTTTTGTTTTCCTTCTCTTATATGCCATTTCTTATTTAAAATAATTTCTTTTGTAGCTTCTCATTTTAAATGTAGATGTCTATTTTAGAGACATCCAAGGGCTGTACTATCAATCAATAAATAAATGATTTTAGAGTGGAGACTGTTAAATTAGACAGGTACTTGTAGGGGAAAATAGGGTTAGGGTTAGGGTTAGGGTTAGGGTTGGAATTTCCATTGCTGGAAATTCAACGTTTTAAAATTTCCTTCTAGAAAGTATTCTACTGAAACTAAATAAAATGTCACCGTCTAAACTGATGAAAACCTGATGTATCTGTGTTATCTGTCAATTCATTACACTGACTCTATAGCTGTTGGGATAAAATAATGAAAGTCTTGATGCATTTCTTATATATCATTTGCATATTATATACACATACCACACACACACACGCTGTAATGCTAAGTGGCATGCAGAATCGTAGTTCCTTGACTAGGGATAGAACCAGTGACACCTGCACACACGGATTTCCAGGAAGGTCCTTAAATTATACCTTTAGTAGTTGGTGCAATTTAGTTACTAAAATTCTTATAGAATTCTAAAGTGTTCCAAACCTCTTAACAAAATCCAAATCCAGGTATGTTTCCCTACATGGTTGACTGAAATAGTGATGATAATGGTGACAGTAATTTGAAGGCCTAAGAAAGGACAATCAGCAGAACTGAAGTAAAAGCACAGGGCGCAGTGGAGCAGAGTAATTTGTTAGCTTTTTAACTTTAACACACATTATCGACTTTCAGTTTCAAACATTGCAAGGAAATTCAAGTCAACACGTAAAATTCTCTGCTGAAAAGTAACAGATGGATATCAGTCCAAGTCTTTAAAATCTCCAAGTTCAGTGATTCTATCGCTTTTTTTCAAATCATCATTCTAGGCAGAACATATTATACTGGTTCAGTTCAGTTCAGTAGCTTAGTCGTGTCTGACTCTCTGTGACCCCATGAACCGCAGCACGCCAGGCCTCCCTGTCCATCACCAGCTCCCAGGGTTCACCCAATCTCATGTCCATTGAGTCGGTGATGCCATCCAACCATCCCATCCCCTGTGGTCCCCTTCTCCTCCGGCCTTCAATCTTTCCCAGCATCAGGGTCTTTTTAAATGAGTCCACTCTTTGCTGAGACACATCTTTGCCAGGACAGCCTGGCCTTGGGCTCTCATATCTTATGCCCCAGGGACCAAGGAGGTTCCTTTAGGTCTCGGGCTGGGGCTGTCTGCCTTGCTTCTGGCTTGACCACTAGTGCTTGCAAGCACCTTATAATGGAGTGCCAGCCTTGATACTAAAATCAAATGACTATTTACGTATTTTGAAACATCATCTGAGTTTACTGGACACCTCACTTTGAGAGTCATAGGAGATTGCATGAATTCATGACCTTTTTAAATACTTGGGTCACTATTTCCTTATTATTAAAATTCTCATATTTAAAGATGGACTAGGATAAGCTGTCTTTCTCTACCTGTTTCCATGATCGAGAGCTAAGGCAGAAACCATGTATTTAGGACAGGCTAATTTCTTTCCTCTGATCTTTCAACTGCCTCTGTTATTGATAGGTAAGGCTCTTTTCATTCCTGACAAAATTTTCTTCAGAAAAGCACTGAAGCATCACAAACATTTAACAGACTTCTGGAGATAGTGCGAACAAAGAAATTTCCATAATGTGAAGGGGTAAAAAGTGTGAAATGATTATGTGAATCATCTTTCCTTTGTGGGTACCTTGTTATGTTGTGTTGTTATTGTTTCACTGACTTTTTTTAATGTGCTGTGTCTTGCCCTATGCTTTGTATAAATTTCTTTGGTGATTTAATTTTTTGTTGTCTAATAATTTGCCAGTTTCCTTGTATACGTCATTTCTATGCCGGTCACGATTTTTCTTCCAAATTCTAGAGGGAAACTTAGACAAAACTGAGAACAGTGAAAACTATTCTAACCTCTTAAGAAAACATTCCTTGTAAATATTGTCAAATTAAAAAATGCATCCCCATTTACTAAGGAAAGACTTTATTTGAAAGAGTTATCGATGAATCATTGCAAGAGGTCAAGAGGCCTGCTACAATTGTGTGACCATTCTGACCAGGAGATCTACAAGCCGCTTAGGAGTTTGGAAGAAGAGGTTTTCCTTTATAGAGAGGAAGAGCCAAGGCTGGAAAGTACTGGCTGACAGAGAAGGATGAAGGTGAAAGTGAAGTTGCTCAATTGTGTCCCACTCTTTCCGACCCCGTGGACTGTAGCCCACCGGGCTCCTCCATCCAGGGAATTTTCCAGGCAGGAGTACTGGAGTGGGTTGCCATTTCCTTCTCCAGGAGATCTTCAGGGTAACTTTATAAGGAGAGTAGTCTTGGGAGAGGCTGCTGACCTGGGCTGAGTGTGAGCTTCCCCGCCAGGAGGAGTTTTCTTGGGGACCATACTATGATCGGGGTTGTTATTTTCTCAAACGATGGGAAACAGCGTCAGCCGTTCTGGACACGCATCGAGACACCATTGTTCCCGTCATCTCTGTCTTTCCAGGATTCGCTCCCGCATCACGTCACTTTCTTTCAGGTCTGAATATAAATAAGAAGCATTTCCTCATCTTCAATGGCTTTGGGGAATTCTCGGAAGCGTGTAACACTGCTGCTAAGTTTCATCTCGAGGATTTCTTCCCCCTTTAAAATGTATGTTTTTCTGTTAAGACTTAGCTGTGTCGTTCTGAAGTCCATGTGTAATACCAATACTCTTTAGAACAGTGGAGCAATGAATTAGGTTTTCCTTTTTAAAAATAAGTTTTCTCCATAAGCTATCAGAGATGTTACTACTTGAATGGGAATTTATGGTCAATAAGAAAGCCTCCATGGAGAGTGGCTGGGGTGGAGTTGGTGTCTGTATACATGGTTGCTATCTTAGCACTCTTAATGTTTTATTTCCAAGTTGATTTGGCTTATAGTAGAAGAGGGATAGATGAAGGGAGAGTAGGCCTTTAATTTTTCCAGGGAAGAGTGAATTTTCCTTTGCTTATTAAGAAAGCCCGTAAAGTGGCTCTGGAAATTCACCAGCACCCATAGCGTTATAGTTGGGTAGGAATGGTCAGATTGTGGATTTACCTCATACTGGGGAGGAGAGGTATGAATTCACTATTTTATTAAAAAAAAATTCTGACGGGAAGAAAACCAGAAGTTACAATAGAGATATAAAATCATTTTCAGGTGGCATGCATAGAATTTTTATAAAGTACTGCTTCAAAGAGAAATGGAAACCTTATTTACTGTGAATTGGTTTTCCTGGTACAAGATAGGAGCAGTGAATTAACAGGAAGGGTTTCTTGTGGAATGTAGGTGATTGACATGGTAGCAAGCCAGAATGTGACTCTAGTATAGACTGTTGCTAGATTTCTGTAACCCTTCTCCATTATCAGCTGTTGAGCAGATTCCTATCTTCAAGCTCTATTTTGTAGGGGAGATAGTGAAGGACAAGGAAGCCTGGTGTGGTGCAGTCCATTTGTCTGTCTTCCAAGATTACTGCAGAGCTCAGAGTTAAAACTGATGAGGCATCCTCTGCAGAGCAGAAAGGTGGCAGGAGCATTCAGTTCCAAGAGGGTGTCCTCCTTCCCACGTGTTTCGGCATGTGTTTCCAGCCAGAGAGGTGGCTTGGAATAAACCAAATGCATCTGGGCACATCCTGCCCTGTGAACATTTGCTGCTGTCAAAGCTACTTCTCAGTTTATGTTCAACACACATCTAATTGTGTGCTGAATTCACTGGTCCCAGGTTTTCTTGTGATGCTGAAGTAAGACATCCTGTCGTTCAGTTGCTAAGTCATGTCCAACTCTTTGCAACCCCATGGACTGCAGCACGCCAGGCTTCCCTGTCCTTCACTGTCTCCTGGAGTTTGCTCCTACTCATGTCCACTGGGTTGGGGATGCTGTCTAGTCATCTCATTCTCTGCTGCCCTTTCTCCTCCTGCCTTCAGTCTTTCCCAGTATCAGGGTTTTTTCTAAAGAGTCAGCTCTCCATGTCAGATGGCCAAAAAATTGGAGCTTCAGCTTCAGCATCAGTCCTTCCAATGAATATTCAAGGTTGATTTCCTTTAGGATTGACTGGTTTGATCTCCTTACAGTCCAGGGGACTCTCAAGAGTCTTCTCCAGCAGCACAGTTTGATGTGAGATATATGCATATGCATACTTGATTAAAACTACCAAGCTTGCTATTCAGTCATGTATATTTGTACATCACTTTATGATAATAGATTTTCAGAATTGTTTATAACATAGCCTGTGAAAAAGTATGTACATTCATTAACATTTTCTCAAGTTGTCTGATCTGTACCAGCATGGATCTAAGTGCTTAGAAATAATGGTAAACAATACAAATAGAACTCATTTTATAAGAAGCTGACAGTACAGTGGAGAGTTAGTTAACAAAGTAAATACATTAATATATATATGTAATTCGAGGTGATATTGTGTGCACAAAGAAACGTAAAATACATTGGATGACTAGAGAGTGAGCTGGAAATGGACTTCTTCAAAAAGGGTGGTCTCTCTAAGCAGAGCTGTGAATGTATTTAGAAAAGCAGCATGCAGTGCTGAGAGGAATGGCGAAGAGGGAGGGGATGTCACGTGCCCAGGCTGAGGGAGAGCACTGAGTGTGGTGTTTGGTTGTGGTGCTCAGCCGCTCGGTCATGCCTGACTCTTTGTGACCCCATGGACTGTAGCTCAGCTGGCTCCCCTGTCCATGGGATTCTCCAGGCAAGAATACTGGAGTGGGTTGCCATTTTCTTCTCGAGGGGATCTTCCCAACCCAGGGATCGAACCTGAGGTCCTCCACTGGCAGGTGGATTCCTCACCACCGAGTCACAGGGGAAGCCCGTGTGTAGGCATGGACATAGTATATTCCAGAACTTAATTCTAGAACTTCTCAGGTTAAGCTGCAGGCTGATGCGGGATATATCTTGATCTGATACCAATGTTCCTCTTCCTTTATTGTTCAGGCTCCAGTCCTGTTTCGTGTCCTTGTGTACATTGATCCATGACAGATCCATGATCCCTAAATACATTTACAGCTCTGCTTAGAGAGCCTACTCTTTTTGAAGAAGTTCATGTCCACCTCACTCTCTAGTCATCCAATGTATTTTACATTTCTTTGTGCTCTCAACATCACCTCAGTGGAGGTGGATAAAGGTTGGGTGAAGAACCCACCTGCCAATTACATTAGACATAGGAGATGCAGGTTTGATCGTGAGCACACACACACACACACACACACACACACGCAAGGATACTGTGGCTGGATCAGGTGCCAGGCGTGCGCTTGGAGAGGCAAGATAAGATAGTATCCTGACAGGCTGTGTAAAGAATGCGGGCGTGAAGCCATCAAAGCGTACTGAGAAGGAGCAATGGGGTCTGATTTATGTCTCTAAACATCTCCTCTACCCTCAGATGGAGACATGGCCTGGCCAGGGAGACGTGGAAGTAGCAGAAGCATCCATGAGGCTCAAGGGACGGCATGGCAGTAGCTTAGATTAGGGAGATGCATCCTTGAACGTATAGGTGAGAAGTGGTCCAATTCTGAAGAGAGTTTGAAGATAGCTTGCATCTAGCTTGGGCTGAGTGTGACAGAGATAGAGGAATTTAGGATCGTTCATAGGGATTTATCCTAAACACTTAGGATATAGTGGTGTCCTGGCATCTGGCCCCATCACTTCATGGGAAATAGATGGGGAAACAGTAGAAACAGTGTCAGACTTTGTTTTTTTGGGCTCCAAAATCACTGCAGATGGTGACTGCAGCCATGAAATTAAAAGGCGCTTACTCCTTGGAAGAAAAGTTATGACCAACCTAATAGTATATTCAAAAGCAGAGACATTACTTTGCCAACTAAGGTCCGTCTAGTCAAGGCTATGGTTTTTCCTGTGGTCATGTATGGATGTGAGAGTTGGACTGTGAGGAAGGCTGAGCGCAGAAGAATTGATGCTTTTGAACTGTGGTGTTGGAGAAGACTCTTGAGAGTCCCTTGGACTGCAAGGAGATCCAACCAGTCCATTCTGAGGGAGATCAACCCTGGGATTTCTTTGGAAGGAATGATGCTAAAACTGAAGCTCCAGTACTTTGGCCACCTTATGCGAAGAGTTGACTCATTGGAAAAGACCCTGATGCTGGGAGGGATTGGGGGCAGGAGGAGAAGGGGACGACCGAGGATGGGATGGCTGGATGGCATCATGGACTCAATGGACGTGAGTCTGAGTGAACTCCGGGAGTTGGTGATGGACAGGGAGGCCTGGCGTGCTGCGATTCATGGGGTCGCAAAGAGTCGGACACGACTGCGCGATTGAACTGAACTGACTGAAGACTGGGCAGAAGCAGGCTTTGTGGAAATAATCATGAGTGCTAATTTGGACGTATTAATTTTGAGATGCTAATGAATGCACATGAACCACAGAGGTCATTTATTGTGTGAATATGGAGCTCAAAGCAGGAAAGGTAAATTTGGCACAAATATAGAGTGTATATTCAAAGCCATGGCCCTGGAGAAGACCAACTAGCTAGTGAGTATAGACAGAAAAAACAAGAGGTGCAGGGACTGGACCGTAACGCCTCCAATATCCACAGATTAACTAAGAATTGAGTGTGAAATGTTGTGACGGAGCCACTAGGGTTGCACGCAGAGCCCTGAGGGCCGGCTTTTGTGACTGCAGGGTCCTTCATTCGTGTCTGTGCCTGCAGGGTCCTTCCCTAGCGACTGCGCCTCGCTCTGTAAAGTCTCGAAGGATTTGAAAAAGCAGAACCGTGCAAGCTCTTCTTCAAGAAGGCTGCAAAAGATGCTTGTAAACCAACAAATAAAGTACAATACTGGGCTAGCCTAGCAGTTAAGTAGAGCTAATTTTCATGTTTTCAGCTCATTTAAAAATTATTTTCATATGCCTTGAATAGCTCTTTGAAGATATTTATAACTTCAGTGAGTTCACATATTCATCAGGCATTAATTTCAAACCATTTAACTATCTTTCAGCAAAGTGAGAGATCAATGGGCTAAAAGATTTTCACTTGTATTTCTTGTTTTCCATTTTAATGAATCATAACTTTATGCCAAATTTTTAAATGAAAATTCACATTCATGCAGATAACACATTCCGTGGCCATCATTATCAATATTCATCACTTATGAAGAGTAGAGGACCGTCTCCAGCCCCCCGTGTACTTGCAGATGGTCAGTTGTAATATCAGTGACTTGTTTATGGTTTCTAGATCTCAGATGTAGTCTTCTAAATCCCTATTTCCAACAAAATATATTTTATAGACAGTTCTACTGCCCTTATGATAAGTTTTATAGATAATTTGATTTGAGTTTGCCAATTTTGTGATTTTTGAATTTGAAGAATATGTCTATCAAAAGATATACTTTCTTTTTTTTTGGCCACAGAATATGGTATATCCTTTTTACTGCATGACATCCTTAGTCATAAATGAGTTCTCAGAAACCAGTAACAGACATTAATATATCAAGGGAAATGACAAGAAAGAAAAGTCAGAACAAAATGAAATAACACAAGTGAGTGTCAAGGATTAAGCAGATATGAAGATGAGTGAGCTGAACAATAGCAGAAGAAAAGCAGTTTCTTTGTAATATATTGTGAAAGACTAAAAATGTGGCATTTGTACAATTTTAGGAAATATACCCACATAAACACTGGTGGATGAAATTGGTGAAGTCTTGTCTATACAGTAGGCGTCCTAAGTCACTTCAGTCGTGTCCGACTCTTTGTGACCCCATGGACTGTAGCCCTCCAGCCTCCCCCATCCTCAGGATTCTCCAGGCAAGCACACTGAAGTGGCCTGCCATGCCCTCCTCCAGGAGATCCTCCTGACCCAGGGAGTGAACCCGTGCCTCTCATGTCTCCTGCGCCGGCAGGCAGATTCTTTACCACAGCGCCACCTGGGAAGCCCTATCTAGTAGTAGAAAATCTATTATAATTTTGCCTCAAAACGGTAAATTTTAGGTGTCCTTAGTGCTCACTGTTCCAAAATATACTTTCTTAAATAGAAATAAAGATGAAAGACATCTAATACGTGAAATGGTCAGTCTCTCCTGCACTGAAATTTTGCTTCATTGTCAACTCCTTGGATGGACTCAGGAGTGAGGTTGCTGTAACTTTGATTTGGAGAATCCAGTCCTGCCAACACTAAAATATTTGGACTTTACTCATTCACAATCAAGTATGTGAAAATAACCCTCAAATAAATCATTTACTTCTAGCCAGGTTACTAAGTACTTTGCCTGATTGAACAGAACTACTTTAAAAAAACAAACCAGCCCGCTCTGAGCCTATCTTTCTGGACTTTATTAGTGCAGTTCTGACACTTTGATGTATTCTTGCTCTAAGTTTTCCTATAGACTCACACTGTTGGTGATGGACAGGGAGGCCTGGCATGCTGCGATTCATGGGGTTGCAACGAGTTGGACATGACCGAGCAACTGAACTGAACTGAGGCAATTTACATAGCATTTGCACTGTATTAGGCATTATAAAATTATCTAGAGATGATGTAAAGCATTCAGGAGAGTGTAAGTTACATACAAATACTACATCATTTTGTATGAGGGATTTCAGCATCCACTGATTTTGGTATTAGTGGGGGTCCTGGAACTAATCCCTAACAGACACCAAGGGATGACTGCAATTTATCAGTACTTCCCTGAGGATTAATGCTGTTAATGTGTTTAGTGGCCTTCTGATGCAGATGGGTTAATTTTTACACATGAAGGTCTCTGGAACTAATGAGAATTATTTTAAGCATTTAATTTATATCCTAAATTAGCTTTCTGTCAACTTAATCCATGCGTGTATGAACAGAATGTGGGAACAGATCTGAGGACGAGGTAAAAAGGGAGGGAGCTTTCAAAGCACTTCATTTTAATGAAATTGGATTTTAGAGGTTCTGAAAGTGACTTAAGGTGACTGCTAAAATAAATTACAATATATCCATATGACAGGATACCATGTGTAAATTGTAAATGCTGATGTAGAGAGATCAAGATATATTATAAAATTAAGACTATATATATAAAATATATGAAACATTTTAAAATTAGTATATCAATAGATATAAAATATTTTTCTGGAAGAAATCAAGAGAAACTGTTAACAGTTGAGAAAGATAGAAGGTAGGCTGCAGGGAGGAAGATTTCAATGTTCACTTTCTATGCACTTAAATTTAAAATTTTTAATTTTAGACATGTATTACTTTTTCATGATTTAATATTTTAATTGTTAACATCAATTAACTGGACAGAGAGATAACCAGATATATTTTCCCCTTTTCTTCTCTTCAATTAAAAAAACATTCTAAAAGGTTGTTGTATGAAAAAGACAAAGCACAGCAACAACTGAAAAAACAAAATCTCAGGAATGGTGCTCCAGGCAGACAGCAGACAAAAGAACCTGAGTTACTGTCCCGATGCAAAGCAAGTGGAAAAGCCAGATCAGACACAGAAACACACTGTTTTAAGTGTGCTACTGAGTTGGCAAACTAAGAAATGAGGTTGAAATAAATCTATTTTTAGGTACATAAGAACTGACAGTTGGTCCTTTACTTAAAAAAAAAAGAGACTCTAAAGTATTAATATTAATGTATATTTCAGATAAAAGGGAAATGACTTCAGATGTTCAATTCAGAGACGCAAGAAGGAAAAGTGAGAAAAGATTAATAAGTATGTGGATCCGATGCAATTTCAGTTGAATGCCCAATAGATAACCTCTGTGGAATCTGACAAGCAGAATCTGAAATTTATATGGAAGAACAAAAGTCCAAATATGTTAATAGTCAAGATACTCCTAAAGAAAAAGGACAAAGTAGGAGGACTGCCCTTACTAGATACTGAGACTTGTAGAATTAAAATAAACAATGCCAGTAAATAACTATAACTATTAATGGCACAGAAACTATTAATAACTATTAATGGCATAGACCAATGGACAAAAGAAAAAAAAAAAAAGACCCTATAAAGAGGCCCTTGCATATTCACAAAAGATTTATGATGGAAAGGGCACTGCAGATCAGTGGGGGAAATGATGGATTATTCCATTAAAGGTATTGAGACACTAAAAGCAGTCTGCATAAAGGAAAAGATTATTAAAATTTACTACATTAAATTAAGAGTTTCTGTTCATCAAAAGACACCATAAAAATAAGACAAGCCAAGACCCAGGAAGAAATATTGCAATACACATAGCATCCAGAATATTTATAGAATTCCTACAATCGATAAAAGACAGCCCAGAAGAAATAAGGGCAAAACACAAGCAGGGATTTAACGGAACTGGAGACACAGAGGCTCCTAAACAGAATGAAAACATGCTAAACTTCATTAAGTCTTTAAATTCAGATTTAACTCACAAGGTCATCCATTATATAACCACAAGTTTGACAAAAGTCTTACAGTTGGATACAGTCAGCCCTCTCTGTTTTACGATCTGTGGTGGGTTGAATCCAAGCATGTGGAACCCATGGATATCAAGGGCCAACCATGGCAACTGAGCATCTGCAGGTTTGGTACCCTCAGCAGGTCCCAGAACCCGCCCTCCATGGAGATGGAGGGATGGCAGCACCATCTGTTGTAGTGGTGAGGATGTCAACTAATCAACAGGAGGCTCACCTCTGGTAGTGCCAGTATAGGTTTATATCATCAATTTGAAAAACAGCCTGGCTTTCTTACTAAAGTTGATCATGTGAGTAATCCTACAATTCAGCAGTCCCACTCCAGGCACATATCTCAGAGAATTGCTCATGTGTGTATGTCAGGAAACATACATGGATGCTCCTAGCAGTTTTGTTCATAACTGCACAAAACAGCCCAAGGACATTAATGGTATGGACATGAACTGAACTCTGTATTAGAAACTCTGTTCCATGTAATGGAATACCAGATGGCAGTAAAACAGGAATGGAGCTACTCTATGCAGCAAGATGGATGAAATTCCAAAAATGCTGAGCAAGGGAAGCAAGAGAGAATATGTGAAATATGATTCTATTTATACGAAGTTCAAAGACAGAAACAACACACATATCTTAAAATATTCATCACTGCCAATCATTAAAGAAATGCAAATCAAACTAAACTGGGGTAGCACCTCACACCAGCCAAAATGGCTATCATCAAAAGTCGACAGACAGGACTTCCCTGATGGTCCTGTGGTAAAGAGCCCACCTGCCAGTGCAGGAGACATAGGCTTGATCCCTGGCCTGGGAAGATTCCACACGCCTTGGGGCAACTAAGCCCCTGCTCTGGAGCCCTCGAGCTACGACTGCTGAATCCTGTGCACTCAAGAGTCCACTTTGTGAAATAAGAAAAGCCACCTCAATGAGGAGCCCACACACTGCAACTAGAGAGTAGCCCCTGCTTGCCGCAGCGTGAGAAAGCGCACACAGCAATGAAGACCCAGCACTGCCATAAATAAACAAATAAAATTTAAAGGTCTACAAATAACAAATGTTGGGTGCAGAGAAAAGTAACCCTCCTGCACTGTTGGTGGGAATGCAAACCACTATGGAGACCGTAATTTGAAAAGATACATGCACACCCATGTTCCCTGCAGACTATTTACATTAGCCAAGACACAGAAGGAACGTAAATGTCCATCAGCAGAGGAATGGGCAAAGAAGATGTCATACAAATATACGACGGAATATGACTCGGTCACAAAAGAGAATGAAACAATGCCACTTTCAGCAACATGGATGGACCTAGAGATGATCAGACTAAGTGTAGTAACTCGGACAGAGAAAGACAAATATATATCACTTATAGGTGCTATCTAAAAAGATGATACAAATGAACTTATTTACAAACAGAAATAGAGTCACAAAGGTAGAAAACAAACTTATGGTTATCAAAGTGGAGAGGTTGAGGGGAGGGATAAATTAGGAGTTTGGGATTAACATATACACAATAATATATATAAAATAAATAATCAACAAGGACCTATTGTATAGCACAGGGATCTCGACTCGACACTCTGCAATAACCTATATGGGAAAAGAATCTGCAAAAGATGGTTTTACATAAATATATACATATATATGTACATATGAAACCGAGTCCCTTTGCTTTACCCCTGACACTAACACAAGATTGTAAATCAACTGTGCCTCAGGGTAAAACATAGATTAAGTCAAAATACATCAAGAAGCAATAAACTTAAGAAAAGCAAGAAAATGCATAATTCAAGATTCAGAAATGGCATTGTGTGAGGGGAGAGGCAGAGGTGTAGGAATGGGGATGATCTGAGTGGAGAGGGCATCCTGGGTATTCTAAGGGGCCTGTAAGACTCTATTTCCGAATGTGACAAGGGGGGTGCCTGGACGGTCATTTTATTTTTAAAATTGTATAATTGTATAATACATTAAATATACATATTATACACATTATATGTATGCACACACATACACACACATATATACATATATATACGAGGGATTTCATGGGAAAGAACCCCCATACACATCTTCCTGAACACCACGGGGAACAGACTACAGACCAACAGGGAACGAATTTCTCAATGGACTTTTCCCTAGCTTTCAATCCATTATACACTTTTATCACAGTGACATATTGAGACAGGATTCAGTCAAGCTTGGAAACAGAGAGTATATCGAAGGACCTGATGATAAACGTGACCTCACACGAGAAGCTATGGAAAGCCGTGTAACATAATGAAACTCTCCGCTGCCTCCCAGGTGAAAATTCTCCATTAGCAGACATTTGACTCCATCTAACAGAGAAGAGCTGAAGTGAAGATCCCATGTGAGCAGGCATACAGCACAGGCTGGGACTGACTCAACAGCACAGGTGGACTTCCAGCGGTCAAGGCCAACAGTGACCTCTAAAGCATACTTCAAAAAGAAGAGTTCTTCTGCTACACATATATTCACCTTGCTCCAGAAGAACTGACGCCTGCTTCAGCTGCTACTCAAGAAACCGAATTCTTTTGCAAAGCAGTGTAAATGCTCACCTGTGTTTGACCATTTTTTGATCGTGGCAAAAATGACTGAAGAATCTTGCATAGAACAAGTGCATGACAGCGTGCTCTTTCCCTCCAATGTACAAATCCACAGGCATCCAGTAATCTGCCAAGGCTGCACTGAAAGGGCTGGGAGGAAGAGAAATGGTCATTTATTAAAAAAACAAAAACAAAAAAAAAAACCCTACTTTGTTACAACTGCATAAATTAGACAGACATTACAATTTGCATATTCCATGAAATAAATTATGCGAAAGAAAAACTGATTTTTATTTTAAAATATAATGAGAAGCTGACATAAGAGAGGAGAAAAATGTCAGAGCAATATTAATTCATGAAATTTACAAGAACTGTTTTAGAAGCCATTGCTGACATATTTTAACAAATGTGATTTTCACATAGAATGAAGACAAAAGGAATATATACCAGCAATAAAGGTATTTCTGTACAAGGCATATATTTGACTGGTTTTATTTTAATTTTTATTACCATAACTATAATAGAGATTTTTGAGTTCTTACCAATAGAGGGCAATATGGCACTTAAAATGGAGACTCTCATGCAGATAAACATTCATTTTAAAACAGAAATTCTGTCTTAAAAGTAGCCTCAAAATGCAGATAGTCAGCAAGAGCCTGTATATGCCTCTTAAAATGCCCTAAGCATACGTGGAGTAATTAAAATAGCCCAACTCTCTCTCACCCAACAGGTATCTTTTGGTCAATGGAGGTCCTAAAAGAAAAGTTTCCTCACTGGAAGCATCATTCTCAATCCTAATGGATGCCAGGGAGGAAAAGGCCACTCCGTTTCCTGGCTGGGGTTCTTATTGGGTGTGGGGTTGGTGGGGGGTGGGAGGGAGAAACAGCGCTGGCTGGGGACAGATCTCTTCATCCCCAGGGTAAAGCCCTCTCTTGAGGTCATCCAGTGAGGCAAACCTTGGCCTGTGGAGGATCTGCGCCCCATGGTTTCTCGTATTTGTGAATTCTCCTCCCCACACCTCAAGCACGTTTTTCGCCCAGCGTGGACCTTCGCTCCAGCTCGGGCTGGAAGCAGGAGCCCAGGGCTCGGCAGGTGGACCTGGCCAAACACCATGTGTTTGCATCATAATACAGCTTGCCTTTCTCTCCTCCAGCTACGATGTCAGAATTCTGGCAAAATTTTAAATAATGTTTCTATGTGAAAAATGGCTCCCTGGAGAAATGTGACTGCTCACGCAGGTGACAGAAAAGCAAGGGAAGTCAAGGAAGGTGCCTGAAAGTAAACTGAGGAGTGAGACGATGAAAGCAGCTATAGCTGGGATCCATGATCTATCTCGGAAACCACCCAGAAAGAACATGAGGCAGCACGGAAATGCAAGGCAGCATTTCATGAGGGAAATGATGTGGTGGGTGGGATTCCAAACTGGGGGCTGCGAAGGTCTCAGGATGTGTCTCACCACTCAGGGGTCCGTCATTAAGCCGGAGTCTCTGTCATCTGTAGGAAGGTTTTCCCTTGAAGCTTTCTGAGAGGTGGAGATCTGATTTCCCCTGCACTGTAAGGCTGCTCTTCCTAAATTATTGTTACCGTTGAGTCGCCAAGTCTTTCCAACTCTTTGCAATCCCATGGATTGCAGCACGCCAAGCTTTCCTGTTTTTCACTGTCTCCTGGAGTTTATCCAAGTTCATGTCCATTGAATTGGTGATGCCATCCAACCATCTCATCCTCTGCTGCCCTCTTCTCTTCCTGACCTCAATCTTTCCCAGCATCAGGGTCTTTTCCAATGAGCTGGCTCTTCGCATCAGGTGGCCAAAGTATCGGAGCTTCAGTTCCAGCATCAGTTCTTCCAATGAATATTAAGGGTTGATTTCCTTTAGGATTGACTGGTCTGATCTCTTTGCTGTCCAAGGGACTTTCAAGAGTCTTCTCCAACACCACAGTTCAAAAGCATCAATTCTTTAGCACTCAGCCTTCTTTTTGGTCCAACTCTCACAGCCATACGTGAAACGGAAGGCAATAAAAGCTCCTTCGAAAAGGGAAGACCCAGAAGAGGGGCCTCTGTGGGTTGGCCGGGGTTGCCTGGTTGGTCCCAGCCGCAGCAATCCCTCCGTGTCCTTTCTGCCTCTGCCAGCTGCTGTTCACTCTGGCTCCTGCTCATTTCTGCACAGCCTCCACGTGAATCACAGAATAGCAGGACTGCGGCAGGCAGGAGCGCCTGTCTCCCTGGAAATACATTATCGCCCAACCAGCGAAGAAAATGGGGGCATTTTTATACCTGGCCTACAGGGTTTCAGTATAACAGTTCTCCCGTGGACCAGAGCGAGCTGGCAAGGTCTTTGAAGCACAGTGTCTGTGGTTTCCCGTGCTCTGCACCAGTTTTCTTTTGTTCTCGTTTCCTTCTCTACCCATCTACCTATTGCTCTCTTTCCCTTATTTATTTTTGTCAAAGAAGCACATGCACATAGCTGGAAAAACCAGTCCTGAAAGGTTTATACTGTACAACAGTGGTGTCCAGCCCCGTTCCTTCACCACCTTCCCCCCACCTCCTACCTGCCACTTAGCACTTTTAAACCTTTCAGGTGTTTTTTGTTTTTTTCTGGCAGTTATTTAAAAATATGTCTATATGCTTTGTTCATTTATCAGTTTTGGAAATTACCTAGTGACCTTATGTGCTAAGAGGTCATTGCTCTCAGCTCGCTGACTCTCTGTCTTCTACCCTCCCTGTTCACTTGCATCGTTATTTTCATTTAAGTTAATAACTTTACATATTTACGACTGCAGGGCCAATGAGGGTATTACAAAAGCTCTTCCTTTTACTCTTTTTCATTTTTCCTATACCTGGGATTTACTTGTCTCTGAAGAACTAATTTAATCATTGAACACACTCACTACAAGAGCCTGTTTCAAAGAACATAGTTGACCCACGGCTTCCAGCTCTTTCATCTCTGGACCCACCGGGTGTTGATGGCAGCCTGTGCCCTCCTGGGAGGAGTGGACCAGAGCAGGCATTGCCTCCTGACTTGGGACTCTCGGCGTTTCCCATCTGGCCTGCTCAAGAATTTTCAAGCTGTGCTGGGGTCTGAGGCTCTTCAACCCAATCCTTCTGCCTTCGTCCTTT
Source organism: Aepyceros melampus (assembly GCA_006408695.1). Classification (NCBI taxonomy): domain Eukaryota; kingdom Metazoa; phylum Chordata; class Mammalia; order Artiodactyla; family Bovidae; genus Aepyceros; species Aepyceros melampus. The sequence goes on from SJXQ01005835.1 coordinate 75,762, forward strand.
TCTTTCATCGGTGTCAGACCTATATCCCAGTCCAGGGCTTGCCTGCCGACTCCTGCTCCCTCACCTCTTTGTTCCCCAGAGGCACTTGCCCCCATAAATCTCTTGCCCATTGAATTCTATCTTGATGTTTGCTTCACGGAAGACCCAGACCAACACACGCTCACGAATTCAGCAGGGCTTTCTGTACCTCTGGGTATTCTGAGGGTCGGTGTATCTGAAGTAGTACCAAGCAGAATCCACAAAGGTGTCCATCGTATCTGTCTCTCTTGTGGCTGCTCCTTTGCACCTAAGAAGGAAAGAAGGTTCATCGATTGGTTTCTTTTTTAGTATTAATGCATTTTCCACCAGCTTTTCAGAAAGCTATAACAATTAGTAGGAATTCAAAATGTCACAAGAACAATGCCACATCATGAAAAGAACAAAGCACGGTACGGGCTCTCTTTGAACTGCAGAGTACACAGTGCTTAAAGAAACTTGAACATGTAAATCTCTGACAATTAAAAGCCCTATTCTCTACTTCTCTGAGTTGAGCGTGGTAGAATATCTGACAGGAGTCTCATCCCTTTAGGCACTCACTCCTCTCTTAGGCATGTCACAGCTGTCTTCAGCCAATGCCTACTACTCTCAGATGCTCATGGGGCACATCGATTTATGAAGAGAAGGTGAAAACCAAATGTAGTGAGATACTTGCACTGAAAAATGAACTTGGTTTTTAAATTTTTTTTCTATCTCTATCTCTTGGGTGAGAAGAGCAGATATCCTCAGGGGGTGACCTCAGGAAGATAAGTCACCATGGAGACCCAAAGGCAGAAGTGCACTGGTGCAACTCGTAACAGTTTGTGAGGACTGACTCTTGAGATCTCTTCCCAACAGTGGGACGAGGGAGTGAAGCCAAGCGGTCGTCTGAAGTTAGCCCTTGGAGGAAGTACCTGTACCAGAGAAATGGGCCAACACTACAAATCAGAAGCCCCCCTCCAGTGATCTATTTAGTACATACTCACCAACACACCACTGCCTAAAGGAAGGCTCCTTACAGAAGGTGAAGATAGCCCCACAGTTCAAGACAGTGAATGGAGCAAGATGCGTGGTATGTGAAGGGTTGAAAAGAAGCAGCAGTGCTCATCCTAGGGATGTGATACGTGGCGAGGACTGAGGTTCCGTAAGGGCCCAACCACCAAACCAATTTTGAAACGCGTCAGTAGGATGATGGCCCAGGGGACTGAAGCCCTACGCCACCACTTCTGGGAAGGCAAGAGACAGTACCCTTAGCCAAGCCTGGCCAAGGAAGGTGCTTGGCTCCCTTGAAGACCCCTCAAAGGCATGGACCAGTAGTGGACAGGTTGACAGCTATTAGCAGGGACCCTTTGTGGCTGCGAGAAGCCACAGCAGGAGAACACAGCTCGGACTCCAGGCTCTCCCTTCTGAAGCATAGAAGTGGGAACAACTTGAAGACCCCTCAAAGGCATGGACCAGTAGTGGACAGGTTGACAGCTATTAGCAGGGACCCTTTGTGGCTGTGAGAAGCCACAGCAGGAGAACACAGCTCGGACTCCAGGCTCTCCCTTCTGAAGCATAGAAGTGGGAACAACCATGCCTCCCAATGCTGCCTTCTTGGTGGGATGAGTCCCGGTGGGGAGGGAGGGTTGTTCTTGGAAAATTTGAGGAGGGGGATGATGTGCCCCAAAGAGGAAGTGATGAATCCTTTGCTAATTTAGCACGTAAGGGCTTCAGTCTGTTTTTAATTTTAAAAATAAAAGAAGGCATTTAAAAAAATATATAAAAGAAGGGTTGCCTTTATATGTTGCATATGTGAAGCAGTTGGTACTGGCTTTCCGAATATTACTGGAGGAAACAGTCACTCCTCACCTCCTGCTTATTAAATGGAAGTGGCTGAGCAGAGAACACAGGAGCCCACATCGGGCATGGCTCTGGGCTCCCAGGGGCCTCATGCCTCTCAGTCAGGGGGCCTCCCACTGGGAACAGTGGTGGTCCCAGGGGCAGGGGCTTATTGGAGAGAGCCCCAAGGGACCCCTAATCCTGTTTCCTACCACCCAGGACTGCTCTAAGAATCTGATCTCAACAGTGCATCTCTAAATGAAAGCCAGGTCTCTATTTGGAGAGCTAGCAACCAGAACACATACAATTTGGGGGAAATAATTAGAAGACAAATGTCTCTTCTTCCTCACTGTTAGAGCACGCATATGATTTAGGAAGAAAACGCAGGACTCAACTAATAAAAGGGGCTGATACCTGACCGAAACTTGTCACGTTGATTTTTTAAATGGTCACGGTGGATTTGAAGATGACCAACACCTTTTATCAGAGAAGGCAATGGCACTCCACTCCAGTACTCTTGCCTGGAAAATCCCACGGATTGAGGAGCCTGGTGGGCTGCAGTCCATGGAGTCGCAAGGAGTCGGACACGACTGAGCGACTTCATTTTCACTTTTCACTTTCATGCACTGGAGAAGGAAATGGCAACCCACTCCAGTGTTCTTGCCTGGAGAATCCCAGGGACAGGGGAGCCTTGTGGGCTGCCGTCTCTGGGGTCGCACAGAGTTAGACACGACTAAGCGACTCAGCAACACCTTTTATGGCTGACACTAAAAGCTGGATTATACAGAAGAGACTACTTGGTAAGTGGGTGGTATAGACAATGATGATGGTGGCAATGTTATTACCGTTATTAGCTCCAACATTAATAAGACTAAAACTGGGTGGTGGGCACCAAGCCAAATGCTTCCCAGGCTTTATCTCATTTAATCCCCAGTAACTCTGGGGATGATGAAGTAGACACTGCTGATGCTCCCACTTTGCAGATGGGTAACTAGGGTTCAGAGAGGTTGAGAAATCTGTTCGAGGTCTTGGAGCTCAAGGGTAACAAATCTGCCTCTGCTGGACGCTGGTGCTCATGGTTCTTACCCCTGGGCTTTTGCGCTCGGCCACATGGGCTCCGGAGCTCTCAGCCCTGCACGCTTATCAGGTTCATCAGGGAGCCTTGGCCGAGCCCACACCTGGGCTCTGCTCTCCAGGCATCAGGAGACAAGGCAGATCTCGTCCCCATCACCCAGGCTCTGGGCTGCCGCAGTGGGTGGGCGGAAGGCTGCCCATGTCTCCAGCAGAGAAGTCCTTTGTTACTGCTTATCAACAAAGGGTGTGCTGTCTCTCCCCTACCTGGCCCAGAGCTTCCTACATTCTTGCAAGCCCCATCGCAAACCTCAAAACCGCCCGAGTGAGCACACGGGTGAGCTGCTGGCAGGCCAGGGCAGAATGTGGCTCACACTTCCAGTTACAGAGTGCCTGCTGGGAGCCACTGTGCAGGGTTCCCTGTGTTCATTCCCATCTTCTGAAACCCCTTCATGGGGTTATTTTCACTCCTAAGGAAATCAATGCCCGGCGAGCTTATGTGACTTTCCGAGACCACAGAGCTAGTGAAGAGGCCAGGTCAGGACTTGAAGCCGTGAGTGCTGTCTCGCCAGCCTGAGCCGTGCACTCACACGACTGTTCAGCCACTCAGTCGCGTCTGGCTCTGCGACCCTACGGGCTGCAGCACATCAGGCTTCCTTGTCCTTCACTACCTCCCAGAGTTTGCTAAACTCGTGTTCACTGAGTCGGTGATGCCATCCAACTAGGCGGTTACCTAATTACTGACCTAGAGGTGGTAGTAAGAGGACCAAGTTATTTCAATACTTTAAAACAACCCCATCATGATCTACAAGGCAGAGAAAAATGGCTTTTCCATACAAGGACGAAGGGAAATACTACACTTTGGTATCTGTTATTTACTTTTTAATCAGTTGGAATGGCATCCTAAAAAATCACATGGGAGGGACTTCCCTAGAGGTCGAGTGATTAAGACTTTGACTTCCAGTGCACGGGGGGGAGGGTTCGCTCCCTAGTCAGGAGCTAAGACCCTGACATGTCTCAGGGCCAAAAAAATCAAAAACCCAAAGCAGAAGCTATACTGCAAAAAATTCAACACAGATTTTAAAAATGATCCACATCAAAAGACCTCAAAAAAAAAAAAAGGAGGGGGGGAGACATGCCAGTGAATTGACAGAAAACATAATCCTACTTCCAAAATGAGAATTAAGGAGATATGACGTATTTCAGGATATTAAAGAATGAGACCCCTGAGCACACTCGTCCTCGTAGCTACTGTTCTGCTGCTTGTGATAAATCTCCACTGTTATCATAGTCACTCTGTGGGAAAACCGCAAGGCATTTCCTCTTTTCTTTGAGAAGCTCTTTGGAATATATAATGAAGGAAAGTGGTCTTTTCCAAAGCTATGATGAAAATGCGTAGCTTTTCCATCAGTTGGATCGGCTGTTTCAGGGAAAGATGTGAATTGATACTGCTGCCTCCACCAGCCCAGAGGAGAGGAGAGGGCACCCATCACAGGGTGCCCACAGGGCTGGGCTTCAGATTCCAACCTCCTCTTTCTAAGGTTGCAAAAGACCTATGTTATTCCTTCCAACCAAGCGGAAGTCCGAGAAGAGAGTTAGCAGAAGGAGGGACGGGGGGGTCTGGCACTTCAGCAGGGGCTGGGCGAGGCAGGGGTGCGGCTCCTTACCTAGGGCAGGAGCAGTTCACCCACTCAGAAGCCGACGCCAGGGGGAGCCTCCCTTGCCGGTGAAAGAGGTGACGCTGGGCAAGGTCACGGGCAAGTCCTCCAAAGGCACGGGCACGGGCCCACAGGCCGGACAGTGGACCATGGGGATGGGTGTGCCCCAGTACCGCTGCCTCGAGATCAGCCAGTCCTTCAGTTTAGCACTCGTCACGTCACCGCCCACTCTCTCCCTCCGGGCTTTCTGAGTCAGGGCTAGAAATGCGTCCTGCCGCTTCATACCTGTGAACTGAGAGGGGAAGGAGAGCGGTAAGAAGGAGCTGCTCCTGAGGCCACCAGCCTGGACAGCCACTGTCTGGAAATAAGTATCTGGCGAAGAGAGCTCTAAAAGGGAAAGCCAATTTTGGTCAACTGCCTCAAGGAACCAGTTTCCCTGGAGGAGGTCATTTTTCTCAAGCAGAAGATTCCCAAAATAAGGTATTAGCTATTCTGACAATGAGACTATTCAGGGATCAGGTTCAGCTTGGAGTTGAGAAGCTTTTAGATCTTGAAAAAGAACATCATTTTGGGCTTCTCCAGTGGTCCAGTGGCTAAGGCTCCATGCTCCCAATACAGGGGACCTGGGTTCAACCTCTGGTCAGGGAATTAGATCCCACGTGTCACAACTAAGAGTTCACAAGCTGCAATTAAGATCCTGTGCGGCCAAAATAAATAAATAAAAGTAAATAATAATAGTAATAAAAGAACATTATTTTGGTTTCATAGATTTAGAAATGAGGCTGCAAGACTGTTAGGTGTGGGGATGAATGCAGTGGTAAATGGTAGGCTGTAACTTGCATCGAAAGGAAAATGCATCATGAAGCTCACGTGAAGACCATGAGCTTAGGAGTAAATTCTTAGGCCCCACCAACCTCCGCAGAGCAGCTCAGTCTCTCTGTGCCATCTGGCATCGTTTCAATGACTTCGGAGTAGGGCAGGCCCAGGGTGTGGGCCAAGGCGGAGTCCTCTAAGCTGGTGCTGGGAATTCCTGTTCAAGGCAAAGAAATACAAAATGTCTTCTTTGCAAATGCCAAATCACAAAAGGACTGCCAGCACTGACACTCAGCATTAGCTTTTGAAGGGAGACTCTTATCTTTTTCAGTCAGAGAAATTATCAAATCACATCACATTCACTGAGAAAAGGGAGAATAATCTTGGGGAAACTCACCACCCTGACACAATGGTGTTCCGTACTGACACTACTTTCGGTTAAGTCTTATTCCTTTGTTTACTTTCTTTAAAAACAATTACTTGTAATTCTAAAATATACAATTTTGGGTGCTTCTGTCACTTAAACAGTGAATCATGAGCACCTGGGGAAGCCTGGTCTTTGAATTCCTTCAGTGACACAGGACAGTGGGGTGCTCTTGATCAGCAGGGCTGACTCCGCTGGCATCTCCCAGCCCCCCAGAAACATCCACTCGCGGGAAGTGGGAAGCTGGCAACTGTGTTTCTCCATACTGTGCTTTGTTCCCAGAGGCAACAGTACATTCTGAATAGACATTTAGTCTTCAACCCACATACGCCTTTGAGGAGATAGAGCTGAGTGTAAGGAAATCGCTCATTCAGAGGACCAGGGCCTGCTGTTTCAGCTTCAGCTCCTCAGAAAAACGGGCTTTTCAGCTGTCAGTTCTGTAGGCCAGGGTTTCTCTACCTGGGCCCTACGTGACATGCTGAAGTTGGTTGTAGGGCTATTCTGTGCAGTGTAGGAACTGAAGAGCTTCCCTGGTCTCTACCAGCAGAGATGTTTATACAGTTGCCAAACGTCAGTTGATGCCCAAATCACCCCTGGTTGAGAACTCATGTTGTAGGGTCAGCTGTCAAAACTGCTGACATCCTTGTGGACACAGCACACCTCGCGGCAACTGAGAGAGAGAAAACTAAGGGTCATACACACGTCAGATCGCCACAAACAACCTCTCTGGAATGCTGCCCTACAAGGATGATTTAATGTTTGGGGTGTGGGTTCTAAACCTCCTTGGAAAGATAGAAAACGCCACGGTATCATGGAAAGCTCTGTGGTGTGTGTTCCAGCTGAGATTATTGACAAAAAGCATCTAATGAAGCAAATAAACTGTCAAGAGTGGACTTGAAAGACCCTGAAGGGTGAGGACAGATGGCAAGCAATGGAGATTGCTGAGAAGCCGTCATGGACGAGGAGAGGGGAAAGTCATTTACTCCATTCTGTGGGGTCTGGGGTAACTCAGAGCAATCTTCATATGGAGACGTGATCACAGGCTTATCTGACCGCATAGAGCTCGCGCTTGGCCGCCGTGCTGGTCCTGCGGGGCTCAGCAGAATGTAAACCATTTGTAACATGCCAGTAAGATGGTGAAAACCCTACTTCATCTCATTGACTTTCGTTTCTGTAATTCTTGGAGGGCAACAGACAATAACTTAGAAAATGTTAATTATGGAAGTATGCGAAATGAAGACAAGAGGAAAAATGATTTTCCATGCATACCCAAGAAAATCACATTTCTCTTTTTCTTTTTCCCTTTTCCTTCAGAACTCTCAATATTGTGCCAGTACTTTGACTCAAAATATCAAATGGCGGGGGGAGGAAGCCACATCAGCAAGAGGTTCCTTTACTCTTCAACTTGGCTGGCTATATTAATGAATTTTACTAATTATAAGATGCATGAACTGAACTGAAAGTACTAGAAGGAGTTATGTCCCTTAAGCAACATATTTTCTAGGTTAAACTGTCAGATAAGAATGACATGAACAGCTAAATATCTGTTTTCTGGGTTGGTGTTTCTTCAAATCACTTTGTCAAAAAAGGATCTGAGGACCGTGAGGAAAAACATAGTTTCGATAAGCAACGCTATTTCTTCTGTGTGCTAGGAGATAGAGAGTGTGGCAGTAACTTTCTCTGCAGCTTCCAGCACACTGGTGAACTTTCTCTGCAGGTTCCAGCACACTGGTGACTGGCTGGAATCAACAGTAGGGAGTTGTAAAAGAGAGATGCTCGGGTCCCCTGCAGGGCAGGTCTTGGATGGGATATGATTAGGTTCTATCCCCTGGTTCAACCCCAGACTTCCTGTTAGGTGAGGATAGTTTAGAACACTCAGCAATGAGTAAGGCCACCAACCACGTACAATTTATAGCTCTACAAATGCCTTCGATTCTACTGCTGTTTCACAATCCCTTTCCCACACGGCTCAAGTTCACCCCCTCCACTAAGTCTTCCCCCAAAAGTTAGCCCATATCAATCATGTGAGCCCATCTCAGTAGCTGCTGCTGCTTCTATGAGTTCTGAAATGGGATTCTTATCTGAGTAGTATTGTTCCCCACATTGTATAGGCAAATCTCACCAACTAGCTCCACTGGCAAAATCTATGGGCCAGACATTTTTGATTATTCTCAGCAGCAAGCAGCAAGATGCGATATACTCAGTGTGTTTTCAAAATGCAATGCTTTAAATAAGAGACAATGAAATGAAGGGACACTCATTTTTACAAAGAGGCAAAACAGATCACGGAATATACAGCCAGCTCTTCCAGGCTAGTATTTTGATCTTAAGCCTGCTAAAGACATTCTCCTGATTACATTTGACTAGCTACTTACCTATTTTTGCATCTAGAGAGCCCTCCAAGTCAGCTTTGGCCAAGATGATGACCGGGACTTCCTGCTGGGTGAGCATGTTCACGGCCGTCACGGGCGCCAGGCAATCTGAAAATGAGGGCGAACGATGGTGGAGGCAGGTCAGCTGGGGCTCTAACACCCTCTGCGTCTCAGAGGAGACAAGTGAGAAAGAGAAGCTTTAGAACCTCTGTGTTTTGTGCTAATTATCACAGAATTTGTTCTTTGAAGGTATTAACAGATAATTCACACTAGTGGAGAATCAAAAGATTAAACAAATACATGAACATATTCATTCGTGCTCCTCACCAAAGAAGTGAAAATGGCACTTTTGCTTTCCAGAAGGTGGAGGAAAGATGTTCCTACCACCTCCCTTATCGTTTTGAAAAGACCTCATGTATACAGGAGAAAGAGAAAACCAACAATCTATCTACAGTGAAACTAAAAGATATCTGGAATTTTAAAGCATAACACTCAAAGATGGAAGTGGATAGGAAAGGAGAGAATGACTGAGCATGTCTAAGGAGATACCAGAGGCTGTGGTCCAGCAACAAGTGAAAGTGAAGTCGCTTAGTCATGTCTGACTCTTTGTGACCCCAGGGTCTGTAACCTGTCAGGGTCCTCCGACCATGGGATTTTCCAGGCAAGAATGCTGGAGTGGGCTGCCATTTCCTTCTCCAGGGGATCGTCCTGACCCAAGATCGAACCTGGGTCTCCTGCATTGCAGGCAGACACTTTACCCTCTGCGCCACCAGGGAAGCCCCATGAAAGGAAGGGGTAAATCAAGAAAGAGGCAGACGTGGAATCCAGGAAACACACAGGGAGTCCAGCACAGAGAAGAGGGCAAGGACACCTGCAGAGCAGAGACAGGCAGAACTCCTAGGATGGCAGACGCCGGGAGAGGACCAGGGACAGAAAGCCCTAGGAAGCATCGTCAGGGGGAAAAGGGGACGGGCAGACTATCTGACAGACCGGAATGTGTAGAAAACTGGAAAGGAGTCTTAAAGAGCTTCTGGGAGGGCGTGGGAAGACAATCAGAAATTCAAAGAACACAAAACAAATTAAAAAAAAAAGAGAGAGAGAACATTATGAACTTCAGGAAAAATAGAAAGTCATATAAAAAGGAAAATGCAATCAGAGTGTATTTGGCTCAGATGACCAGTATTTATGTGGTCATAACAAAACACTTAATTTGGAATTATCCAAACAGAAGATAACTGTCCAAACAGACCACAAATCTCTGGCTCGGGCACAGGCTGCCAGCTGACCCCGTGTCTGTCTCGCCCTCTGATTCAGCAGCAGAGTGTCTGGCTGAACGCATGGCTGCACAGCTAATGGCAGCGCTGCTCAGCCCCCCTCTACCAGGTGTGGCCAGGGCGCGCGTGCAGAAGAGCATGAGGACACACTCGCCAGGGAAGGAGCTGCCCTTCTCCCCCCGCCCCTTCTCACCACACTGCAGGCGGCACGCGGGACAGTCTGGAACACACAGACAAGGGCGGCAGCCTAGAGGGCCACGCAGGACAGAAGAGCGAGCCTTGGCCCGACCACCTCACAGAGCAGACTTGTCATGCCCACTCTGTGTCATGTGTGCAAGAAACACACTTTTTACTCACTAGTTTTCTAGGACTCTGTCAAGCCACCACACTTACATCTTAGGCAACATGTTCCCCAAATCATTAAAAGAGGTTGGGTGAGGAGGCTACAATCATTGTTGTTAGTACCCTCTGAAATTTCACGTAATATACATATGTTACTTAGATTTTTAAAAACACAAATTAATTTTTATAAAGAGAGATGGCCAGTGATCTTGAAGTGTGACTTTTCACTTGCTACACCGGGAAGACTTTTAGAAGGGTACCATCAAGGCTTCCCTGGTGGCTCAGTGGTGAACGATTTGCCTGACGATACAGGAGACGCAGATTCAATCCCTGGTCTGAGAAGATCCCACACACTGCGGAGCCCCTAAGCCCGTGTGCCGTAACTGCTGAGCCTGAGCTCTAGGGCCCAGGAGCTGTCAGTACTGAGCCCTCGAGCCGCAACCACTGGAGTGTGCTCTAGAGTCCGTGCTCAGCAGCAAGAGAAGCCACCGCAACCAGAAGAAGCCCTCGTAGCAATGAAGACCCAGCACAGCCGAAAGATGGATAAATAAAATAAAATTAGAAGGGCACCGTCACTGTGAAGTTGTGCTGGAATTGGTATGTCACTTGGATAAGACACTCTAAACTGATTTAGCCCTTTCAGAAACCAATAAAAGCAACATGTGAAAAGAACCAAAAAAGGGTTCATAAACTCTGACCAAAAAAAAAAAATCACACTCTTGGGGATGTTTTCTTTCTTTTTTTGGTAGAGGGGGGAGCTGTTTTCTAAGGAATTAATTCTACAGAGGCAAAGAACTGTCTCCCTAATAGCCCAAACATGAAAAAGGCCAAATATTAACATGATAGGGAAGATTTAGAATATTATGGTACATTGAGTTGATAGAATATTATGCATGGATTAAAGACAAGCCTGCCTAAAAACTAAGAAATACTCTCTGATATCATATTAAGTCAAAAATGAAAAAACAAAAGACAGGAGCAGTCTCATTTTTAGGATGAGTGTGTGTGGGAACATGAATTTAAAAGATGTATGACCACATGCAAAAGAATAAATTAAACTTAATTTAAAAATGGATTAAAGACCTAAATATAAGATCTAAAACTATAAAAGTCTCAGAAGAAAACACAGGTGTTAAATCTTCGTGATCTTTGACTAGGCGATGGCGTCTTAGATATGATACCAAAAGCAAAAAACAACAGAAGAAACAAGTATTAATAGATAAATTGGACTTCACCAAAATTTAAAACCTCCAAGCTTCAAAGGACACCATCAAGAAAGTGAAAAGAACAGTCACAGAACTAGAGAACATTTATGTAATCATATACCTGATAAGAAACTTGTATCTAGTATAAAGAACTATCAAAATTAAAGAATAAAAAGACAACTCAATTAAAAATTGAGCAGACGCTCTGAATAGATATTCCTCTATGGAAGATATGTAAATGGCCAATCAGCCACTTCGAAGCCACAGTGAGATAATGCTTCACACCCATCAGCATGACCACAACAAAAAAGACAGTGACAAGTGCTGGCAAAAATGGGGAGAAACTGGGTCCCTTCGCACCGCTTCTGGGGATGTAAAATAGAGCACCTGCCTTGAGAAAGTCTGACGGTTCCTCAACCAGTTAAATATAGAGTGACTATTAACATAAGACCCAGCAGCTCAATTCTTAGATACATACATGAAGAAATAAAAGTGTATATCCGCACAAGAATTGGCACCAAAGGTACACAGCAGCTAGCTAGACAGTGGAAACCAAAATGGCTATCAACTGATGAATGATAAACAAAATGTGGTGGATACAATGAAGTATTATTCTGAAACAGAAAGGAATGAAGTGCTAACATGTGCTACAAACTGGATGGCCTTGGAAGCATCACACTAGGTGAAAGAAGCCAGTCACTGAAGAACAAGTGCCATGTGAGTCCATTTACAGGAAATGTCCAGAACAGGCAAATCTATGGAGAAAGAAAGAAGATTAGTGCTTTCCTGGGGCTGGGGAAATAGGTGGTATTGAGCATGACTGCTAGAGGGTATGGGATTTCTTTGGGTGGGGGTGGTGGTGATGAAAATGCCCTAAATTGACAGTGGTGATGGTTGTACAACTCTGTGGATATACAAAAAAACCATTGAATTGTACACTTTAAATAGATGAATTTTATGGTATGTGAAATATATATCAATAAAGTCATTATCAGAAAAATACGAAAAAAAGTAAAGTATGGATTAAAGGGTTGGACTTTTTTCATTTTCCGACATAAAAGTCTATTGTGACTGTTTTTCAATTAGAAAAAAAGTTAATATTTGAATTTACATATGAGCAGATTTGTAATGAATACCCTACAGCAATGTGCCTGCTGTACCCAGTCACAACCTATTTCTCAGAAAGAACGAAAGTTAAGATTTGAAGTTCTTGGTCAGGATTGGCTTTCTCCACATTTCTCATGAGCCGTGTGCCGGCAACATGAAGCAGGAAGCCAGGGAGAAATCCCAAGTAACTGAAGCAGTTCATATAGGGGTTAAATCACAGCTAAACGCCTTAGAAAACACAAAGGATTACTAACTTAACAGCCAGTAATTACAAAGGAAACATTCTAGGCAAGAAGCTGCCCTCTCTCTCAGGAACCCCACTGCAAACAAGGCAGGTCTTTCATGCCCCTTGGAAAACCAGACCAGAGACTTTTGTCTGGTGCTTAGCAGAGCGGTGCTGCCTGCAACTAGGTCCCCGGATCTCTGGAAACAGGGCCCCGTGGTCAAGTAAGCGTGAGCAGAGTCGCCTGATGTTCCCCTGTAGACAGTCACAATGCACGTCAGCACAGAGAAGATGCTGAAAAGTCTGGAAGCAAAGAAACCTATTTACTTCTGCTTTATGCCAGGTACCTGAGCTCAGAAGCTTTCCTCCACACAGCATCTATTAACACCTGCTGAACTGAAAGGATGCTAGCAGGGACAGTTAGGTTGAAGAACAAACTATTCTGTTCCTTGCCCTTTGTTCCACCCTCACACTGATTCTGTGGAGACAGGGCAAAGCAACAGGGAGCCATAAATTACTCGATGTTTGGGGGCCTCTCTCTCATGTGTCAATGCCAGGGTTCCTAAGCCACTTATTACAGAGACCTCATTTACCCTTTTGGCAAAAAATGCATTGTGCCGAGCATCGGTGACTCAGAGCTGAAATGCATGGTTCCAAAGCCCCAGGGTTTGCATATTTTAATATCAGGAGTGTAAGAAAAAGACTCCAGGAAAACACAGAACAGCGTCTAGAACTCTGACAACATTTCCCCCATTGATGCTCTTTATGGTTTCTAGTTCCTATCAAGTCACAGCTTATGTAACAAGACTTAAGACAGAGGTAGTCAACTGAGAAGAGGAGACAGTGTCAGTGATTATGGAAATACACTCGATTTCGAGATCTGTACGGAGAGGGGCGTCACTTTCCGCTCTCTTAAAGGAATCTGTGCCAATTACAGGATGTTGAGCAAAAACAGTACATTTAGTCGAAAACGAAAGCAACATAGTCGGCCAGGCCGAAGATCAGGGAGATGTCCGAGGAGTCTTCTAAACACATAGTTCTGAGAGCTGTCCTCGCCCCTCCATCCTGATGGCCGCTGTTTCAGGGTCTTCACCACCTCTCACCTCACTACCGGGGAAGCCAGCTCTCCTGCCTCCACTCTAACACTCAAGCATCACCCTGTCCATACTCCTCCTCCTCAGAGCCCCTCAGGGCTCCCTCTGTACCCACCAGGCCCCCACACCACCTTGCCTGACAGCCCCATCACCTGCGCTGCCGAGAAAACTCAGTTTCCTTCAGTCACAGGATGGATCTGGGGTCAGAACCTTGATCATCTGATGCCAACGCAGGAGCCCACATGCAGACACCAACTCAGCAACTGTAGAACTGAGTGGGACGATTTAAGCTCGTGCAAGTGATAAATTCTATCACAGCTGTGTGCTACCATGCCTTGAAGTGGTCACTGCTTTAACATTTATTTATCCTGAAAACCAGATATTTGAGGGAAAACCAAGGCAGCTGTCTGAACGGAGCCAGTTGGCAATGGTAAATGACACTAGAGATAAGATGCTCAGGTTTAAAATGTGACCTTAGAGACCAAAGGAGGCATGAATCCATTTCCATGCAGCAGTTTCAATTCACTTTCGGGAAAACCGCATTACACTCGAGCACTGTACTGGCCGTAAACGATAGAGGCCACAGGTCAATATCCAGGGACCTCAGGTGCAAATTAATCTAGAGACTTTGAATAAATTGGCATCTGCAAAAAGAATATTTCTACTATGAAAATTAGAATCGGAAAATTTAGAGCCAAGAGGAGCATTCCATTTGGATTTATTTCAGAAATTACTAGAGAGAGGAGAACCAAGCAAATAAGCCATTCAGTGCCAAAAGGAAACCAACCAGGCCAAGTCAGATGTGCTGATACCAACGTGACCATGAAAACTGGCCCATGCTAAAACAGCCTCTTAATTTCTTACATGTGAAAATGTTTTGGGTTCATATAGTACCTTTCACGGCAGGAACTCTATCTTTTATAACTTATTAGCTAGAGGTTAAAGCGTCTGCCTCCAATGCGGGAGACCCGGGTTCGATCCCTGGGTTAGGAAGATCCCCTGGAGAAGGAAATGGCAATCCATTCCAGTATTCTTGCCTGGAGAATCCCATGGACGGAGAAGCCTAGTAGGTTACAGTCCACGGGGTCACAAAGAGTCAGACACGACTGAGCGACTTCACCTCACCTCACCTCAATCCCTTACTGCTACTACTTCATTTTAATTTATGTCCCCAACTTAAGCACGGAGGAGGAATCGAAGGTCAGATTCACATTTTTTAGTTTTTCAATTTTAGATATTATTCCACTGCCATAGCTCTCAAGAAATCTCAAAATGTTCATGAGAGTAAAAATGATAGTTTCCCCTTTAAACCACTGAAAAGAATCCAATTTTTCTTTTGAATAAATGGAAAATAAAATTGAGAGCGAGCTATACTGGACTTCAGAAGCACATACTGAAATCTTAAAAGAGTCTTTTCTTTATTTCAATATACAACAAAAGAGATGAAACCAAGTGATATGCGTCCTGGGCCAGCGAATTACGTATGCATCTGGGTCTCCTCTGCTGCAGCCTCCCAGAAGGCAAGACTGTGAGTGGCCACCTACCCACCCCTGAGTGCTCAGCATGCAGCCAGCTCTCAGTAAGTATTAACTGATCTGAGTATTACTATTGTTAACAATTATAAATCTTAAGCAGAGAGAAGCTGGGGCAACACTGTTTATCCTTCCAATCTGACCAGGGAGTCTTTCCTTCTGGCTATTTTATGCATTCCAATTATTAAAAAAAACCACACACACACACAAAAAACTATACTACCATTCAAACATTTTTATTAATCTAGTAACTTAAACAGACCTGCAATAATTCAGACTGTATGCCTTGGGTTGAAGTTTATATAGTCTATGAAAAGTGAAGTGGGCTGAGATTTTTACAGAAATATTTACATTTCTCCTGAGACCTACTTCTAATTTACAGGGGAGTTCCTTTGGCCTGCCCAGGATCCATACCCCTTCCTCTGGTAAGAGCCTTAGTTTTACAGAGCTATCCCTTCCTTACGGATGACAGGCCTGGGAGGCTATCAAGGAATAAGGTACCTGGCCTTCCTTCGGCCAACACAGAGGCCAGGGGACCGCAGCTGTACCAATCAGACGCGTTTCTCTGCAGGACAGATCTCAAAGCAAGTGCCCCAAGTGTTGATGGCAAGGTGAGAGCAGATTCCCTCAGTCAGTGCTATTAAGACATTATTCATTTTTCCTGCCCCAACTCCCGTGGCTGCCTAGTCCAAGCCTTCCTCCAGACTGGTTCTTCCCCACAGTTTTCCAGTATGATCCCCTTTCCTCTGGGTGAGCCAGAGATGGACTCTGTGGCTCGCAGCCCTGACTTCAGACGAATGCACAGGCACTTTTCACCCTCACTGACCAACACTTGCTGTGCCAATTTGAGGTCAGCTTGATTCTCATTAAAGACCAGGACCCTGCTGGTCTGCTCAGATCACTCTGTGGATTCTCAAGAGACACTAAAATTAAGTTATTGAAAATGTTTCCTCTGCTTCTCACTGGCTTCCTTCCTGTCCCTGTCAGTATAGTTTTATTTGATGATGAGACTATAAATTAAGCACAAGATTCTATTCTTATCAGAAAATAGCTTTGAATCTAGATAATATTTAAAGGGAAAGAGTTGAACTTTCAAACAAAAACTTAAGAAGCGGAGAAGCTACTGACTCCAATTAACTTATTTTCAAGTCTCTTTCTGATCCTCACGTTTTAAAATCGACACACAAAGTCAGGCCAAGGAGAGGAACAGATCACACGGGATGACATGTGTGAAAGGACCGTGAACTCTGTGAAATGTAACGCCCCCATCTCAACCTTAACTTGCCGACTCACCTTGGCCAGGGACGAGGGCCTTCCGAAAGGTTTCCTTCAAAGGGCTGTGCCCGTGCAAGAGCCTGTGGCTGGGAGAGATGGCCACGTGGGAGGCGCCATAAACGGCCTCGGGGGTGGCTGTGTAGGCGCTCAGCTTTTCTCCCGTGACTTGCCCATCAACCTGACAAGAGGCAGAGTCGTTTCATTTCTCAGTCCCCACTCTGGGCTGCCATGCTCCCCAGCCCACATCCCCCGTTCCCACCCCTCCTCAATCCCAGGCAGCAGGGACAGCAGAGGCAGGCACGTGGGGGCCTGAGATGGCCCCAGGCAGGGGCAGACGGGGGAGAGAGGAGAGGGCCGCAGCTCCTCTTTCAGGAGGCCTACTTGGGGGTCCCCATCGAAGGACGTCAGAGCATGCCCAGCAAGAGGCTTTCCCCAGGTCCTGGCTCCTCTGTCCATGAATCAGTATTAACTGCCAGTCATTTGTCCTGGGAAAGGCGCTGAACTTTCCTCCAGGATTTACGTGCTGAATACG
>SJXQ01005835.1:92670-109547 GCA_006408695.1 Aepyceros melampus
TGCTGAATACGGCACCTACTTTTCTAAAAAGGGGTCTAAAGGGGCAGAAGGGGGTTTGTGAGCATTAACTGCTGCAGATGCTCCTGCTCAGTCACCTTTAACGTGAAGTCCAGACGGCAGCCCACACAGTCTCCGATCCAGTGGGCCTGCATGCCTTTTATCCCGTACCATTCTGGAAGGTCTGCCAGTGCGTCCTGATGGCCTGTAGGGACGAAAGGAGAATGGAGAAGTAGAAACTACAGACTGCTTAAGACAAAGCAAGTGACTGGGGGCTCACTAAGGTGGGAGAACTGGGGACACTGAGGCTCAGGAATTCACCCTTTTCTCCTTCACTGGCCAATCAGAGGGGCCCAGCAAAGGTTATACAGATGGGCCCATCATGACTCAACTTCACGAAATGGGCTTCACCCACTTCTCTATTCTCAGTGAGCCAAGGTTTCAGAGAAAGAAGACAGTTAACAAGAAGAGGAAGAGATGGTTGGATGGCATCACTGACTCAATGGACATGAAATTGAGCAAACTCCGGGAGACAGTAAAGGACAGGGAAGCCGGGCGTGTTGCAGTCCATGGGGTAGCAAAGAGTCAAACACCACTTAACAACTGAACAAGACATGCCTATCTTTGACGGATGTGGTTGGGGCATTCTCCTCTCCAGTTTAGAACCTAAACAAAAGAAGCACATGTTTATGAATTTTTAAACTCTAAGATAAGCCATGGCTGTTCTATAGCTCAGTTATAGAATATATAGAACATTATAAGTCTATTGTAAAAATAAAAATTAGCATAACAGAAATTATCACATTGATTTGTGTAACATTTGCTATTATTAAGCGCATATTTTATTTTCATTGATATTTGTCTAATTTTAATCCATGTGTGTGTGCATGGGCAATAAGTCACTCAGTCGTGTCTGGTTCTTTGCAACCTCATGAAATGTAGCGTGCCAGGCTCCTCTGTCCATGGGGATTCTCCAGGCAAGAATACTGGAGTGGGTTGCCATGCCTTCATCCCGGGGATCTTCCCAATCCAGGGATGGAACCCACATCTCTTGCACTGGCAGGCGGGGTTCTTTGCTGCTAGTGCCACCTACAGGAAAAGATGAGCCAGGATTAAAACTCAGACTGGCTGCTCAGTCTCTAAGTCGTGTGGGATTCTTTGCCACCCCATGCATCACACCATGCTTCCCTGTCCTTCCTTATCTCCCAGAGTTTGCTCAAACCATGTCCATTGAGTTGATGATGTCATCCAACCATCTCATCCTCTGTCATCTCCTTCTCCTCCTGCCTTCAATCTTTCCCACCATCTGAGTCTTTTCTAGTGAGTCAGCTCTTCCCATCAGGTGGCCAAAGTACTGGAGCTTCAGCTTCAGCATTGGTCCTTCCAAACAATATTCAGTTGCTTTCCTTTAGGATTGACTGGTTGGATCTCCTTGCTGTCCAAGGGACTCTCAAGACTCTTCTTCATCACCATAGTTTGAAAGCATCAGTTCTTCAGTGTTCAGCCTTCTTCATGGTCCAACTCTCACATCTATACATGACTACTGGAAAAACCATAGCTTTGACTAGATGGATCTTTGTGAGCAAAGTGATGTCTCTACTTTTTAATATGCTATCTAGGTTTGTCACAGCTTTTCTTCCAAGGAGCAAGTGTCTTTTAATTTCATGGCTGTAGTCACCATCTGCACTGATTTTGGAATCCCCAGATAATAAAGTCTGTCATTGCTTCCATTTTTTCCCCATCTATTTGCCATGAAGTGATGGAACCAGATGCCATGATCTTCACTTTCTGAATGTTGAGTTTTAAGCCAGATTTTTCACTCTCCTCTTTCACTTTCATGAAGAGGCTCTTTAGTTCCTCTTCACTTTCTGCCCTTAGGGTGGTGTCATATGCATATCTGAGGTTATTGATATTTCTCTGGTAATCTTGATTCCATCTTGTGCTTAATCCAACCTGGCATTTTGCATGATGTATTTTACATATAAGTTAAATAAGCAGGATGACAATATACAGCCTTGACGTACTCCTTTCCCAATTTGGAACCAGTCCATTGTTCCATGTCCAGTTCTAACTGTTGCTTCTTGACCTGCATACAGGTTTCTCAGGAGGCAGGTAAGGTAGTCTGGTAGTCCCATCTCTTGAAGAATTTCCCAGTTTGTTGTGATCCTCTCAGACTTACTAATTGCATTCTTTCACCTATAGTGCAGAGCCTCTTACTCAATCATGTGATAAACAACACAGAGCCTTCCTGTATTTGTCATCTATCTATCCATCCATTCTCATTTATTTGGGAGAGTCTGCAAGCTTCAGGATTCAGAAATTTACTTTGAGACATAAACTGTGGATGATGGACACCTGCAGGCTGACCAGAGATGTGTTCATTCATCAGTTTATTCTGCAGAATGCATTAATTCCTCACCCTAAAGGACCTCATCAGGCAACGGAGGCTTCAGTTCAGTTCAGTTTAGTCACTCAGTTGTGCCCAACTCTCTGTGACCCCATGGACCATAGCACGCCAGGCCTCCCTGTCCATCACCAACTCCCGGAGTTTGGGCATACACAAAAGCAGGATTGCCAGAGTCCCTAACATCAATTTTATTTTCTATTGTTTCTTCAATGAGAAATTTTAATACCTTTTTAACAGTGAACTGTATGTAGAAATAGTATTTTCTTCTCTATTGTTGAGTACTCATAAAACGCAACTGAACTTTGTGCTTAGCCAGAGGCTAGGATAATATGTTAACAGAATGAATGGAAGGTGGTAATAACTAGGATTTGTGAGAAGATTCTGGGTAATATTTTCTAGCAAAACACACAATAACCTGTACTTTATCATCTCAATCTTTTGGACTCGGTCGAAGAGTACCCCTAGCTTGCCACAAGTAGAGAAAGCCTGTGTGCAGCAACAAAGACCCACCGCAGTCAACAAATAAAATAATAAATTATTTTTTAAAAATCACCCATAGCAAAGGCTGTAAGGCACTATAAGATCATGACTCACTGAAGAAACGTTAAATTATATTCATATGTAGTTTATATATATTGAGTTGCATACAAATTCCTTAGAAACTACCACATACATGAAGGTGCGTATGAACACTTAGCTAAGGAGAACACTTACTGATTAAAAGAGCCTATTCCCACACTATTTCAGATAAACTATAGTTTCTCCATATCTTCCCTTCCTGGCTGACATAAGTGGAACGTGAATTTGCAGAGCTACATATGCCTGTAACAGTTTAAGAAAGCTACAAAAAAAATATTAGGACACACAGTTTCTGTTACTGACACCACAGACTTGAAAACCTGAACAACTCATTTTTGCATAACCCAGAAGTTAATGGGATTTCTGGGATTTGATCTTTGATACATTATTCTAAAGATGCATGAGGGATAAAAATGAGTGCATTGGTAAGAACTGCAATGTAAACTTCATCTAAAATAAGGCTTTCCTAGAAATTATTTCAAAAGAAATCAGCTGCCATGGAAATCAGAAGATGGTATGCGGTATCTCAATTATGAGTGAATCATGTACCAAAGAGTCCATGTTCCCATCCACTTCAACTACAATACCGCCACTGAGCTCCTTTATAGAAGACGTTGTGTTTGGTGGAATAGGAAGGGCCAGGTGGGACTTTCCCGGTGGTCCAGTGGTTAAGATTCATGTTCCCAATACAGGCGGCCCCGGTTCGATCCCCAGATGGGGAACTGCTAAGATCCAGCATCCTGCATCCTGCACAGTCCAGGCAAAAAACAAAAATAAAAAAGGTGCCAGGAAATCCAGGGGGCACAGGGACATGTGGAAATGTACCAGGATCAGTATTCAACCAGCAAAACCCAGGAAACTGTGGGCCAAACAGCCCAGTCCTTCACCGATAAACTGTAAGAAAGAAAAAGGGGTAAACAGGGAAACCTACAGATTAAAACACTCAGCACACATTATCAAATTTAAAAGACGAGGGTAGGAATAAATGGTATTATCTAGGGAGGCACGATGGACGCGAGTCTGAGTGAGCTCCGGGAATTGGTGATGGACGGGGAGGCCTGGCGTGCTGCGATTCATGGGGTCGCAAAGAGTCGGACATGACTGAGCCCCTGAACTGAACTGAACTGATAGAGAAAGGTAAGGATGTGACTATTCTTAAAGGCAGGATAGTGCCGACTGTGGGGGTCTGGGGGGCAGTTACTTTGAGATGAGGCATGTAGAGGGCTTGCAGAGTGCTGGCGAGATCCACTATCTTGACCTACAAGGGCAGCTGCTTTAAAATAATTCAATAAACTACATATTTGTTTTATCTGGTTATCTGTGTTTCATTTTATTACAAAAATGTAAAAATAAAACAAAGACTTTCTACTAAGTTTGGTATTACACAGGTCACAACTCTTCTCTCATACTGCTCCCAGAGAGTACGGCACAGGGAGACGTTGGCCTGCGAGCTCGGCAATGCAAGGACAAATTCTGGTTTTTCTTTAAAGCCCACAAGGGGCCTGGCCTAGAGCCTGGGACTGTGAACTTGAACTGGGCAAATGCTCATTAAATTCCCATTTAACTCCTTCCACTCCAGGGGGAGACTCAGAAAGCAAGACTATGTTCTAGAACCAGAGCCCCAGGCCTCTAGGGAGGGAAGTAGTAACCTTAGTAGACCGCTTCCTATGCAGCAGGCACTTTGACGTATGGGACCTCATTTAAATCTTCACCTCTGTCAAGGAGTGTTATCAAGGAGTATTATCTCCACCTCACAGATGAGAAAACAAGCCGGAGGAATTTCCTGTCAGTCAGTCCACAAGTACAGGGCGGAACTGTGAAAGCGCATCAGCAGCAAGGAGTGGCTGACTCCTAAGTCCACACATTCCTACAGCTCACTCAGCAGTGACTCCTCCTTAGCAGAGGCCCTTAAAACCAGCTTTCCCGCGTCTGTATTTCAGATAGTTTCGACTTATCAGTCTCTAAGTTAAAAGAGCCACTTCTTAGAGATCTGCCTGCTTCTATTATCCTATTCACATTTGTATCTTTTTCCTGGAAAGAAGACTCTGGTTGCAGAGTCATAGGGCTGGGGTTGTGATCAAAACTCCCCTTCTTAAGATGAGGACCCAGAGGCTCCCAGAGGTCTAACAATCTGCACAACATCACTGAGCTCCCTTGAGTGAGGCCCAAAACCCAGTCCTTAAGCCTCATTTAACTACAATTCACCTTCTTCAGAAACTTGCTCCCCAACTGCACGATGAACTTGTATTGTTTAAGCTGCCCAGCATCTGAAGTCTCTCCTTTCTGGGGAGGGTAGGGAGGAGAATCACAAGATGGGTGAGTGGCAGGGTTCCATCACCAACTACAGAAGTTAGAAAGGGGGTGTTCTTCCCACCCTACTCTTCTCCCCTGTTGAAGTTAAACAAACAGTGTAACCCATCATGGGCTCAGCACAGTCAGAACACTGACGGGGGACCCAGAGGCACAGGGTCAACTGGTTTAAATGCCACACCAGACCTGAGAGGCGGCGCAGACTTAGACAGACCATTCCTGGGACAAGATCTCAGCTGTGCTCTTGTTCTCCCTGACTCCTGCCCAGGCCTGTGTCTCCAGCTTCCCATCCAGCTGTGAGGAACCTGATCCTCTTCCAATCAATTCTCTTTTGGCTTCAGTTAACCAGAGTAACTTCAGGTTGCTTCAACCAAGTTTCCTAACGGATAATGGACTTTAAAAGTTTCAACCTCCTTTTTATAAGAAGTATTTACTTACTTGGCTGTGCTGGGTCTCAGTTGTGGCACAGGGCATCTTCAAGTCTTTCTTGCCGTATGCGGGATTTCAATAGTGGCAAGTGGGATCTCGTTCTCTGACCAGGGATAGAACCCGGGCCCCTGCACTGGAAGCAGGGAGCCTTAGCCACTGGACCACTGGAGAAGCCCCTCAACATCTTGATGTATGCTAGCTAAAACTGTACTGTCTTGATATCATTGTAGCAAAAGTGTTAAAATCGTGAATATATTAATTATATATTAATATTAGAATAATAACACATAATGTTTATAAACTATAAAAAAGGCTTCTGATACAACTGTATATTTTAGAAAACTTTCCAATTTATGTAGCATTTAAGGGATCTTAAATGCCAGCAAGCACGTAACTAGGACTTTATGAACTCCAAATGACCCACGGCTTTTCCTTTCCAAGGATCATTGAGATTCCATTTAACTTCCAAGCAAACCTACATGTGATCTCAGGAGATCTGATGTTCTTCCATCAGATAAAACCCATGTGACATGATCTGACGGTTGGCTCCATCTCCCACCCCATCCTTTCCTGCCACAGACAATTCGGAGCTCACAGGGTCCACTTCTGACACTCTTCCTGCCTCCTCCCTTCGCCTGCAGTACTGAGCCGCAGTTTATAAACTTTCTCGTGGTATTTTTCTTCCAGATTGAACTGTCAAGGCTAGAATACAGCCTATGGAAGTGCTTTTGCTTAAAATATTCACGGCTCAATGAGGACAAAAGATTCAAATAGAATGAAATGTGAATGTTTTGATATGCTAATTGTGGCAGGGAAAAATGTACGCCTGCTTAAATCCTTACCAAATCTATGAATATTTTTAAAAATCAAAAGAAATGAAGAAAAAGAAAAGAAACCACCCTCTGGAGAACAACTGAGCAAGCCCTTTTTAGTCCCCGCTGTAAAATAAACTCATTATTCAAGACTGATTTTTGAGGAACAGGCCTCCAGAAAGCACCTGCCCAACTGCCTTCAACAAGCCCCTCAGCTCAGGCCAGGGCCACATCAAATCTCCACCACAGGAGCAGCCTGCTGAGCATCTGAGGCTGTTCAAGGCAAAGAACTGGTTTTACCTGTTTGTTTGGCGTGTTTGTTGAAAGTATACCCTTTCTGTGATGTTTTGCAATTATAGTGACAGGGGACAGCATTCATCTCAAGTCTTTCCATTTGCCAATGGGCTGTGCCTCCCCTCCCCACCCTGGCCAACCTAAATGTCCCTGGTGGCTCAGATGGTAAAGAATCTGCATGTAATGCAGGGGACCTGGGTTTGATCCCTGGGTTGGGAAAATCCCCTGGAGAAGGAAACAGCAACCCACTCCAGGATTCTTGCCTGGAGAATTCCATGGACAGAGGAGGCCTTCAAAGAGCTGGACATGACTGAGAGACTAACACATTTTTCTTTTTTTAAACTGGTTTATAGAATCCAAAAACTTGGGGAAATAGCAGGCTTTGAGACTCTTTACTAAAGTGCTATGAAATCCTTTTCCATATAAAATCTGAGAGACCCCAATATCTAAGAGTTGAAGGCTGAACCATTAGGAAGTTCTCTGCTATCTCCTCTAACCCCTCTCCATCCACTTGCCAGGCTTGGGCATGACTTGGAAACCATTCATTTATTCATCTCCCTTCATTTAATTCATGAAAAAGTGGCTCACTTGACCAAGTCAACAGCAGATCCCCAAATAACGAATGACCCAAATCTACTGTTCTGGGACCCTCACACTCAAGTTTTCAGGCAACCGCCTGTAAATTTAAAAGAGAGAGAGAGAGAGCTTCTTTCATATGCAAAACCTAGAAATGAACAATGTGAATGGGCTCCTCACTTAATTTTTGCAAATAATTACTGTATTTAATACTCAGTTGAAGTCCAACTATAAAGTTTCTCTGTGGTTATTATTTAGCATATATAGAGAAGTACTTCTATGTATGCTATATGTAGAAGCAGTATGGTTTACAAGGGGCTTTATAATCATTTAACTAGGATAAGTCTGAAAAGACAGCCACAACTGCTTCACAACACGTGAACGAAGATGCTTTCAGGAGCTGAAAAACCACTGTATAGTATGAACCCATGTTTAAGAGTACGGACCACCAGGAAATGCACTGAAGTACATGCCCAACCGCAAAGGCTTTAGTCACAAGAAAACAGAATCAGGAATAAGAAAGAGGAAGATCAAAACTACAATGCTGAGGATAAGAAGAGGATTAGATATAGCATGACTAATCTGATTTTTCCTTCAAAGAAGCAGGAGTAAATCCATACTTCCCAAGAGAAGACAGGATGTGAGCTAAAGCATGAAGAACAAAGTACATCAAAACCATAAACAAGAATTCTAGAAGACATGCTTTAAACACATGACACATTTTAAAGACCTTGTTTAAAAAAAAAAAAAAAAAAAGGCTGGGCTTCCCTGGGGGCTCAGCTATAAAGAATCTGCCTGCCAATGCAGCAGAAGCAAGTTCATCCCTGGGTGGGGAAGACCCCCTGGAGAAGGAAATGGCAACCCACTCCGGTATTCTTGCTCGGAAAATCCCAAGGACAGAGAAGCACGGAGGGCTGTAGTGCGTGGGGTTGCAAAGAGTTGGACAGGATTTAGTGACTACCCAACAACAACAAGCTTAGGAAAACTGAGAAATACAGACCTTGAGCTAAAGCATGAAGAACAAAGTACATCAAAACCATAAACAAGAATTCTAGAAGACATGCTTTAAACACATGACACATTTTAAAGACCTTGTTAAAAAAAAAAAAAAAAGGCTGGGCTTCCCTGGGGGCTCAGCTATAAAGAATCTGCCTGCCAATGCAGCAGAAGCAAGTTCATCCCTGGGTGGGGAAGACCCCCTGGAGAAGGAAATGGCAACCCACTCCGGTATTCTTGCTCGGAAAATCCCAAGGACAGAGAAGCACGGAGGGCTGTAGTGCGTGGGGTTGCAAAGAGTTGGACAGGATTTAGTGACTACCCAACAACAACAAGCTTAGGAAAACTAGAAATACAGACCTTTTAAAACAAGTGGGTTTATTAGCCAGTAAGGGGAAAGTTAAGACACCAGAACCATGAGAGCTAGATACAGATTTGAAATGGAATTTAATGGTATTTAATTAAAATGGACATTTTTAAAAAGCTTAACACTCAGCCTTCTTCTGAATCAGTATGATTTGATTAGCAATTATTTTTGAATTATAATGTCTATTTTTTTCTAAAACTTATTATTGTTACCAAGATTTCTTTATTCTTTTTGTCTTTGGAATCATTTCAGTGCAGTTACTTGAAAGATACAGTATATATTTGAGTTGTAATAAAGAAAAGTCAATTCTGAAGCCAGTAAGATGTTTAAAAAACCTAGACGTTCCCTCTGGAACATTCTGGAGGAGTAAACTCTTTCACTTTCAAGTCTCGCGCTTCTGCTTTGGCTCTGGCATGAAATTATGCAGGATGATGATACATTAAAAAGCTCTGGCATGACATTCATCTTGTTTACCTCCCTCTGATGGTCCTCCTTCAACCTTTCTTCTGAAGTGCAATATGCATTTCTAGCAAAATCCATTTGCTACAGCATCTCATGAAAAACATTCACTTACGAATACAGTTGTGCTATCCAAGGGTCTCAATTCCAGTGAAGGGACTGTTAACCCAGAAAGGAAACCATCAGGTCTAAGCAAAGTATGTGAAAGTGAATGTGTTTGTTGCTCAGGCGTGTCCGACCTGGACTGTAGCCCCTACAGGCTCTTCTGTCTATGGGATTCTCCAGGCAAGCATATTGGAGTGGGTTGCCATTCCCTTCTCCAGGGGATCTTCCCAACCCAGGGATCGAATCAAGGCCTCCTGCACTTGTAGGCAGATTCATTACCACTGAGCTAGCGGAGAAGGCACCCTGAAAATGATGTATGACTTGCCGACAAGATGTGGCTCACGGGACTGCAGGGGCGAGAGGAAGAGGCATCAAGCAGCCCAAGCTTACGTCCAGTGTGTATCTTAGCCATGCGAAAGGAGGAAGAGACCACGTGCTATTACACAGTCTCCCAAAGCTGCAAAGAAGGAAGTGCTCCCTGGGTATCATCGCCAGGGGTCGTCCTGTGTCCCCGCTCAGTGGGAGAGGATGTGATGAAGGAAACCAGGAAGCTGTGGCGCAGCCAGATGACCAATCTCCTCTTATTTTGATGTATGACTTGCCGACAAGATGTGGCTCACGGGACTGCAGGGGCGAGAGGAAGAGGCATCAAGCAGCCCAAGCTTACGTCCAGTGTGTATCTTAGCCATGCGAAAGGAGGAAGAGACCACGTGCTATTACACAGTCTCCCAAAGCTGCAAAGAAGGAAGTGCTCCCTGGGTATCATCGCCAGGGGTCGTCCTGTGTCCCCGCTCAGTGGGAGAGGATGTGATGAAGGAAACCAGGAAGCTGTGGCGCAGCCAGATGGACCAATCTCCTCTTATTCACGTATCAGCTCAGGCAATGCATCAGCCTTGGTTAATGTTTCTGCTCTCTGACTCAAGTAACCCTCTTTTTTGTTATTTGCTAAGCTGAAACTCCAGTACTTTGGCCACCTCATGCGAAGAGTTGACTCATTGGAAAAGACTCTGATGCTGGGAGGGATTGGGGGCAGGAGGAGAAGGGGACGACAGAGGATGAGATGGCTGGATGGCATCACTGACTTGATGGACGTGAGTCTGAGTGAACTCCGGGAGTTGGTGATGGACACGGAGGCCTGGTGTGCTGCGATTCATGGGGTCGCAAAGAGTCGGACACGACTGAGTGACTGAACTGAAGTGAACTGAACCAATAGCAAAACAATTTAAATTCTACTGACTTCTATGAGATGGTGACTACAGGTTCTGAAATGTCACCACTATGCTCCTCACAGTCCAGATGATGGAGAACAAACTCTCTCAAGGACAAAGCCACCTGTCTCATGACACAGCTTCTGATTCCTAGAGGCCGCTCATGTCACTTCACTACCCATGGCTCCACAGAATAAAAGAGAGGCTGGGCTTCCCAGGTTGGCTCAGTGGTAAAGAATCCTCCTGCTAATGCAGGAGACTCAAGAGACATGGGTTTGATCTCTGGGTCAGGAAGATCCTCTGGAAGAGGAACTTGTAACCCACTCCAGTAGTGTTGCCTAGAAAATTCCATAGACAGAGGAGCCTGGCGGGCTACAGTCAGAAAGCCTGGGGAGTGGTCAGAAAGAGTCGGACACCACTGAGTGACTAAGTACACACACAACTGTACCCCTCAGGAGGAGGAAGAAATTAAATCACTATCCTGCAAACAGAGTATGGGACTCAGCCCAACCTGTGGCATGAGGCTACCTTTGTCTGAAAAGGTGGTTTTGTTCTAGGAACGGGGAGTCTTGGGAGCAAGGCTAAAAGTTTTTATTGGTCTGATCAAGACAAACAAAATGGGGACAGATGTCTCAGGGGACATCCTGCAAGTCTGCCTGTTAACTTAAAACTTGCAGGAACGTAAAATTATCCTTTTCTAAGACATTCAGGTTTAGAGATTTGGTGTAGATCAATGCTGACCTAACCCTGCTATCAGCCTGCTTTGCATTTTTACAATTTTCAAAATAACAATTAGCATTATGGGGAATTAGAAAAGACAGAAAAGGTTGGAGAAAAGATAACCATTACCCCAAATCAACTTTAGCATCCAGGGAGATCACTCTTAATCTTTGCTCTACATCCTTCCATCCTAATTAATCCCGTCTTCTACTGATTCTGAGAAGCATGTCTTCCCCACAAATCCTGAAATCTGGGCAGGCCTTACAATCAATGGTGTCTTTGATCAACAGCATTTTTTATTCTAGGTGGAGCATAAAGTTTAAAACCAATCATGCGTTAGAACTGATAAAATGCAGTGTGAGTGTGTGTAGTTGTACATATGTTTTTACATAACTAAAATTATGCTGTTTATATACTGTTTTTAAACAACAAGAGTTTTTGCATTTTACCAGTGTTCACAACTTATTATAGCTCTGCTGCTGCTACTAAGTCACTTCAGTTGTGTCCACTCTGTGCGACCCCATAGACGCCAGCCCACCAGGTTCCTCTGTCCCTGGGATTCTCCAGGCAAGAACACTGGAGTGGGTTGCCATCTCCTCCTCCAATGCACGCACACAAGCTAAGTCACTTCAGCCGTGTGTCCTACTTTGTGCGACCCTATGGACAGCAGCCCACCAGGCTCCTCTGTCCTTGGGATTCTCTAGGCAAGAATACTGGAGTGGGCTGCCATTTCCTTCTCCCTATTATAGCTCTAGAAAGGATTAAATCTCTCAATTTTGAATAAATCTGACACTCAGAGTCAGATTTATTGGAACAGTAAGCAAAATATAGAGAGAAACGGAAAGATACTGTGGAAAATGGACTGTTTCTATAAGAAAATGCTTACTTTGAAAAACAGAACAGAACAATGTAATATGGATATGCAGGTATCGCCTAATGACTGTCACTTCCTTCATAGCAGGGGCAGCCCTGGTCCGGTCTCACTGTTCTCCAGGCAGCTGGGTTCAGAAAGCCCTGGGGTAAGGAAAGGGTGTTGGAGTAGAGAGTGATATAGAACATGACACTGCTCAGTTCTGAGGCCAACAAACCAATGCCATCAGGAACAGACCAGCAAACCGCAACCCACTGTTATCTGGCCATCTGTGCCCTCTCTTGGACCTCCTGCAACATTCCTTAACTCACCTTCCTTCCCACAACACCCGCCCTCTGACTGTCTGCCCTTTGCCTGTGGTTGTTGGAGATGCCTGGTTGCTCTGGAATTAGTGCTCAAGAGCAGGCAGACCAAGCACACGCCCAGGGCCAGGGACACTCGAGCTGGGTCCTGGCTTTCCTAGGCTTGGGGCCCCCAGGTATCAGATGAGAGGTGGGCTCAGATGGTAATTTTCCGGGACTCCTCGGTCTGGCCAGCAGCGCCCCTGGGGAGCAGGAGGAGGATGTGAGCTGCTTAAACTGAAGCAACACCGTATCCCTTTGTGTTTAGACATCATATTGATTTTGTAATTTCCAGCAGCAGTAAAGGCAGGCATGAGGGATTTTTGCCGGCTTTTACGTTTTTCAGGTCAGGGCTGGGATTAGAAAGCCTGGGAGACTAGGTCTAACGTAGAGAAGCCTGTATAATGTTCTCTTGGCTTTCTTCCAATGTTAAAATTCCAGTGACTCCCTAAGCTAAAAGGGTTCACTGGTGACACCCACTAGCCCTCCAGGGATGGCCCCCAAAGAGGTGCTACTCAATCTCTTTCCTCTTCCAGTGGAATCCAGGCTAGCACCTCGAGAACGAAGGACACCTTTATGTTCCAAAAGGACCTGGCCAGGGTGTTCAGAAAGGCTACTAGGCAAGTTTAAGAGCAAGATGTAATATTTACTTTCTCTTCATTTTTTTCTAATCAAATTTGTAATTTATTTCATTGTTAGTATACAATAGGAAACATACTATTAAGGTTATCTGTCCCATTTTCCCCTAGTAATCATTCCTAGACAAACCTAGACAGCATATTAAAAAGCAGAGACATTACTTTGTCAACAAAAGTCTGTCTAGTCAAAGCTATGGTTTTTCTAGTAGTCATGTATGGATGTGAGAGTTGGACCATGAAGAAGGCTGAGCACCGAAGAACTGATGCTTTTGAATTGTGGTGTTGGAGAAGACACTTGAGAGTCCCTTGGACCGCATGGAAATCAAACCAAATCAACCCTGAATATTCACTGGAAGGACTGAGGCTCCAATACTTGGCCGCCTGATGGGAAGAGCCGACTCACTGGAAAAGACCCTGACGCTGGGAAAGACTGAAGGCAGGAGAAGAGGGTGACAGAGGAGGAGATGGTTGGATGGCATCACCGACTCAATGGACATGCGTTTGAGCAAGCTCCAGGAGATGGTGAAGGACAGGGAAGCCTGGCGTGCTGCAGTCCACGGGGCTGTAAAGAGTTGGATGTGACTGAGAGACTGAAAAACAACAACAACAAATCATTTTTCCTATCTCCGAAACAAAAATAATAAAGGAAAGCTTCCGGCTTGCAGAGCATGTGTGCCAAGCTGGAGACTGCGCTTCCTTCCTCAGAAGTTCTTGTTCATTCTCACGCAGGAGTGGGTGTGCAGGCAGGCTGTCTTCAGTGGATGGGAGGGACACAGTGCAGGCAAGAGCTCAGGGGCAGGAAATGAGGTGGCCCTGGACCTGATCTCATGGTGAGGGACACTCCCAAGGCAGCAGGTAGGCACTATGTCTAGGGGAGAGGACATCTGCCTATTCTGTCATGAAATACAGCGGTTTCTGAATCCAGAGCTGGAACCCAGGCCTGGACCAACTCTGATGAGCTCTTCCAGGCAGAAGTGATCCCTAAGGCCTGCTAAGAGTCGGCCAGAGGCCTCCCAGGAGGTCTGCCGTCATCCCCAGCTGGCACTGAGGAGCCTGGTCCCTTGGCTGGGGCTGTGGGTGGGGAGAGGGTGGTGACAAGTCTCCTGACTCACCCCAGGCAGCCTCCTGCTCGCTGGCAAAGTGCTGGGGCATGGTCAGTCTCAAATCACTCTCTTTCCTTTTGCCTCTGTCCCCTTCTCCCACCTGCCTGCTCCCATCCCCACCCCAGAAGGACTTCCCTGTACCCCTTGGCACCAGCGAATGATCACCCTGAGGAGGGCTGAGAGGCTAGGATGGAAGGTGAAGAACAGAGTTCGGCTCATGGTGTAGGAGAGAAGAGAGCCCGGAGAGGAGGTGAAACGGAGAACAGAAGAAGTATGAGATATTATGTAAGAAGGAGCAGAACTTAACAATTAATTAGCTTTGTGAGACAGAGTCAAAACCAGATCCTGGGATGGGAGCAAGAGTCTGCTGTTTCCAAAACAAGTGACAGCCGGGGCCTGGAGGGGCACTCCGGCAGGAAGCCAGCTCCGAGGCTGCTCTGAGCGCTGGCGCGGGGGTGGGGGGTGGCGGCAGGGGGGGTGTCCAGGCTGCGTGGCCCCTACTGCGCAGGCGCTGATCAACTTTTTTACAAGCAGGGAGGAAGGAGGCCACGCTCAGCCCTGACTGCCCACAGCGGAGCATAACAGGGGTGATCGCGGTAACAACTTTCAAGCCACTGGGCTAACCCTGCCCCTCACAGTACATAAACCTCAGCATCAGAATCGTTAACTCTGGCCCCGGCCTGTGTCCTCACGGCTTTTCATCACAACACCCTGCAGAAAGGCCGACAGCTTGTGACATGGTTCTCACTTGCTCGTCTGGCTGCTCGGAAACTTTCCCTCCGCAGCCAACATGTCCTCGGTGCACGTGCCCAGCATGTGAAGGCCCAGGTCGCACACACGGGGCCCAGGACCTTTCTGGGCGGCAGGGCGAGCGGGAGGGGCCAACGCCCACTGACCAACCCTCTGCACAGTCTCATGACAGCGCGTGAGGACTCGCGCGCTGCTAGGGGGAGGCATTTCCGGGCACCGGCTGTGAACCGAGTCTCTGTTCTCGGGCTGGGAGAGGACCCGAGGGCGGGAGCAGGGAGCCAGGCAACAGCCCCCTTTCCAGCAGACAGCCAAGTGCTTTCACGGGGAACTCCAGGCATTGGGATCAGAACAAGGGTAGCCCAGGGTCCCTAATGCAGAGCACAGGGGACTCTTAAGGAGCCAGGGACACCAGGGGCCTAGACCCGTGTACCCACGTACCACTGCTCCTCGGGGGCAGCCTTTCTGCTCCAGCTTCCTCCTCCACACCCCCGACAGAGAGCTCCTGTCATAGCCTTGCTCCCCTCCCTCCCCTCCACACCACTCCAACCCCCGAGTTTCCCTCTTTGCAGGGGCCAACAAGGCCAGGGAGCTCTGGGAAAGGTGTCTCTACTTTACCCCCAAGTGCGGTGTGAAGCCAAGATGAGAGGCACAAAGCGGGCAGGGAAAGGGCTGGCTTATTACTGCCCACCCTCCCTGATCTCCTAAGGGCTCGGTGTTGCCTGTCTCCTTCTTGCCAGCAGGAGCTCTACTTGGAAAGACTTGTGAAGTGTGAAGTCGCCTGCACGTCTGGAAGGCAACAAAACACTCCCTTACAGACATGTTGCACGTCCCAGCTTCCACCACCATCTGGCGGTACCTTCTCCGACCACTGGGCAGAGGGGGCTCCTCAGCTCCCTGTGCTCTCCTGCAGTGTGACGGTGATCCCAAGGGCCGTGACCTCTCATGTCTGCGAAGGTCTCCTGTGCTAGTCCCTGAGCTCCCAAAGAGCAGTGCATGCTAAGCCACTCAGTCGTCCCCGATGCTTTGTGACCCCATGGACTGCAGCCTGCCAGGCTCCTCTGACAATGGGATTTTTCAGGCAAGAATAACGGAGTGGGTTGTCTTGCCTTCTCTGGGGGATCTTCCCGACCCTGAGATTGAACTCACGTCTCCTGCACCGGCAGGCAGATTCTTTACCACAGAGCCACCTGGGAAGCCCAAGGAGCAGGGACCTCAGCTTTTCTCACCTGTATTCTTAGCACCTAGGCAAGGCACTCAATAACATCTGGGCGAGAAAGAATGAATTCAGATTACCTGAGAAGCGGTACAGACTGCTGGTGAAGAAGGTAAGAACCTGGACTGGAATCCCAGTGCTGTTACTTTACGACCAGTGTGAGCCTCCGCTTCCCCATCAGTAAAATGGGGTAACAGGTGGTACCCACCCTCCAAAGAATACTGTGAACATTCAGTAAGATGAACATGCAAGGAAAAGCCTGGGGACTGATCAGATCGGGGGCAAGCAGGCAGGAAGTGGGAGGTGATCACAGACTTGGTTCGTATTTAAGCAGTTGCCAGGTAACTCCTGGAAACTTAAGAGAACATCAGCACCAATGAGGTGTGGGTGTTGACTGGGCACCACCAGGGCGTGGTCACGTCCACTTTAATGCCAAAGAGGAGCCATCTACAGTGTCCCAGCGTCTTGTCTGAGGACCTGCAGGGAGGCAGCCTCTGGGGGCTACAGGAGGCAGCACAGAAGCCGAAACCACAAATCCATCAGAAAGGGCCAAAAAGGGAGCCGTCTCTCCACTTGTCTCGCCTTCCCATCATCACCCTGCTGTCAGGAACCGAAGCGCTCGTTCCACCAGGCTCTGAACCCCCTGTGCTTCCTGCGTGTAGTCTCCACTCTGCCCTCCCCCCCTTGCCCCCGCCTCGCAGT
>SJXQ01005835.1:109702-135982 GCA_006408695.1 Aepyceros melampus
CCTCGCAGTGCTGCCCACCACAATCCTCCCACACGTTTCTGCCAGGATTAATTCACGCTCTTCAGATACTCCTACTGCCAGTTTTCTTTCTTCACAGAACAAGCGGCTGAAATCACTTTTAATGTTTCATAAAGCAAACAATCCTGGGGAGGACTGGATGGGGGATACATGGAGAAGCATCAAATACATCACAGAACAGCCTCGACAGAAGATTTTTGTATTTCAGATTTTTTTATACTTTAATTTTCACATCAGGCATCATTTTTCTAATTGGGAAGTTACGAGAGTAAAAAGAGGACTCCTCCAGCCATGCTCCCAAGCAGACCACCAGCTGCACACCATCGAGGCAGCCGTCAGGGCTGCTCCATCAGATGTACACACGGAGCTCTAGATGATGGCCGGGCACAGCTTGGCCATCTCGGCGCCCATTCCCCGTTCCCTTCCCCCAGCATCTTGACTCCAGAAGCTGAAAAGCTCAAGGCTGCTTTCCTGGCCTTCCTTGCCTGCGTGTAGCCACGTGACACAACAAGGGGTAACAGAACATCAGTGGAATTTGGCTGTGCATTTGGGGGAAAGTTCTTGCTTTCTGGTTACTAACATTGCCTCTGTCTTGAATGGAAACATGATGTCTGGTCTGCAGCAGCTATCTTGCAACCATGAGGTGACAGGCAGGAAGGAATGGCTGATGAGAACCATGGAAATGCCAGCTCAGACCCCTATCCCAGTTTGGTCCCAGCAACTGGGACTTCTTCTTTGGGAGGGAATCTCCCATTTATTAAGTCGCCAGAACTTGGATTTTCAGTTACTTGCAGCTAAAAGCATTACTGACTCAATATCTCATCCTTGTCTATACAGCAAGACCTCATCACTAATTCAACACTATTGCTGTCATATGAGGTTTTACAGTAGATGTCCTGTCTCACTTGATCTTCTTTGAAGTTTTAGACCCATTTATCCAAGAATCATTTATTTCTACATCTCTACTCAAACGATTCATTGTCACTGCAAACTCAAAAGGGTCAGGACTGTGTCTCTTCCAGGACTCCCTATCCCAGTGAGTAGCTGTATCATTCACTTCGTGTCCAGGTCACGGGCTTTCTTCATGACATCATCTCCTACACACTTTCATTCAATATCACCAAGTTCTTAGGCTTTGCCATATGAATATTTTTCTAACCTACCCATTTATTCCCACTACCATCTAAGTGATGCATGCCTGGAGCACTGCAACAACCTCCTAACTGGTCTCTCTGCATCCTCACTTACCCTTTCCACAGTGAATTTATGAGAACACAAATCTGATCATGTTACTCCTTTCCTTCAGTTCAGTTCAGTCGCTCAGTCGTGTCCGGCTTTTTGCGACTCCATGAACCGCAGCACGCCAGGCCTCCCTGTCCATCACCAACTCCTGGAGTTCACTCAAACTCATGTCCATCGAGTTGGTGATGCCATCCAGCCAACTCATCCTCTGCGTCCCCTTCTCCTGCCCTCAGTCCCTCCCAGCATCAAGGTCTTTTCCAATGAGTCAACTCTTCACATGAGGTGGCCAGAATACTTTAATGGTTTCTCAGGACTCCCGTGATAAAGTACGGATTTCTTAAGGCACTGCCTAATCTGGCCCCTAACCATTTCTTCAGGCTGTCCAGCCCTATCTTGAGTTTCTCCTCTTGGCTCTCTTAGTTTCAGCTACATTGTCATTATTTCAGTTTTTTAAACGTGTCATACACATTTCTCTTTTAGAACTACCACTACTTTTGTTCCCTATATGGAGTGACAGGGGTTCCCTTACAGCTTTATGGCCTAATTAACCCTTACGCATCCCTCTGCAGCTCAAACAATAATTTTCCATTTCAGATGTTATACTTTTCTGTTCTAGATTTCCTTTTTTTTTCTTTTTTTAATGTTTCTATTTCTCTCCAGAGACTCCCCTGTCCACTCATCTGTTCACTCCTTATGACCATCTTTTCCTTTATCTCAGGATCTATTTCTCTTGTGCTGACTTCATCCTCCCCCGCCTTTATTATAGATCACAATTTCCTGGTTCTTTGTAAATCTAGTAATTTTTTTACTACATGCTGGACATTGCAGATAAAACCAACCTTTCAGTGAGTCAGAACTATGCTGTTTCCCTTTTAAGGTGTTGAGTGTTGTTCTGAAAGTTACTTTTGAAACTGTCAGGCTTATTTTTAATTAAGGTGGGTCTATTTTGGTTTTGTCCTTGGTCCTAAAGAGTCATGCACATTTGTAATAAATAGTCTTTCTGGGGTCTCAACTGCGTACTTTCGGCTGAACCATAACTCCAAGTCTCAGAGCACTGTGCAGCCCCCTGATAGCTCTGCTCTCCTCTTAATCCCATAGTAATCATTTTCTATTAGGCCTTATGAAGTCTTGCTTTGTGCACGTGTAGCCCTCAGTCAAGGATGTGCAGTGAACACAGATATCTGCTCACCCTTAACCACTCCCACGCCACCTCCTCTGCTGATTTTCAGGGCAACGAAATGTTGACTTCTGATGTCAGCTTTTGCAGTTAATTCTTCCCTGGAGTTCATCAAGAAGCAGGCAAGTCACCATGGTAACTAACCACTTCTGCTGAACAGTTGAAAATTCACAGCTGACAATTTAAAGAATAATGCCACTCAAGTTATTACATTTCCAATTAAAGGCAGAGGTCAAACAAAAGAGCTGATTAGGTGGCCTTTCCACCAGTGCCTATTAGAGTCATCTGACAGGTCCCTGAGGTGACCTGGCACGCCTGCTGGTGATGCGGTCTCCCCAGCTCCCAGCAGGTGGGGGCTCCCACTGCCTGGGCTGTGATAGAAAGCTATGTCCTCAGCCTTCTTCCATTCAGCCTCTCAAGACTATTAGCGTGCTTAAAAGGAGCAAGGCATTATGTTAGCAAGTTCTAATGAGTAGTTTTCCAAAACCATATGCTACATTCTGGATAAATTAAAATGGGGAACATTTTCATTTAAGACATGTCTTTTGAATGAGAGCACTAAAGGTCATATAACCATATGGCATTAGTATGGTGAAGTGGAGAACTACAGTTCTAATTCAGCGAAGTTTTGTAGTGCTCAGAGGTTATTTATAACTTGTGCTTATTTTGCAATATAAAAACCACAGTTGGATCTGACCCGGAGTCCACTTCAGTCCAGTACCCTATCTGTGGTGTAGCAACCAGTGGGCTACGATGGGAAGGTATGACCATCCCACGTATGGTGGCTGCCACAGAGTAAGGACCGCTATGGCACGCCATCAGCGACTCTGCGTGATGCCTTTACCTGTTCAGAGCCGGCTGACTTCTGCTGTATCAGTCTTCTGCTGATACAAAAGTTATCAAATTGCCACAGGAAATGCCCCTGATTTGTTCTAATCACTTTTCTCTGGAATTTCAGGAAGTGATCGCTCAATTCCACATCCTGAAACGTGGTAGGCTCAAAGAATATCTTGCACAGAGTGGTTCTGGCATACCCAGAATAAGCTATTTCACCCAGGCTATTGGTGATTTAGTAAGCAGCCCTACCTTTCAATGGTTGGTCTTCCCTTGAATTTCTGAAAACATAAAGAGCCAGAGGCAACTTAAAGAGCACTTGGTCGCACCCTCTCCTTCCATTGATGAGGAAACTGAACTTCAGGGACTCATGTTGATTTACACTATTAATCGGACACACGACTAGAGTTAGAGTCCAGAGCTTTGCTTCCTGCCCTGGTTCACTTTCACCCTGGCCTTCCTGCATGAAGACCACCATCTCCTCACTCCTTTAGGTGGTCTCCTCTGGACCCTCAGAAATGTCTTTCTATCTTTCTGGAGGTCTTACTAGAACTGCATAGATGAAAATACCTTTTTTCCTTTTTAGTTTTATTGCTGATATAGCTGCAGATAAACATGAATGTTTTTCGGCCTTTAGGGCAGTACAGTGATTTGCTGAAAGGTCAGCAAACAATGGCCTACGATGACCTGCAGGTGCTATTCTTGATTTCCAACTGAAGGACTCAAATCCATCACACTCTATGTGAGTGACCCTGAGGTCCACGTGCTTCCTGTCTGCACACCGACGGCTCTAAGACCTCTAACTAGAGTTCACCTCCAACAGCGAGGCTAATATTCAGAAGACCTGATCACACATAAGCCTTGTTGGGGCGCCTCCAGGCTGACACTCACCTTTGCATAAGCAGTTGTCTTAATAAACCATTGTCTGAGGTACTTCTGTTCCACCTTTGCTCCAGAACGCCATGAACAGCCGTGTTCATCCACCTGCTCATTGGCAAGCACCGTTTGGTCCACTGGGTCCCAGTTAACCAAGGCCTGTTATAATTCATGAAACAAAACAAGGCAATCTGGTGAGTATACTGAATAGGATCACATGGAGGTCCCTCACATGTGAGAGGGGCTACCAAGGCAGTATCTCTGCTCTGAGACTTAAGGGGCATCTCCTTGGAGCATCGTTTGGCAAGGAAGCTACTGGCAAGTTGAAAAGAAAGAATGTGAACCGCCCCAGTGCTTTCACCTTATCAGGACAGGCCTGGGAAGGAAGGCGTATGCATGTGACTAAATCAAGTTCAGAATCTGCCTGTATAAAAGGATGGACTTGCAGACTGGAAATTTTAGTAAATAGAAGAAAAGAAGGAAAAAAATGATACCCAGAACTTAGCAGAATTGGGTTATTTTAGGGAAAACAATAGGTTTATCTAATAGAAAGAGCCAGCACTTCCTGAGTGATTACCGCGTGCCAGATGCTGTACCAAATGCTTCCCTAAGGCTGGCTCTGCTGATCCTCACAACCTTTTGAGGTAAGAATGTGACTATCCTCAAGTTGCACGGGAGGAAATTAAGAACAGAGAGATTAAATAACTTGCCTGAGGTCACACAGTCAGTAAGTAACACAGACAGCAGGGTAGGAACTCCGGGTCTCTAGGAATTGTAAACATTTTTGTGATTTTTTAAAAAAACTTCTGTTTAAATTAAGGTACAACATACAGAGTAATGTGAATAAATCTTAAATGTATAGCTCGACCTATTTCCACCATCACTTATCAAGACACGGAGCATTCCCAGCACCCCAGAAAATTCTGTTCTGCCTTCTCCTCATCAACATCGGCCCCCCAAAAGGTAACAATATTCTGAGATCTTTCTCCATAGATTTCTTTGGCTGATAGAACCTATAGTCTTAACCAGGATGAAGTTTCTCTCCACAGAGTTCTAATCTGTTTTTAGTTTCATTTAAAATACTCCTGCCATTTATACTCACTCCTCTTAAAATAGCATTTATTTTTATTTATTTTTTTATTTGGCTGTGCCAGCTCTTAGCTGCCACACATGGGACCGCTGTGGCATGCAGGATCTTTAGTTGTGGCATGTGGGATCAAGGTCCCTGACCAGGGATACACCCAGGCCCCCAGCACTGGGACCACTAGGGAGGTCCCCTGCATCCACTCCTTTATGACATTTAGGTACGACTTAGAACAAAGAAGGCAACGAGTACAGAGACGTGTTTGGGCAGGAGAACATATATATTTTGCTTTAAAATATCAATAAATGATTCTAATAAGACGTTGTACGAATATTGCCGATTTGCCCCTCCAATCCTCTTTCCACCATGTTCTGTGGTGGAAGTGGTCCCCTGTGCCCACATTAACCTGGACCCTTGCCCTCTGAATGGGTTCAACCAGTGAGAGGCCCCCAGCTCCTTCCCGAGTGGCTCACCGGCTGGCCTCGCCTACTGCTCCAGCTACCGTTCTCCTAGTTCTAGGAATGGCTCCCCTGGGTTGCCCCTGCTACCCGAGGTGGGCAAAGGCTTCCTTCTGTTAGTGCCGGGTGCTGGACCACCCCTTGTGGGCTTCCCCAAACTCTGCACAGAATCCATCTTTTCATCAAGTTTTCTTCAGTGACTGCTGTCAGGGAGGCCCTCTTTTCTTCTGCTGGGACCCTGACTGATCCAAAGACACATTTTTAGATATCCAAAGATATCTAAAAATCACATAAAAAGGAGGCGTGCAGGAGAGGCTAACTTCTACGGGTTGTGATTTTACAACTAAAAAGTAATATACCCACTGCAAATTTTAAACATGTAAAGCGTAAAGTAGGAGTGGAAAAGACATGGCATAGAGTGATTTTTCTCCCCTTTCTACAGTCCCCCAAATCCTTGAATCCATAGACAGAGAGGGACAAAATATAGGACAAATGACTGCAGACCTAAAAACTTGAGGTGAATAAGCCAAGGGTGGCTTACTTATCTATTATCATTGCCCGTATTAGGGGTGAGGGGAAGAATACCACTTAAAAGATATAGAGGGCCAAGTACTGTTCAGTAACAAGGACAGCTCCTTCAAGAGGCCCCTGTGCCCCCGAACCCAAAACCAGTGCACAAGTAAAACAGTACTAAATATGAAACGGAGAACAAAAGCCCTATATGCCTTCACCTCTGCCTCCTGTCCCCACTGCAAACCTCAGGTGACATGAAGAAGCAAACACTCAACCCTGCGGATTGCAAGAACAGGACAGGACTTGATTTTCTCATCGACATTTCCCACACAGTCTGGCAGCTCTCAGACTCCAAGTTACAAAATGCAATGAGGGAGGTTGCTCCTAAGAGGTTAACACCTTATAATAAAACCCTGCTATCAAATGAAAGACAAATAGAAGCAAAACAAAAAAGCAATTTCCCCCAGTGAAAGTCTTGATGGCGAGAGGAAAAATACAAAAGGAAATAGTTTCTAATCAAAGATGCATTCAAATAAAAGGGACATGCCCGGTGGTCCAGAGGCTAAGAATCTGTGCTCCCAATGCAGTGGGGGCCTGGGTTCAGTCACTGGTCAGGAAACCTGACCCCACACACCCCAACTAAGATCTGCTGCAGCCAAACAACAGTAATATAAAAAAGATGCATCTTGTAAGTACTCAGTCTCGTTTCATCTCAGGCGCGTGATCCATCTCAAGCACAGACTTACAGAGTTCAGAGGGGGCCTTTCTGCAGGTGGTAAACCCACGGGTGGTCAAAATTCAGGGCCTATAGCGTCCAGGGTGCACAGCATCCATCGCCTTTGGAAGGCCTGGAGCTGACTTCAAATCTTTCTCTGGGTCTCCTCTCTCACGTAATGGTCTCTAACCTACAGCTTCCCTTCAAGCCATGGTCTGTCTTCTTTCATTTGGCATTCTTGGGTTTTCACATTTTGAACACTTACTTTGACAGATGCCCTGATTTTTAAGCAAGCACAGCCATGCGCCACAGAATACAGTTTATGGACAACTTCACTGACTGTGGTCGTTGCCCTGGTTAGTTATGGTCTCTATCGCCTCCGAGGCCAACGCCATGCTCCTTACAGTCAACTAGTCTTATTAGCAAAATACAGCCTATCTCTATATTTTCCAGTCAACTTTAAATCAATACTGAAATCAGTAAAACACCTGCAAAAACACTGAACTCTAGCTGATTCGGCCCACTGCTTCTCTAACACAAGTTATCCGGCAACATCACGGAATGAGCCGTCATCCTGAAGAAGAGGACCTCCCCAAGCTGATCAAGGTTTCAATGCCAAGGTTAACATTTTTCCAGTCTGCAGGATTTGGGGGAAGCTTTCAGAAAGCATTTTAGAAACACACGTTCAACACGATTCTACACAAGAAGCGACTGTGTTCACAGATTCCAGTCTGTACAGACTGTGGTTTGTACAGATTCCAGATTGTGGATGTTGCATCATTTTCTCCCCCTTCCCCTCCCATTCTTGGCTGTTGAGCTCTTGGAGTCATGGGAGACCATGGGGTCCACTGGGGATTCTCAAGGCAATTTCATTCTGATGTTTTTAAAACTTAGTTTTAATTGGGGGATAACGGCTTTTCAATGTTCTGCTGGTTTCTGCCATACAACAAGGTGAACCAGCCATAAGGATACATATATCCCCTCTCTCCTGAACCTCCTTCCCACCCCACTCCTGGCCTACCTCTCTAGGTTGTCACAGAGTACTGGGCTGAGCTCCCTGTGTCATACAGCAACTTCCCACTAGCTGTCTGTTTTAAATATGGTGATGTATAGCATTGAAGCAGCCTGATTTCGAGTTTATCAGCCCTCTTTTCTGCGACACAGACACCCTGGTGCCTACCGCCCCAGCAGGCCTCCTGTGCCAAAGCTCGTCCTTTCTCATCTCATCCTGTCCTTCCTCTGGATCCTCTCTCCACGTGCTTTCCTGGCCCTCACCCTCTTCACCGGCTGCCAGTCCTAACGGAGTACATCCTCCATCAGCATGCTTTTGGCTCCTCCCTGGCCACAGCACCACTAGTCAGGCTCAGGGTGCTCCCCATCATTTCCCTGGCTTCTTTCTCCTCGAGCTCTCCTTCCGTTTGACTGGAGACCTTTTCGGAGTATCCTGCCATGCAGCTTCAGGTTCCAAAGGCTGGTGAGATATGCTTTAGGGTATTGATTTTCTCAAGGACTATTAGCTTTTTTCTTGACAAAAGCTCACTTAATTAAGGAACACCACATAGATCTCATTAAAGGATCTAATTCTCAAAATCGATTTTGCTCTATTCCATCCAGAATGGGCCTGAATTTGGACTCGGTCCAGAATGGGGTGGGGGGTGGGGTGGAAAGTTCCCAAGGCTGCCGCTTGTTGCTTGCACTACCTTCCAAAACACCAGGGGGCAGACTGGGAGAGGCTGCCTGTTTGTGCCCTGCGTTTAAGTAGCTTAGGCTGGTGAATTAGCACTAGCAGCAGCTGCCGCTGAAATCAAGGGTCAAAGACAAATTCAAAGATTAAGTGGCGCTCCACAGTTCCCTAGGACGTCCAAGTAGAACACGGCATTGATTCTCTCTACTAGCTACATCCACGGAATTTCTCTTTTTTTAACCAGAGAGGTGATATTTAATGTTCTCCCAAAAAGTCTCTATATTCATATTTTTGGCTGAAAATATTTTTGGTCCGTGAGAGCAAGAACAGATTCACTTCTGCAATGGAAATAAACATTTTGATGGACAGTGCTTGTTAAGAACAAGAATGAGACTCCAGCTCTGCTTTGTAAAGCTCTGCTAAAATACTCTCCCTAAATGTCCATTTATACTTATAGCAGAACTGAATTTAAGGATTAAGGCTATCTTTTTTTTTTTTTTTCAAAGGCTATGACAATGCCATTAGAGGAAAAGTTTTAATATGTGAATTATTTTTTTGGCCAAATATGCTTTACAGAGTCTGCTATATGCAGTTTTTTAAATTAACTTTCTTATGCTAACTTCAAAGCTATTATTTTGAAATAAACCCCAGAAATAGAAAGCTAACTATATCAGTATGTTTTATGTTTTAAAGCCAATTTGAAAATGGCTATCCAATAAAAGGAAATCTACCTGGAAAAAAATACTTTGAATTAGAGATAACTCTGGTCTTCAAACAATGTACCAAGTGTGTGCATGTTTACATTCTATTTATGATGTTTTTTCTCAAGATCATGTCATTTAAGTGACTTAAAAGAATG
Source organism: Aepyceros melampus (assembly GCA_006408695.1). Taxonomy (NCBI): domain Eukaryota; kingdom Metazoa; phylum Chordata; class Mammalia; order Artiodactyla; family Bovidae; genus Aepyceros; species Aepyceros melampus. The sequence continues at coordinate 119,163 of SJXQ01005835.1, forward strand.
CATCAAAAAAAATTTAAATCAATAACCAGCAATAAAAACACTGTCTTTCTAAATGAATACCCATGAAACAATCTACACTGTTTTTCTGTAATACCTTTCCATGTGCAGCTTGCCTTAGAATTAGCCAGGAAGCTTCAGGATTTTTTAACTTTTTGTTTTTCCAATTTAAATATCATAATGACCCTAGTAACTACAGGCACGCGCAGGTGGGCACTTATTAAGGATGTACTCTGTGCCAGGCGCCATTCCAGCCTCTCCACAAGCATTCGCCAGTTTGATCCTTGTAACAACCCTCTGAAGCAGGAAGGCTTGTGGGAGGCAGAACAACCACACCCCAAAGATGTCCATGTCCTATGTCACTTGCAACCGGTGTTACCTACATGGCAAAAGGATCTTTGAAGATATATGATTAATGAAGGATTTGGAGATGGGGAGATTAACCTGGATTAACCAGATGGGCCCAAAGTAATGAAAAAAAGCTCTTATAAGAGAAAGAGGAAGGCAGAAGAGTCAGAGTCTGAGTCTGAGGAGATATGACGATGGAAGCACAGGCAGAGATTTCAAGATGCTCTGGTTTTGAGGATGGAGAGGGGTCCAAAGTCAAGGATGGGAGCAGCCTCCAGAAGCTGGACAAGGCAAGGAAAGAGATTTTCCTCTTGTGCCTTCAGAAAGAAGGCAGCTCTGCCAACATCTTGATTTGTATCCCAGTGAGACCTATTTCATGGACTTCTGACCTCAGAAACTGTAAAACAATGAATCTGTGTTGCTCTAAGCAACCCAGTTTGTGGTAATTTATTACGGCAGCAGCAGCAGGAAAGGAATACAGGCTGTTTCCATGATAGAAGGAGTCAGAGGGAAGACTGGACCAAATTCCCAGGGGTGTGGATATTAGAGAGGTGTGTGTGTGTGTGACACTGATCTGGAGATCACTGGGGAGAAGAGAGATATCTGGACCCGGGAGCACAGTTGTGCTCATGCAGTGGGGGACCCCCTGGAACCCCTTCCATGTTTCAAAAAGTTACTCAGCTCCTAAGACGGTGCTTATGACTGGCTTTGGCTTCAACCCAATATTGAAGAGGTTAAGCTTCCTACTTGAGTCTGATGTACTTAGAACTGAAGCAGCACTAACAAAGATCGAAGCAAGTGTCCTATGCAGGAATATTACAGTAAATATTCAATATATTCACAGTCAGCTTAACTATACAACACCAGATACAAAAAATCAAGTAGCTCATAAAGGGCTATCACACAGCCAAGGGCTCCATGCAGAACTGTTTACACTGCTATATTAACATGTTACCTCTTTCATATCTCATCCACATAAAGAGTAACAAAGCAACTGAGGATAGTTAACATCGGCTAATCCAGCTGACGCCACACCACTGCTTACACGCTACAGAACAGCTTTACCTGTGTTTTACCTGCAGGATGTCCTCTGCTTTGCTGTGGCTTTTTCATGTGCTAGTAACTTTGATTTTTGTCTGTCCTTTCTGCTATTACTTGGGATACACAATGTGGCTTGTGATCTCTTAATCCCTCTGCTCGGATCCATGGGTGATTCCAGTGTGGGAACCTGACTAGTGTACAATTCTGATCCACCCGAGCAGGGAGGCTCTTCTGGGAAGGAGTCTGCCAGGCTGCTCGGTTAGCACCGAACCTGCTGATGAGAGTGGGAAGCTGATGATTTCCCCACCAATTCCCTTCTGACCCTTTTGCTTCTGAATATTGAATAATGCTGTTAAGAAAAATTACTCCAAACTTAGAAACAGGCAAAAGGGGTTGCTTCTTCAAGGCAAGCAGGAATTGGCTAGCAGAGCCACATCCCCCCAGGGATTATCTGATTTTCTAGAGATGTTTATCTTTGTTTGACTCCCTCTTCATTATTAAGTTATGTTAATAATGGTATGGAAAAACATCCATAAGATGGTATGGAAAAACATGAATGAATGCTTTGGCCAACCCAATACAATTCTGCTAGAGTGCCAAAGAAGAGGTTAACCTACAGAAACCACAGAGCAACACCAAAGCTTTCTATCTGAGAGTGACACAGATGGCTCCCAGGCGATGCCAACGCAAATGATTTCTGATTCACAGGAGAGACTGTCCCCAAAATGAGGCTTATGCCTGGTAGGACACTAAGCAGTTTTGATTCTATCAGCAAACACGTTTCACATGCCTTTGACTCTATAAATCGTCCTTCCTTGAAACCTCATTTGAATCAGTCTTAACATCAGCTGGTTCTCTTGCTAATGAATGAGCTGAATAAAATCTTTGACACACATTCATTTTATATTTGTATGGGAGTCATGTTTATAACCTTTGAAAATTATTCTTTAACGACACAACGATAAATCCAACAACAAGGTCTGCAGTCAGCACCTTGGACAGGTACTTTTGTCTCTCACCACTCCTCACCTAATCAGCTTCTGGGCATAGGAACAGCTATGGTGTGTTAATAAATTAAACTGACTCAAGAGGGTTTACAGTGGTTGAAGATTAGTATGACGACTCCACAAAGTTCTCACTTTCGATGTATCCCAAATTTTAATGGGGACTGAATACTTAGAAAAAAAAATTAACGACATTGTATTTTAAACAACCAATATTTTAAAAATATCCTCAGTTTAAAGATGAGAGTGGGTTAGGGATTGTATACTTTGTACAGAGGTTCTCAGTGTGGTTCATAAACCTCTGGAGTCCCGGACACCACTACAAGGGGCTGGCAGGTCAAAACTATATTCGTGATAATAATAACACAAGGGTAAAGCATTCATTCGAAGGGTAAAATAGACCTACACATTTTAATATAACAAGGGTGCAAAAAGTTCACTGATATTTAGATTCAACACTGCAACTGACCTTTAAGAGCCCACCACTTGTTGAGTTTTGGTATAGTATTAAAGGAGGACATTCATAATTATCTGAAGTGATTATAAAAATAATCCTCTTTTAGCAGGCTTTGTTTATTAGTTCTTCTGGTATTTACCATTATAACTTTATGTAATAAAACTGTACTACTTTAAATTTGATTACTATCTTTAGACAATTCTGCTGACCCTCTGCCATGTAATATGAGATACTGAGCACGGTCATACAGCCTTCCTCGCACAAGACTCCTCTTCTAGTTTCTGCTGCCTTTAGTTTTAGCTTTAATAGCTACATTTCAACTTGAAAAAAAAATAGACATAAATGTCTAATTCTCCTTCTATGGCTCCTTGCTATGAAATATGTAGGGATCATCTCTCACTTGCTTTACTTCTGTTCTCCAATTCCACTTCCTAATTTTTGTTAGCTAGATTACTTTTTATGTTGTCAAGGTTTAAGAAAATTCATGTTATCCTGATATTCTAAACTGAGCCTTCTACATGAGTTGCTCTACTGATTCTAAAATTTTTTTAATTGAAAACATAATGAAATTGATACAGCCACTATGGAGAACAGTATGGAGATTCCTTAAAAAACTAGGAATAAAACCACCATATGACCCAGCAATCCCACTACTAGGCATATACCCTGAGGAAACCAATACTGAAAAAGGCACATGTGCCTCAGTGTTCATTGCAGCTCTGTTTACAATAGACATGGAAGCAACTTAGATGTCCATCGACAGATGAATGGATAAAGCTGTGGTACATGTATACAATGGAATATTTTCAGCCATAAAAATCAACAGATTTGAGTCAGTCCTAATGATGTGGATGAACCTAGAATCTGTCATACAGACTGAAGTAAGTCAGAAAGAGAAAAACAAATATTGCATACCAATGCATTATATATGGAATCTAGAAAGATGGTACTGTTGGACCTATTTGCAGAGCAGCAACAGAGACACAGATGTAGAGAACAGACTTACGAACAAGGCTGAGAGGGGAGGAAGGAGAGGGTAGGGTGTATGAAGAGTAACATGGAAACATGCATCACCACACGTAAAACACATGGCCAACGGGAATTTGCTGTATGACTCAGGGAACTCAAACTGGGGCTCCGCAACAACCTAGAGCGGTGGGAAGGGGAGGGAGGTGGGAGGGATGTTCAAGAGGGAGGGGTAAACCCATGGCTGATTCATGCTGATGTTTAATAGAAACCCACATAATACTGTAAAGCAATTATCCATCAATTAAAAATAAAATACTTTTTAAAAAAAGAAAGAAAAGGAAAGAAAACCGAACCAAAAAGCCCCATAAAAACCACAATGATTAAAAGCACATTCTGTTGTGATGGGAACGTTTTCTGTCTAGACTGCCCAGCGCTAGCTACCAGCATCTGAATGAGACTGTATGACTGAGGACCTGAATGTTTAACACTGTTTTAATCTTAATTACTTTAAATTTCAACAACCACATGCAGCCAACAGCCATCATCATATTGGATACTGCAGTTCTAGACCACATGAGGGTACTATTCCTCTCATTTCCCACCGTCTAAGGCTTATCTTATCATGGGGTTTCCAGGTGACTCGTGGTAAAGAATCCACCTGCCAGTGCAGGAGATGGAGGAGACCCGGGTTCAGTCCCTGGGTGGGGAAGATCCCCTGGAGGAGGAAATGGCAACTCACTCCAGGATTCTTGCCTGGGAGATCCCATGGGACAGAGGAGCCTGGCGGGCTATAGTCCATGAGGTCACAAATGGATTGGACACAACTCAGTAACTAAACAATAACAAAAACAAACTTTAACTTACCTCCTTTTGATAGGCCAGTCCAGCTTCATAGAGTTTAATGAAGAGATACTGAGTCCATCTGTAGTAATCTGGTAAACACGTCGTAATTTCCTGCCAAAGAGGGATAAACTTATGTATGGGCCACTGTAAACATTCCTTCTCCCAACATATGGATCAGCTTTGCAATTCAATTTTGAAAAGCAATCACTCTGCAAAACTATTTATCAATCTATAATATTTTTATCAATTTGTGAAGTAAGGGAAGAAGCAATTTATTCTGGGAAGAGAGATGTTATTGAAATGCCAACCTCCTGGGCAACCTTTCCCAGGGACCATTTAATGACGAGGAACTCGATTTCAGTCTTCTGCATGGCCCCATGCATGCAAGTAACAGCTGAATAACACTGCACAGACTCGAGTACTCCCTTTTCTGTCAGCATAAACATATTTGGGGGCCATGGAGCTAATTCATAAATGTAGTTCATTTTGGAAGCAATCACAAAATTCAAGAGGAATATTTGCTAGCTTCAGTACGATCCTCGCTGGAAAACAAACCTGTGTTTCCAGATACAACTGGGGCTTGATAGCTCTTTTAGACTCATTATATTCCATTTATCCCATTATGTGAATCACGCTGGGTCTACTTAGGAAGGCCCATTAGAAACGTTATCAAATAGTGTTAATAAACTTAGTGAAAAACCACCTGGCTTGTATTTCCAAGCTTAAGTTGAACGTTCCCAAAATGTATCTTCTGTCCTGAGAACACATGTGCTATAGAATTTGTAAAATCAAGTTGTTAATTAACCAGCTGATAAGGTTTAATTAATCAATTAACCAATAAGGCTTGCAGTTGAGGAAGTCAACCAAGCATAAAAACCTCTGCGTCGCCACGGTTTCCTCTCTCGGGCTCTTCTTTCACTGCCAAGGAGAGCTAACAGAGCAGTGGCTGTAGGGCAGAGGACATTCCAGACGGTTCATCTGTCACGGACGACGGACAGAAGCCATACTTCTATCAAAAGAGGCATCAATCCAGTCTTTCTCCAGATGAGTGAAGAAGGAGAGATTCTAAAGCCCAGGAAAGAAGGGTAAGGGCGGCAGGAGCTGAGTAAGGTGGCAGGTAAACTCCTACTGTCCCCCATGGGTGATGTTTCTCATGGAAGAGTCCTGGGTCCTTTTTCATGTTGTTTTGTAACAACAGCAGAGGAATAGCTATCAGAAAACAAATAACTCTGATCACAGTTTCCACTCGCCCCTGCGAGGCAGGGAGTGAATAACCAGCCAGTCTAACAACTCTGCCCACACTGTAGCTCGCCCCTGCCAACGCCGGAGCCACACGCACACACAGGCTACACCAGCTCCCGAGGCGCCATGGGCATCGAGTCTGAAGAGCATGTCACACAGAGCACTTCACTGGCACAAGAATGAGACCAGCACACTGTGGGTGGGTTCACCCCCCAAACCTCCAGATTCATCCTCATCCCATCATATCTTCCTCACCAGCCAGCACCCCCTGCCCCCTTGCCCTGCAAGCTTAGGGCAGAGCTCATTTTCCTGATAAGCTACTTAAGAACTTCCATTTCTAACAAAACCCAGGACAGGGGCTATGTTTGGTCTGTTTCATTTTGCTCATCATGTATGCTCAGGTCTCAAAACAGCAAGGACCCCCAAATTGATGTTGAACAAAACTAAATAGATATAAGAATGTCAAATTAAATTTGTATCCCTCATGGGAGTTTCATAAACTGAACCCAAATTACACAGGTCCACAAGATGAACTCGAATAGGAAACAGGGTCGGGGGAAGGGGAAGGCGGTAGAAATATTCCCAGACCTTGTTAGGGTGGATATACTTTTTAAAACTGTTATCCATTAGGGGTCTAAAGCAAATATGACAAAATAATGACAATTGTTACATCTAGTGACTGAGCTCTTTTCTCTGTTTTTATGTATATTTAAATTTTTCAACACAAAATATCAAAATACTCCTAATGAATATGTACGTAGGCATGTATATACATATATATTTCCTCAGCCTCTGGATCTGCTTTCATAGATAGAGAGTAAAAATTACATAGCCATGGAATAGCATGATAATCTTCCCTTAGGTTTGGAAAACAGCTTTTATCTAAAATAGAAAAAAAAAAGATGATAGATCCAGTCAGTGGGGGAAAAAAAAGAGATCATTATCCAACCAAATATTAGGCTACTTTCAGTTAGATGGGTGACGCAGACTGCATTGTTTCGGGAAATGTCAGCTCCAAGGTGAGACGGGGGTAGGAGGTACAGACCCCTCCTTCCATTCCGCCTTCAAGCTTCCATTCTGCCTTCAGCCTGTTTCATATATATTGCATTTCTACACGTGTCATTTGAAGAAAAAAAATCACATCCGCTGCTAATAGTACAGTCTGAAAACCACGGCCACAGAATGGCCATTCTAACCCCAGCAGAACTGCTTCAACACATGGCTGCCTCACTGGCGTTGTCTCCCCTCCTGAGATGCCAGCGCCTCCTGCCTGAAGGAGGCTGGGGACGTCCTGGGGACAGGAGCATCGCCTCCGCCCATCTGTTCCCACCTGCTGCACACAGGGCCCAGCATGACCCTCAGCACCGCCATTCCATGAAGAAATGCCCGGGCAGACATCCAGTCTCACAGGAACTATGCTAAGTGTGCTGGCTGGGGGACCCCTGCTTGGAAATGCATTTCCTGAATCACTCACAGAACCTTTCCGGAACCTCCCTCCCTTCGCTCTGTTGACTTGAAGGGAACAAAAAGCCAAGAAAATCCAAACAGCCACTTCTAGTCTTCTAATGCCTCATCTCAGTAAAAATCATCAAAGGTATCTTTCTGAAATTAAACTGCTTAAAAGCTTTACCTGTAGTCAACTGGCTACGAAATGAGACTCCTTTCCCATGTTTTGGGAACTATTTATTTAAAACCCAGCACTGCAGACAAAGGTCTTCTGGGGGTTCTGCATCCACAGAGATGTGAAAGGGAGCAGCGAGTCTCAATGGGGACACTTTTTCTCCCCAGGTAACGACTGGAGACAGGCAGCAAGTGGCAACTGTGACGGGGCTGAGCTGGGGATGTGTTAACGGCATCTGCAGGGTGGAGGCCAGGGATGCTGCTGAATCCCTACAAAGCACAAGACAGCCCCTTGAACAGAAAATTATCCAGCCGCAAACATCAGTAACGCCAAGGTGAGAAACCCTACTCGAAGGGTTGTGATCTTCTTAGCTCGAGTCTGTAAGCACAGATGGATTAAGAAGAACGAGCAAGCAGTTCTCTGGAGGGTGGTCCATAAAAGCCATCAGACGTCCCTGGCAAAAGTAGAAATGGGCCTAAGCTAGCTTAGGTTCCCCTCTCCCGCTGGGTGGACCCATCTCCGCTAAGCATGTAGCGCAGCGCAGGTGGGGATGCTGCTTGCTGTGGCCACCGGCCCGTCTGCCAACGTGGAGACTGGGCAGAGGGGAGGCCTGGCAAGCATGGGGACCCGGTGGGCACGGGTCTGAAACTGTTAGGTGTGTGTGATGCTACTCACGGGGAAGGAGTGACTGATTTTACCATCTAAAATTTAAATCACTCAATATGCCTCCGAGTAGCTGTCTGACTTGGAAAAACTGGTAAAAAATTCAGGTAACAAATTTCCCGTTTTGAAGTTAGAGAGGCACCCAGTTGTTCCTGATGCAACATCAGTTTATCCCCCCTGTGAAAGAGATGTTGAACAGACAGATGTTTAAAGGTCACCTGCTGGAACCCAGCCGACAGCACCCAAATGCCCAGGCCCAGCCCTGCCTGTCCTCCGAAGGGGAGCCTCTGTCTGGAGGTGGGGGTTCTTGCCCCAAGCTGTGGATGGCGCCAGCTCGGTTCTCCGCGAGACCACCGGGGCCCTCACACGAGGGCTGTTCCCTGTGTCCCAAGTCCCTTTTCTCTACTGTGCCTTTCTTGCTCTGCTTTCCAAATAAGCCCACCCCCATGCAAAATCATCCTTGTTTTTAAAACAAAAAGTCAGGCAATTCAAAGTTATAGCTCTAAAAGCAACTGCAATTCAGCCACACTCCACATATATCTATATAAAGATGTCAACTTTTATAACCCCCTGGGCTCTGCAAAGTGCAATCCAGCTGCCAAGAGACCAAATTTATGCATCTAGAATCTCAACAAGTCTCATTCCGCCACACTGCAGTTTTTACATTCAGCGATACCTGGCTATTAGCATTAGAAATATTTTGCACATTCATAGCCAAACTCGAGGCCCAGCAGAGAAGGTGACACTCTCTCAACATGAGCGAGGACCAAAACGTCCTCCCTTGAGGCCAGCCTCCCACACCTCAGTGACTGCACAGATCAATAACCCAGCTGGCCTTGCCGGGACCGCCCTGCACACAGTGATTCGACAAGGCCGGAGAAGCCCGAGTCCCAGAGGCCCACCTGGCTGTTTCGGAGAGGAAGGCTGACCGGCTCCTGTGGACCTCAGACTGACCTTCCTTGCTCCAGGAAAAGAGGGAGAGAGAGAGTGAGCCAAGGGAAAGACAATCCACTCAGCAGCCACGTGACTGGGTTCCAGTCCTTGCATCATCACCAGCATGTGGCCAGTCAAGCGTCCGTGTCCGGGGAGAGGGGCAACTAGGCCTGTCGGAGGGGCCTAGGGTCAAATGTGATGACACGAGTGAGGCACATGTGAGGGATCGACGGTGCTGCTCCCCTTCTTGGCCCCGAGTGTGTCGTGAGGAGTGAGGCCGGCTCAGTCACCACACCCCCCTCAGAGGGGGCTGTTGGATGGGGCGGGAGGGAGAGCAGTGGGCTTGGGTCTGAAGAATCTGCGCTCACCATCCCTTACCAAACACTGGCTTTCGGACTGAAAAGAGATTGTGTTCATGAGGGAGAGACGGAACCACGGGACCCAGACAGGGAAATGCACACAAGATTGCTCCCAGCCGCCTCTGGGGGCAACACCCACCTCAGGGGGGAGGCGGAGCGGTCGCCACATTGCCCCTGCAACTCAGGCAGGACTTGGTTGGGTCTGCGTCTCTTGATCCCACTGCACTTTTGACAGTGATGGGTCCCAGATCACAGAACTACTAACGTTACTCGAGGCCACCGTGCATGTAATTTGCGTTGCAAACCTCACAGTGTTTAGGTCAGCTCTCAGGATTTAAGAAAATGAAACAGACCAAACCAGAGGCAACATGTTCATCAAGTCAGTCACTGGACGGCCCGGTATACAGAAAAATAAACAAAGTAAGAAGGGTGAGCAGCCGCCAGGTGTCAGAGTTTCTGGCGACAAGGCATCGTCTCCCCGCTCCTCACTCTCACCAGAGCCTTCTGCCTCCAAAACAACCAGCCTTGTCAACAGAGGGGATGTGGGTACTCACGTTCCTCTTCTGTGCATTTTTGTCACTTGCTCTTTACTGCAACGGATCAAAAGGAAATGGGTGGTAATGGCCTTGCCTTTTATTCCTTCCCACGATTTTGAGTTCTGAAAGGGAGGGGTTGTGAAAGCCCAGCACAGCTTAAAGGCTAGAGAAATCAGTCTCAGGATTCATACTGCGCCGCTTAGGAGTAAATATACATCCTGCATCAGATGCTCCTTGCTGGTGGCAGTTCAAGTTCCGTCCACAGCTCAGTGCACCTGCCGAGCTGGAAGAAGGAGGGGGTGGGGGTGGGGTGTTCACGAGAAAAATCTGCCGCAAGAGGACGTGTACAAGCACCCCCATGTGGGGGACCACCCCCTCTAAACTTAGCGCTGGCCTCAAATTTGGCTGCACTTTGAAGAGGACCTTTAAAGCTTACTGGTGTCCGGGTCTCTCCACACCCCCAGAAACTTCATGTGCTGCCAGGGCTGAGAACTATTGCAGAGAGGTTCTTGCCAAATACATCCCCCTCCCAAACACTGCCTAAATGTTTGGGCCTGTCCTGCCCTGGTGTCTTTGTGAACTGAATTTAATGAACTGGTATTCGACAGAAGCTAAGGGCACAATTTAGTCCATACGAGATTTCTAACAAGCCCCCCCCCCAACCACAAACAGTGTCCTGTGTTAAGAAGGGTCTCCCCAGGATCCTGCCTGTGTTCTGCAGCCCCGCCCCAATGCAGATTCTCTTCATCCTTGCGGTCAATCTCCACTCTGCCCTCACAAAACAAACAGAAGAAACACCAAGAAATAATCACTTGAAGCCCACCTCCCTCCAACAGACACAGAAACCTGGGTAGGTAACTACCTGTGCTCTGCAATCAGCTGTTCAAAACACCTGGCTGTCCGACAGCTCAGCCGTCCTCCCAGAGGAGGCACGGCTCTGGAAGGGGAGCTGCAGAAAACCCAGAGTGGGCTGGGGCTTCATGGGAAAGGTGGGAGAGGATGGCTAACTTCTCACTTAGAGGCTCCTAAAGGGGTTTCAGGCTGGACAGGGGCAGAGAGCGCTAAGGCGGGCGCTCACTCAACCCTGCCTCAGAGTCTTAATTAGCAAGTAACAGGACACGTTAGTACATGACTCTGCACTCCCAAACTGCTCCTCCTGCCCTCTGCTCCCCTCCTCTCCTGTCCCACGTCTCTCTCAGTGGCTGGAGCTGCGAAGCAGGGGCCATGAGAGCTGCTTTACAGGAGGAAACCCCACCTTGGGGGGAGAGAGTGGCCCGCCCGAAGCAGCCCAGCGCTGGGTGGGGGAAACAACTGGAACCCAGGACTCTGGGCTCAGTGGGGACCAGGCAGCAAGATAGCATCTTGGTAAGTACGGCCGGGCTGTGCCCGGACTGACTCAAATGTGTGCTCCAAGGATCTGGGTAGATCAGGCAGAAGCAACAGGCCAGAGCACTCCTAGATAAAGGGATACATGGTGAATATGCTGTTAGGAATAACAACGCTCAGTTCCCAGGAGGCTCAGTGGTAAAGAATCTTCCTGCAGTGCAGGAGATGTAGGTTTGATCCTGGGTCAGGAAGATTCCCTGGAGAAGGAAATGGCAACTTGCTCCAGTATCCTTGCCTGGAAAATCCCATGGACACAGAAGCCTGGTGGGCCACAGTCCATGAGGTCACAAAATGTCAGATACAACCGAGCATGCACGCACAGACAAATATCTTGGGGTCACAAAGGGGCATCAACACGGCCACCTGTAAAGGCCCGGACAACCTGGTCTGTATCCATATGACCAATTCCGACAACCCAGGCTCCAAAGGGAAGGATGTGGCCTAAACGCAGAACCATTAGGGAATATAACGGGGGAGGCTGGCTCACCGTCCACAATCCCTGGGGAAGAGGCCTAAGCAGGCCTACTCACTTTCTGAGTTGCTGTGCAGTTCAGTTCAGTTCAGTCGCTCAGTCGTGTCCAACTCTTTAAGACCCCATGAATCGCAGCACGCCAGGCCTCCCTGTCCATCACCAACTCCCGGAATTCACTCAAACTCACATCCATCGAGTCGGGGATACCATCCAGCCATCTCATGCTCTGTCGCCCCCTTCTGCTGCCCTTAATCCTTCCCAGCATCAGAGTCTTTTCCAATGAGTCAACTCTTCGCATGAGGTGGCCAAAGTACTGGAGTTTCAGCTTCAGCATCATTCCTTCCAAAGAAATCCCAGGGCCGATCTCCTTCAGAATGGACTGGTTGGATCTCCTTGCAGTCCAAGGGACTCTCAAGAGTCTTCTCCAACACCACAGTTCAAAAGCATCAATTCTTCGGTGCTCAGCCTTCTTCACAGTCCAACTCTCACATCCATACATGACCACAGGAAAAACCATAGCCTTGACTAGATGGACCTTAGTCGGCAAAGTAATGTCTCTGCTTTTGAATATGCTATCTAGGTTGGTCATAACTTTCCTTCCAAGGAGTAAGTGTCTTTTAATTTCATGGCTGCAAATCACCATCTGCAGTGATTCTGGAGCCCAAAAAAATAAAGTCTGACACTGTTTCCACTGTTTCCCTATCTATTTCCCATGAAGTGATGGGGCCAGATGCCATGATCTTCGTTTTCTGAATGTTGAGCTTTAAACCAACTTTTTCACTCTCCTCTTTCACTTTCATCAAGAGGGTTTTTAGCTCCTCTTCACTTTCTGCCATAAGAGTGGTGTCATCTGCATATCTGGGTTATTGATATTTCTCCTGGCAATCTTGATTCCAGCTTGTGCTTCTTCCAGCCCAGTGTTTCTCATGATGTACTCTGCATATAAGTTAAATAAGCAAGGTGACAATATACAGCCTTGAGTTGCTGTTACAAGACTATAAAGGGCCAGGTAGACACCTCTGCCTGTGAGTAACAAGCAAGAGTGGTACTGTACTTTGCAAACAGCATACCGATGAGAGGACAAAGGTGATGCCAGGGGCCCCACGGGTGTGTAAGAATCACCTGGCTCCCCTTCCCACAGGGTGGGGGTGGATCCGTCTGCTGCCCAGGCCACAAGGGCATGAGAGAGTGGCCTAGTGCTCCATGCCAAGCATATCCCCATCTTTTAGGACCCAACAGACTTCTTGGCACTATTATTTAAGTCCCCAAGTTCTATCCACCTTCCTAAATAGGCTGTTGGCAGGGAAGGGCAGTGGATGGAAGGAGTGAAGGACAGGCAGGCTGAAGACTGGGGTCGGAGCACTGGATTCAGTCTGTGGATCTGCTGTGGACTTGCCAGTGACCCTGGACAGCAACTCATCTCTCTGGGCCTCACGTTTCTCATCTGGAAAATGGGACGCGTAACTGTTATAAGGATCCAGGAAGCTGGAGAGGGTCAGCCTGCCTTTCCAACACTGGCCCAGTAGGTACACGTGGCAGATGCTCGATAAATCTTCATTAAAGCAACAAATACATCAAAATTCAGGACATCAAGTGTCACCAGAGTAAAAGAAAAAGAGAGAGAGAGAAAATTAAAGCTTTGAAATGTAGCCCTTGCAAGTTTTCTTAAATGTAACAGGTTTTTAAAAGAGTAGAATGTCTTTTTCTCTTGGAACCAGTCTGGCTTATTCATATTAAATGTTGTCAAGTATGGGTTCACATGAGAAATGTCACTCCAATTCACACTGAACAGAGTGTTCTAAGGAACCTGTGTGCAGAAACTTCAAACCTCTAAAGGCAAATGAAGAACCACATATATCTCCATTAGTGACTTCTACAAAATAAAAACAAATGATGGCTTTTCAAAAGGAGACAGGCTTGAGATTAGTTTCTCAGCTCTGTGGTATAACACTGGTTCAGAATTCTGTGTTTCTCCCCCATTCAATCCATCAAGGAGAAAACATTCATGAAGGGTCTACAATTACCCTGTCCTTATCCTGAGAGACTTAACAACCGGCTATAGTGATAGAAGACGGAGGTTTAGAGAACAAAAGGAAGGGAATTTCCATCCAACTCAGGGCTCTCTTTGCTCACTCACTCATTGAATTATGCCACAGACATTTATTGAGTCCTGACTGCATATGGGCCCTGGGTCAGAGAATATGAAGATTCGAGCCACCTACATTAAACCTTTTCACAGTTTCTCTTTCCTTAAGCAGTTTCTCTGAACTGTCGCTCCCATTCCTATCTCATTCATTCCCATTTGTCTCTGAGAGAAAAGAGGCAATCCATCACGCCCTCACCTCCCACAGGCATTCCAGAGCAGAGACCTCTCCCCCACCTCTCCTGCTGCTGCTGCCACCAAGTCGCTTCAGTCGTGTCCGACTCTGTGACCCCATGGACTGCAGCCTACCAGGCTCCTCCATCCATGGGATTCTTCAGGCGAGAGTACTGGAGTGGGGTGTCACTGCCTTCTCCGCCCACCTCTCCTGGTTCTGCTTTATTCCATTCCATCTGCATCTCTCTCAACAACTCTTTGCCACCCACAGACCCAGCCAGGAGTCCCTGCCCTAGACCACATGGCCACTGCTTCCTCCCTCCTAAACTATTTGCTCCTCCCTACCTGCTGGAAAAGACCTTGATGCTGGGAAAGAGAAGGTAAAAGGAGAAGAGGGTGGCAGAGGACGAGATGGCTGTATGGCATCACCGAATCAATGGACATGAGTTTGAGCAAACTCTGGGAGATGGTGAAGGATGGGGAAGCCTGGTGTGCTGCAGTCCATGGGGTCGCAAAGAGTCGGACACGGCTTAGTAACTGAACAGCAATGGCTGCCACTGCCCAGGCTTCTTCAGCCTCAGTGTCCCCTCATCTCGGCCCCATCCTTTCACCCCTCTTTCTTCAACCATCTGTTCAATTCAGTCCTGGCTGAGTTTCTGCCTGTGGCCTCCTTTACGTTCCCGGTTCTCCTCCTTTTTTTGCAGAGCTGAGGGAACAGGTGTTAGTATTAGGGTAATTAATTAATCATGAACCTAACATTTGTCTAAGAACTCATTTGTGTGTAATTATGTTTCTTCATCTCAGGACTAACTTTAGCCTGAAAATGAGCATTTAATGAAAACTGAAAATGACAAATGCTAGGCACTCTGCTTTCACAGAGCATGTATTTTATTCTTAAAGGTCTTATTTTTCAAATCTAGGGCTACAGCTGAATTTTCATCATTTGAAAGGTTCATGTTCTACATGCTCTCGAAGCCAATTTAGAGAGGGAGCGTTAAGGAAAAGGAAATCATGGTCTTTGCAGCTTTGAAGACAGCTCACACTGTCTTTCTGAACTGAAAGCAGGCTGACCAGTAGGCTCCTCTTTTGCTATTTTCCTGGCCATTATTTTTTGAGCATTGTCATTTTTATGGTAACCTGAAAGCTGTCTCCTGCTACAAATGGCACAAGTTTCTGTAAACTATCCATAATTGGACAAGAAGCAACGATTTGCCTAATTGCTTGGTAACTGTTCTTTGCCAGCTGACAAGAATTTCATCAAGGCAGTCAGACAATAGGGACAGCTTTTCTATCTAGACAGCTGGGAATGGAAAATCCTCCATTCAACTACAGATGAGATGAATGGGTGTGAGTTATAATTTGTTATCAGTCTACTTGGGCAGAAGCCAGTATTTCAACTATTCATACCAAACCAGCTCTCTACCATTGTTTCGTTTTTCCTAGGAGGAAAAGAACATTAATTTAATCTGCAATACACTTGAAAATATCAGGATCAACAGGGCAGCATCCTCTGAAAGATGTTTTTGAGAAGTGAGTTCTCTAGGTTTCCTGAATAATGAGAAGGCTATTTGTTAGAGACGGGCATGGGTCCAGATGAAGAGGAAATATCATTCATCAATTCCTTGGATGCAAAACAGTGAGAGCGGTGTCCAAGATGAGCTGTTCTGCTGCTTGCAAGCTCTATAAGCAATGAGTAGTAGAAACCCATCACAGCCTAAAAGATGTCATATGTGACACAATGTAGCCCAGTGATGTTTAAGGCAAGGACTAGGGGAAGGGAAGTGCAGACCAGAATCTCACAGGAAGAAGGGGGGATTTAAAACTATATAAGCCATCTTCTTCTGGGAAGATGGAACAGATACACTTTTCCCTGTTCTTTCCACTAAGTACAGCTGCAAACCTTGAACGTTATATATGTGTGTGTGTGTATGTATAAAGCAAACACAGACTTGGATACATTGGGAAGAGAGGGCAGGCTAATTAGAGACCTCAGCACCTGAGGAATGACACAGTGGTGAGTTTCACAGGTTTTCTTTATGCCTCATAAGTCCCAGAATTGAAGCTAACGAAGCCAGTAATCCAGAAATGCTAAGGAGTACAGACAAAAAATAAAAATAAAAAAGAAGAAAGGAAAGCCCGTTTCCTTTAGCCAAAGTACCGTGAAAGGGACAGCCTAACAAGAGAGAAAATTTAGACAATTACTGCTCCATCCTAGTCAACATCACAGGAAAAAATGACAGCCCTATCCCCACCAGGAGGTGTTCAGTAGAGGGTCTAGACTTACAAGCCTGGGCGGCCAAGAACAAGGGAGCCCAGTATCTCTGCATCAGGGTGGTGTCCAAGGAGGTGGAGTGGAAAACTGGGCTCTCCTACTCCTGCTGGACACCAAGCTTTTACATACAGGACAGATGAACAACAAGGTCCTACTGCATAGCACAAAGAAACTACATTCAATATCCTATGATAAACCATAATGGAAGAGAATATATATAAAAAGAGAAGGCATATATATATATAAAATTGAATCACTTCTCTGTCAACAGAAACTAACACAACATTGTAAATCAACTTAAATAAAAATAAAATCCAAGTTAATATAGAGGAAAAAAAAAAACCTTGGCAGTGTTAGTGG
>SJXQ01005835.1:136127-203658 GCA_006408695.1 Aepyceros melampus
GGGGGGGGGGAACCTTGGCAGTGTTAGTGGAGACCACAGGGGTGGGGGAAGGGAGTCTGGACTTCGACCCCAGCCAGCAGTAATGAGGTGCCCCTCCGTCTCTCTGATGGGCCAGTGTCAGAGGAGTTCAAATAGAGAGTCAGGGAGCTCATTCTTGCTCCATACACACTCGTGAACAGGAAGGTCTGATAAGCTTCCGGGATGGTGACATGCAGGAAGGTGGCCTCATGGTCACTGGGACATGCAGTGGGCATCCCAGCTGGCACCCAGCATGGTCCGCCTTGGCAAGGCCAGCACCGACATGCACTGGGACAGAAGATCCCGCACTTGAGGCCCTCCTGGGCCCCATCCTCTGCACCTCTTCATCTGGCTGTTCATCTCGATGCCCTTGGTAACACACGGTACTCTAATAAGTAGCAGACTGCTTTCCTGAATTCTGTGAAATTCGTGAACTCTTGCTAGCAAATTAATCAAGGAGGGGTTGTGGAAACCTCTGACTTAGAGTCAGCTGGTCAGAAGCCGAGGTAACAACCTGGACTTGTGAGTGGAATAAGAAGTCGGGGCAGGGGGACTGGCTTGTAGGGCTAAGCATGTAACCTGTGGGGTCGGACACCATCTTCACGCAGACAGCATCAGAACTGAGTTACATTAGAGGACACACATCTGGCGTCAGACGTGAGGCTGGTGTCGCAGAGTACTGAGAGTGTGGGGACGCACGGGAGTGTGGTTTTCCTCTAGAAAAATCATCGAGAGGACATTTCTGATCATAATGCTGAGTTTAAAAGTGTTGAGTTTAAGAAGCTAGACACAAAAGAACACATATAGGTGAGTCCATTTATGCAACTATGAGAAACTCTGGTGGATGGGGAAGCTGGCAACAGGCAGAGACAGCCATAAACGTCAGAGCAGCAGCTCCACGCGATGCTGGCAGTGGGGAGAGATGGAGTTGCGACTGGGAAAGGGCCCCAGAGAGCTGCTGGGTGCTGCCAAGTTTCCTTTCTTAACCTAGGTGGTGCTTGGTTGCATTTCTGATAAAGTGTTAAGTTTTATGTACATGCTTTATGCTCTAGTCTATCCACGTCTAACATTTCACAAAGAAATAAGTTATAAAAATAATCTTGTATTTGCAAAAACATTGCCTATTTTTCTTTAAATTGTGTTTTTATTATTCATTTATGCTCTACCACATGTCAGAAAAAACTAATGGTACGTCTTACTGTGATTCCTACCTAACAGGTTTGAGAGTCTAATCATTCCTAAGGTCCTTTTTTTCTGAACAGAAAAACAAAACCACAGACATACTGCATCAGGGTGGGACCCAGAAATCTGTGCTTTAACAAGCCCTCTTGGTGATTCTGAAGGTTGCCAATGTTAGAGAACCACTGGTCAAAGCACACACGTAAATTAACCTCGTTATTTTCATGGAGCAATAACATCATCTTCAAGGCCTTGTGGACACTGCCTCCCAACGGGCACAGAGCATCTCGTGTTGTACACCTACAGGCACCCGTCTGGGCAAATGCTGTACTGGCTATTATGCAAAACTGACCTGGATATCTGATTCAGCCCTGGGGAAGAGGCTTTGCACTCTTATTTTCTAAACTATTTGAGGAGTAAGCTAATCTCTTTAACAACCATAAGAATCTGAGGCTCAGAGGGGTAACAGATCATGCCCACCCTGTGGGAACAGCAAGGCCCATCACCAAAGCCCAGGCCTTGGGATGAGTGTCCAAGATCCGATCTCCAAGAAGCATTTAACAAGCATTCAATTGGGAAATTCTTTCTATGAGCCAGAGCGTGCATCCTTCATAGGGCTCATGACCACAAATGGGCATGAGGATAAAACTATTGACATCTCCTTTTCAGTTAGGGCTGAGGAGTCCAATAACGCTATCCTGGCTGAAGCAACCAAAAGCTTCCCCTACCATGTTTTAGGCTGGCAAGTACTGAGCTGGCACAGCAGTGCACGGGGCTGGCTGCACGTGTGCGAGGTACTGGTGATGAGACACGGTGACAATTCTGAACACTAACACTTATGCATCAGCACCGAGCTTCCCCGAAACGAAAGCACTCGAGACAAACTGCCAGTTCATCTCAGGTAAAACAAAGGTATTGCCTCTTCCCTCCCAGTAACAGAGGAACATTTGGAAGAAAGTTACTTTTTTGATTTTGAGGGAGAGCAAGTAATCCAGAGCCAGAGATCTACCAGACAAATGGCCTCACTTCTGGAACGACCGAAGGACTCAGAGAGTCAAACACTTCGAGGCCTGGCTGCATGTTGTCAAGGCAACCAGAGCTCTGAGCTTTCACAACTGACATCTTCCCAACCAGGTTTTCAGGTGATCACTTGCCCTAAGTTCTTTTTGTTTTAAGCTATTCTTTAAATTCTTTTAAAATAAAAACTTAAAAATGTATCTTTCTATTATCCTAGAAGCCTCATTCTTTCCTGGAGTTTAATCCCTCCTGTCAAATGTCTAGTCCTCTCTGTAAATCAAATTTCAAGGTAGTCACAGCCTTGAGGCATAATAATAATAGTTTTCACTTTGTAATCATAAGCATGCTGTCTTTGAAAATAAACTCATGCAGCTATGGTCCAAAGAGCTTGTGTGTTTTGGATAAAAAGACAGTACTGGTTCCAAACCATGATAATGACAGGAGGGTGGGGAAGAAAAGGCTAAACAAAGGCCAGCAGAAGTGCAAACAAACCCCAGTAGAAAGAAATACTGATATGACAACCAGGGAAACCTGCAAAATGTCTGGCATTCCCTGATGTTATGGCATTATTGTTAATTGTGTAGGTGTGTAATGTAAGCGTGAAGAAGGAAGGGAGGGAGGGAGAAGGAAAGGCTGAGCCTTCATCTTCTAGTGATATATAATGACTCTTTTCAGATGAGGTTATGTGATGTCTGGGGCTTGTGGCAAAATAATTCAGAGCAGAGGGGTATAGATGAAATAAGACTGGTCAGGTAGCAGCAGCTGTTGACAGTGGGTGATGAGTCTTTGGGGGCTGTCTATGGTATTCTCACTTTTAGTGTAGGTTACAAATTTTTCATAATAATAAAATTATTTATTTAAAAAAAAGGCAGGAGAGAGAAGACAAGAGGAAAAGGAAAGCAAGTAAGTCAAGGAAAATGGATGAGGACAAGGAATAGAAAGAGGACAAGGAAAGGGGACAAAGAGAGAGAAACAGAAGCACAGAGATGCATGCGCGTGGTGGAGATGCCATGAACGCCTCAGCAGCCCCGGCAGAATTTATGGAGGCTGGGCAGCATGGACGGATAAAACTTGGAAAACGCCAATGTCAGAAAAGCCAGTCCTAATAAAAACTCTGACAGAGCCAGTTCTGACGTGTCTCTTCCACTACCCCGGGATAACCACACTCCATCTCGGCCAACACAGCCTTCAGGGAACCTGGCAGTGGCGGAGGTGGAGGGCCCATTTTGAACTCGTGTCAGTGGCTGGGGGCAGTAATCCCTGATTCCAATGGTACTTCTGGGCAAATCCACCGGCCTTATTACCAGGCACCAATGTGTATGGAAGACAGAACGTAGAAACAAGGGAAGAAACCAAACCGAGGAACTTGACATTCAGTGACAGATGGGGCTTCCCTGGTGGCTCAGTGGTGAGGAGTCTGCCTGCCAACGCAGGAGCCATGGGTTCGATCCATAACCCAGGAAGATCCCACCTGCTGCAGAGCAACTAAACCTGTGCGCCACAGCCCAGGAGCTGCAACTACCGAAGGCCAACCACCCTAAGAGCCCGTACCCCGACACGGAAGTCACTGCAGCGAGAAGCTTGCTCACCACATCTAGAGAAGCCCCCACTGCCACAACTAGAGAAAAGCCCTCGAAGCAATGAAGACCCAGCACAGCCAAAAATAAATAAATGAAATTAAAGTCCAATGAAAATGACTGCTCGTAAAATAAAAGCTCATTAAGATCTCCATAGTAAAGAAACTCTGCAAAGAGTCAATTCTCGATTACTCCAGTAAAGGAGACAAGTTAATCCAGATATCACTGATGCTCAGTCCTGTGTTTCCATTTTGTTTTGATGTTACATTGAAGGATGAGTGTTTGGGGATTGCTCAGCAAACACTATAAACAACAAGTTAATAAAGCTCTGTTTTTACAAGTTCCACAGGCATTACTTTGAGTCCTATCTGGTTGGGACTTTTTTTTCCCTCTCTCTTCATATGCTGGTTTTGAAGGGAACTCCTAGGAACGGCTCCCCAAACGATTATCCAGATGATTCCTGCTAAAAATCAGGCCCCAGAGCCTACTCCAATCAAAACACAGCTAAGGCCTGGTTCAGAACCAGCTTCAGGCACCAGAGCGCTGGTGGGAAGGCACAGGGTCAAAGTCAGAGACAGACGTGCCTCAGTGAGCCACACCCCCCAGTGCAGACGCTAACGCCACATCCCAAGGAGCTCACGGGACCATCCCGAGCACCAGTGCAAAATCCCCACAGCCACAACCTGAAGCCGCGAAAACAGAATGCAGGTCACACCTTCCCCAGAAAGGCTGCCGATGAGTCCCCCAAGTGCGTGCTCCACACACACAAAAATGTGTCTGAACTCTCTCACTGCACAGTTTGGAATTTTATGGCCTCTTTCCTCTTCCTGTAGGAGATGTTTAGCTATTCAAATTCGGCTTTCAGTTTCTTCCTTTCCAAATCAAGATGATAGAAGCTGTTTGGGGAATAACATCTGATAAAGTGAAACACAGTGCTGAGCTAAAAAACACCATGTGGTTATTGTTCTGGCTCACCAGAAAAGTATTAATCCCGGAAATGTAGTCTTTTTTTCTTTTAATTCAGAGAATTAAGCATTTGCTATACGAAAGATGAGAGGCAGCTCCAGAGCTGCACCATTCGTACAGGGATTCCCCATCCAGGCAGAGGGAAGAAGGATGAGACCATGACCCAGGTTTTCCCCACCTGAGGGAGGAAGAGGAGGTTTCTGAGCCATCTGATTTTTTAAATATTCTGTTGACTGTCAACTAGCTGTCCCCTTAGTTCAGTTCAGTCGCTCAGTCGTGTCCAACTCTGCGACCCCATGAACCGCAGCATGCCAGGCCTCCCTGTCCATCACCAACTCCTGGAGTTTACACAAACTCATGTCCATTGAGTCAGTGATGCCATCCAACCATCTCATCCTCTGTCTTCCCCTCCTCCTCTTGCCCTCAGTCTTTCCCAGCATCAGGGTCTTTTCAAATGATTCAACTCTTTGCATCAGGTGGCCAAAGCATTGGAGTTTCGGCTTCATCAGTCCTTTCAGTGAACACCCAGGACTGATCTCCTTTAGGATGGACTGGTTGGATCTCCTTGCAGTCCAAGGGACTCTCAAGAGTCTTCTCCAGCACCACAGTTCAAAAGCATCAATTCTTCGGCGCTCAGCTTTCTTCACAGTCCAACTCTCACGTCCATACATGCCACCTACTTAAGTACCCAGTTTTCATGAGACATTAGGATTGTTATTTGCAAAGGGCACAGATGAACCCCATCCATTATAAACACACTCTTCCTCTACATCCTCACTCTGTGGGTCGGTATGATCCATCAGAATGTAAAAGTCTCATTAAAAGCACTGGTGGATTTCTGGGAAAAGGGTATCAAGAATGCACACATCTAAAAGATCCTCAGAGAAAAGGTAATATGTCTCACCATGATTACAAATTCTTTTCTTTTTCCTTATATTTCTTCTGATTTTTGCTTTATGTATCTTTGTTTCTTTGTTGTTAGGTGTCCTAATGGTTTACGATGTCTATCTTCTTTGTGAATTGTACCTTTTATCATGAAAAATATTCACCTTTGTTTCATTTTTTAAAAATAAATAGGCTTAAAAAAGAAAAAGGATGCATATACCTAAAGTGTTTCCATTACTCCCATTAAAATGACCATTTAGGGGGGACTTCCCTGGTGGCTCAGTGGTAAAGAATCTGCCTGCCAATGCAGGAGACACAGTCCAGTTCCTAAGTCAGGAAGATCCCACATGTCTCAGAGCAACTAGGCCCGTGTGGCACAACTAGTGAGTCTGTGTTCCAGAACCTGGGAGTCACAACTACTGACGCCCATGCTCCACAACAAGAGAAGCCATCCCAGTAAGAAGCCTCCACACCGCCACAACGAGTAGCCCCCTCTCACTGCAAGCAGACAAAAAGTCCGCACAGCAATGAAGACCCAGCACAGCCAAAAACAAAGACAGACAGAAAACCATATTTATTTTAAAAAATGACCAGGAGAATATAAAGATGGAGGCTGAAGGAACTGCACCAGTACAGGAAATATCAGAGGTGTCACTGACATCCCAGAAACATCAAGGAAGTTCGGCCAATGGGATTAAGTTGAAGACAAACACTGTATGCCAGAGAGCACCTTCCCCTCTTAAAGACAGACTGGGCTCTTGGGAAGCAGGGCTCTGGCACCCCTAATTTGAAAGGGCGAGTCCAGAGGGGAGAATGGGCTCTGGAGCAGATGGAAGGCCCACAGACTGGACACCCCAGGCTGCAGGGCCTCGGAAGCGGGTGAAGCAGTCATGGTCACGGGCACCTGTGACTGCAGCTCACACCCGGGTAAAGATCACAGCAGAGAGAAAGACGCCCAGGAGCTATGGGTCCCCTGAGCCCCGAAAGAAATGAAAGAAGCAGAGAGAATGACCAGAGCTTCCACTCTGCTCCCCTCAGGCTGACAGATCTCTGAACTGATACACAAGTCCACCTCATTCAGGAAACAGGCGGAAAAATCCACAAGGGATCCAAGAAAAGATTCTGAAACAAACAAGGAGAGTCCAGCATTTCAAACTTGTGAAAAGGTTTATTACAAGAAGCAAAAGATAAATGTTCAAGAGCATCGCTTTGTATTCTCAAGAAATTTTCTGAACATATGTGGTCTGTGAATGAGATAAGATAGCAAAATAGGAAGAAAAGAAATGTACCTGGCCAAGAGACTTGAGAAAGAGAATGGGAACTGAATGAGATGAGGAAAACTGAGAATTAATCTAAAAATACAATAGCAGAATTATTATTGGCATTAGAAGCCACACAAAGCAGCCCTGATTCAACAGGAACTGAATCAGTGATGTGGAAAGCAAACAGGAGACGTTCTCCCAAAAGGTAGAGGAGAACAAAGGGACCAGAATCAAGAGAGAGGTGGTGAAGAGAACGGCAAACAGAGAACAGAGCACACAACGGAGTCGGTGTTCTTGAGAAAGGGTCAAAAAACCACCAGAAGGAAAGACTCATACTGCAGATCAGAAGTGGGCACTAAGCAACAGGCGAGTTAAAAGTGAAAGGATGGAAGATACACTCTGAGGAAAGTTTTAAAAAATCGTCTCTGGCAAAGGCAGGGACAAAAGGAGTCCAACAGCACCAAAATGAGAGCAGGAAGATCACTATATTACCAAGAGACGATCTGGGCTGGCCTTAGATTTCTCTATCAGCAGACGATGGGCAGATGGTAGTGGTTCCATAAATTGACAGGTGATAAAATTGCACAGAATTCCTCCTCCTCTTCATACATACACACACAGGTACACACACTGTGCGTACATATAAAAACTGGTGAAGTCTGAATAAGATTTGTACTCTAGTTAATAGCATTATGCCAATGTTAATTTCTTGGTTTTGATATTACACTGTAGTTGTTTAAAGTGATATCATTGGGAAAAGCTGGTGCAGGGCTCTTGGGATCTCTCTATACTATCTTGGCAACTTCCTGTGAGTCTATAATTTTTAAGACAGTAAATCAAGGATCAAGGTCTACTAAAGAAATCTGAAAGAAAAAAGAATGATATATACTCCCAATAAGTTGCTGCTCACAGATGAAAGCAATGAAAAGTCATTCTCTGTTATGAAAACAGTATGCAATATCAGAAGACTCGAAGCAAGAGCTAAAACATCTAAACATTTTTTCACAAACTACACTTTGCAAATGGGCAATCATGCTCTGTAAGGTCTACTGATGAGCAATGAAGCTAGTTAAGGGTCATTCAGTTTCAGTAATTGTTAAGGACACGATTTTAAAACCAAAAGCAAAGATCTATGTTTCTATGTTAAGAAGTGATACATGATAAGAAAAATTACAACAAGAAGAAATTAGGCCCAAAATCTCAGAATATACCCCAAAAGCCTCTGGAAAACAGATTTAGAAAATGGAAAGTGTATCTACCAGCTAATCTCCTTACCTTACATGGGAAGCAAAAACATACACACCTTTCTATTTTTTTATGTTGATACTGCTAAACACATTTTTTTTTTTAAAAAGACACTTAAAGGTATCGTTTAGAAGAATAAAGAATTGATATACCAGTTACAAAAATAAATACAAATAGCTTACACTTCACTGTTAAAGACTAGGTTAGCCAAAAGATGGTTTCCCTCATATGCTTTGTCCACCTTTTAATTTTTTAAATGAACTGTATACATAAGTGGTGCATCAAAAGAATTCAACAACTAAAGGATAAAAATGCTTTTAAATGGGCAGAATACATCAAGGAAACAAAAATACAAGATAAGAGGAATAGCACTGTCAAAATCAGTCAATAAGGAAAAACCTCTGTTACCAGATAGTAAAGCCAATTATAAAGCAACTGGAACTAAAAATAGTTTAGTAATTGACATAGTAATCAATGGATCAAATGAACAGAAACAGAACCTAAGTGTATAATAATAGTGTAAAAGATCATGACTATAATAAAGGTAACCTTTCAAATCAATGAGGAAAAGACTATTTGAAAATAAAAGAAACAACTGGTTATTCAAAAAAAGTAGGAATTCCTTAGCTCAATTCCAGTTAAGTGCAAAAATTAAAAATTAATTGAGATATAAATGTATTTATCTGTCTGAAAGGCCTTTCCAAGAAAATATTTGTGTGCTAACAATAATCCCACGCTAAGTTGCCTCAGTCTAGTTCGACTCTGTGACATTATGGACTTGCAGCCGCCAGGCTCCTCTGTCCATGGGATTCTCCAGGCAAGGATACTGCAGTGCGCTGCCATGCCCTCCTCCAGGGGATCTTCCCGACCCAGGGATTGAACCCATGCCTCTTAAGTCTCCAGCATGAGCAGGCAGGTTGTTTACCGCTAGCACCACCTGGGAAGCATGCGAGGCAAGTGATAAATTGAGGGAAAATATTTGTAACAAAATAAAAATTACTAAGAGAAGGACAAACACCATCTACCTGTACAGACAAAAAGACATGGTTAGATCATTCCCACACCCCTCCCCCACCCCAGTTCAAACATTCATTTAAAGCAGGAAAAAACTCACTATCACTAGTAATAAAAGAAGTACAGATGAAAATAACTAATAACTTGGGAGGGTAAATATGTATGACCTTTATGGAGGATAATTTGGCAACAGCAAAGTAACACAGGCAAATTACACCTTTAACTGTCTTCAAACTTAAGGACCACAAGCTTTAAACTTGTTCATGGATTTTTTGAGGAGTCATACTAAGGAAACAAAATATGTGCACTAACGTATCTGCTCCAAGTGTTGGGGGGAACACACCAGTCATAAACTAGCCAGGGGACGTGACCAGCCCTGCCGCGTGGGTGACCGGCAGTAAAATGCTGTCAACAGAAGTGTCCACATTTTACAGCTTTCTAGAGATCTCAAGGGAGAATTATGGCTGCCTGGCCCATGGGAATTGTTCAGTAACTATTAGAGATAGCAGGAGTGGTGATACTCATCTACAATTCTGCACTTCCAGGCTCAAGCCCTTATCTGAAATGCTTGTGGTCAAACTATGCTTCAAAACTAAGAACTTTCTGGATATTAAGAGACAACAGTATATTGACCTAACTAGGTCTGGGAGAGCACCTGGTAATCAATCACAGTACTATTCCTAGAGTAAAACATATATGAATATTCATTTTAAGTGAGATAAACATCAGTTTAGGTCAGGTTTTGCAGTCAAATGAATTACGAAAAGATGTTCCACTTTTAGAGCTTTCTGGACTCAGATTTTTACAAGAGGGACTGAGAACTTGTACTTACAATAGACAAACGTTAGAATCTATCTAAATGTATGATAATCCACCTGCCAATGCAGGAGACGTAGGTTCAATCCCTGGGTCGGGAAGATATTCTGGAGTAGGAAATGGCAATTCACTTTGAATACTCTTGCCTGGGAAATCCCATGGACAGAGGAGCCTGGAGGGCTATAGTCTATGGGGTTGCAAGGGGTCAGACATGATTGAGTACACACACAAGGGGTAGGTTACATAAATTATGATATATTCATAAGATGAAAAACTATATAGCTATAAAAAGTCACTTTTCCCAAAGACTATTTAATAAACTAGAAACATGTTCATGAACAGCAGGTTAAAAAAAAAAAGGCAAAATAAAAAACATGATTTATGAATTCTATTTTGCAAAAGCAAATTACATAGATATTTATAATTCCAGAATAAAAGACTACAAGGAGCCATACAATGATGTTGAATTAATCACACTGACTCATGTTCTTCTTTATACTTTTCTGTGTTTTCTAATCTTCTATGATAATCTAGAAAACGACCCATTAGTTTTTGAACCATTTATGGTTGCTTTTCCTGTGTAGGACTAGCCTAGTTCTCATCCTAGAGGGTTAAAAAGCCCATCTCTGCCCTCAAGGAATCTGCCAACGCATCTCTGGAGAGTTCAGGGCATTACTCAATTCTCTCCACAGTAGAATACGTTTCATTCTCTACCAGCACTTCCCCACTGGCTCCTCAGGACAACTTGAGTCAGGCACCAGGACTTTTTCACACCTCCACCAAAAAAAAAACCCTGGTGACCTTGCAAGTTAGTGATAAAAACTGCATCAGTGCTGCAATAAGAACTTAATTCAGCTCATGAACTCATCTAAAGAAGCTGGGGGAAAAAAAAAAAAAGCAGGGACTGTTTAAATGTGTTTGATTTTCACTCTTTTTCACTGTACTCATCAAATTGCAATCTTTAAAAAATCGTGGGGGAGAAGACGATCATATTTCAGTTTTCCCAGGTGCTTCTCATGAGTAAAAAGGATGTGAACTTGAACTTGACAGACCCAGCAATGAGAAGCATTTTGTGAAGTAAACAGGATGCTGAAAGTGATCGCAGCATGGCTCATGGAGAGGACGAGCAGGAGCCCACCTCACCTAACAGGCTGCGCGCCAGT
This sequence comes from Aepyceros melampus, assembly GCA_006408695.1. Classification (NCBI taxonomy): domain Eukaryota; kingdom Metazoa; phylum Chordata; class Mammalia; order Artiodactyla; family Bovidae; genus Aepyceros; species Aepyceros melampus. The sequence continues at coordinate 147,270 of SJXQ01005835.1, forward strand.
GTCCACCCAGGGCTCTTTGGCCACTGCTTTGTGTTTTTTTCTTTTACATCTTTTTAAAAAATTAATTAATTTATTTTAATTGGAGGCTAATTCCTGGCCACTGCTTTGAAGGGTTCAGCCACATTCAGCCTGGGTGCTCCTAACACCCAAGTGGTCTTCACTGAACTCCTCCCAGGTCTGGAATTCTCCAGGGGTTTAATACAAAGTTTGAAAGCATTTTATACTAAAAGGCTATTTATCATGAACCTCAATTCCAAGTGGGACAAAAGAGAAAGAGGTAAATGATCCATCGACCTACACCTAATCACCTAAAGGGACCACGTGGGTTGATATTTAATCACTTACATAGATTTTAATAGTCTTTTTAAACTATTGTTGACAATAGGAGCAACCCTTGTGCAGAGCTTTTTCCACATACATAAATCATAGCCAACTGGGAAGTTAAATAAGAAGTTAACTCTCAAAAAAACATAAGGGAAAAAAAAAGTTAACTCTCTTAGCTTAATCCCTCAGAAAATTACTTGTCTTCAGACAAATTATCCACTGGGGAAACTTCTTCATCTGTGCTAATCCTCCCTGCCTGCTTTCTGCCACCCTCCTTTCCCTCCTCTCGACGAGAAGAGAAGGAAGAGAAAGTAAAAGAGCACAGTCCCCTGTTCACTCAGGACTGCGGTTAAAATAAAGACCTTCCGAGAGAGAGGTGACTTACCCTGTCCCAGCTGAAACACAGGCCCAGTTGATCAAGCTGTTTCCTCATGTGTCTAATATTACTGTGAAACAAAAGGAAGAGGGTTTGGATTTTAGAAACAGGAAAAGTCATAAGCAAATTACACTCTGAGATTGCGAAAAGGAGACTGGAAAGTTTAGACGATTCAAAGAGCTTTAAGTGTTGTTTTGCTCTGGTCAAAAAGAAAAAAAGTTAATCACTAAGAACCAATGAAAATATCTGCTTAGTAGAAGACAGCTATTCTTTGGACGCTTGCAAAATCTACTAAAAACCATGACAGTCTTTGCTCCTGGGGACTGGCCTTTTCCTTGGGCATTCAGAAAGGCAACCCTTTCTGTGTCACTCCTGGCACATCCATATGCCTGGATCCTGAACAAATTTAGGCCAAGCATTTACAAATTTAAAAGCACTTAAAAAAAAATAAATAAATAAAAATTTCAGAAATCCAGGAGAAATCACACAGGGCCTTGTCAATGAAAACCTGAAAACTGAAACTCTAAAAACAACTGGAAAAGAAGAGAGAAGTATATAAACCAATTTTAGCATGAACTAAGAAAATAGGAAATATTCTTTTTTCTATTCAATTTTTTAATTAAAAACATTATAACCTTTTTTATTAAAGTATAATTTATAACACTGTATTAGTTTTAGGTATACAGGAAAGTGATTCAGTCATACATACATATTTTTCAGATTATTTTCCATAACAAGTTATTACAAGATATTGAGTATAGTTCCCTGGGCTATACAATAGGTCCTTGTTGCTTATCTATTTTATATACAGTAATAAATATATGTTAATCCAAAACATCTTATTCCCCCCTGCCCTCTCCTGTAAAGGTATTCCCTGTAGCTCAAATGGTAAAGAATCTGCCTACAATGCAGGAGACCTAGGTTCTATCTCTGGGTTGGGAAAATCCTCTGGAGAAGGGAATGGCAATCCACTCCAGCATTCTTGCCTGGAGAATCCCATGGACAGAGGAGCCTGAAGGGTTACAGTCCACGGGATCGCAGAGAAGGTCACAGAGAAGAGAAGGACACAACTGAATGACTAACACTACCACTGCTAAACCGCAAATTTGTTTTCTATGTCTGTTTTTAAACAAGTTCATTTGTATCATTATTTAAGATTCCACATATAAGTGATCTCATGAATTTGTCTTTCTCTAACTTACTTCTGTAAATATGATAATCTTCAGGTCTTCTTTTTTGTTTTTTTTTGTAGGACTAATTCATTTCTACTGTGTACCGTTTGAGTTCAAACAGACTGAAAATATGAAAAACCATGAAGAAGTTCCCTAGGTGATCTCTGATTAGCTAACAATCAGTTCAGTTCAGTAGCTCAGTAGTGACCGACTCTTTGCGACCCCATGGACTACTACAGCATGCCAGCCTTCCCTGTCCATCACCAACTCCCAGAGTTTACTCAAACTCACATTCATTGAGTCGGTGATGCCATTCAACCACCTCATCCTCTGTCATCCCCTTCTCCTCCCGCTTTCAGTCTTCCCCAGCATCAGGGTCTTTTCAAATGAGTCAGTTCTTTGCATCAGGTGGCCAAAGTATTGGAGTTTCAGCTTCAACATCAGACTTTCCGATGGATATTCAGGACTGATTTCCCTCAGAATGGACTGGTTGGATCTCCTTGCAGTCCAAGGGACTCTCAAGAGTCTTCTCCAACACCACAGTTAAAAAGCATCACTTCTTCAGTGCTCAGCTTTCTTTACAATCCAACTCTCATATCCATACATGACCACTGGGAAAATCATAGCCGTGACTAGATGGACCTTTGTTGGCAAAGCAATGTCACTGCTTTTTAATATGCTGTCTAAGTTGGTCATAACTTTCCTTCCAAGGAGTAAGCGTCTTTTAATTTCATGGCTGCAGTCACCATCTGCAGTGATTTTGGAGCCCCTCAAAAAACAGTCTATCACTGTTTCCGCTGTTTTCCCATGTTTGCCATAAAGTGATGGGACCAGATGCCATGATCTTCGTTTTCTGAATGTTGAGGTTTATGCCAATTTTTTCACTCTTCTCTTTCACTTTCAACAAGAGGCTCTTTAGTTCTTTGCTTTCTGCCATAAGGGTGGTGTCATCTGCATATCTGAGGTTTTGATATTTCTCCTGGCAATCTTGATTCTAGCTTGTGCTTCATTCAGCCCAGGATTTCTCATGAATACTCTGCATATGAGTTAAATAAGCAGGGTGACAATATACAGCCTTGGTGTATTCCTTTTCCTATATGGAACCAGTCTGTTGTTCTACGTCCAGTTCTAACTGTTGCTTCCTGACCTGCATACAGATTTCTCAAGAGGCAGGTCAGGTGGTCTAGTATTCCCATCTCTTTCAGAATTTTCCACAGTTTATTGTGATCCACATAGTCAAAGGCTTTGGCATAGTCAATAAGGCAGAAATAGATGTTTTTCTGGAACTCTCTTGCTTTTTCCATGATCCAGCGGATGTTGGCAGTTTGATCTCTGGTTTCTCTGCCTTTTCTACAACCAGCTTGAACATCAGGAAGTTCACGGTTCACATATTGCTGAAGCCTGGTTTGGAGAATTTTGAGCATTACTTTACTAGCGTGTGAGATGAGTGCAACTGTATGGTAGTTTGAGCATTCTTTGGCATTGCCTTTCTTTGGGATTGGAATGAAAACTGACCTTTTCCAGTCCTGTAGCCACTGAGGAGTTTTCCAACTTTGCTGGCATATTGAGTACAGCACTTTCACAGCATTATCTTTTAGGATTTGAAATAGCTCAGCTGGAATTCCATCACCTCCACTAGCTTTGTTCGTAGTGATGCTTTCTAAGGCCCACTTGACTTCACATTCCAGAAAGTCTGGCTCTAGGTGAGTGATCACACCATCATGGTTATCTGGGTCGTGAAGATCTTTTTTGTACAGTTCTTCTGTGTATTCTTGCCACCTCTTCTTAATATCTTCTGCTTCTGTTAGGTCCATACCATTTCTGTCCTTTATCGAGCCCATCTTTGCATGAAATCTTCCCTTGGTATCTCTAATTTTCTTGAAGAGATCTGTAGTCTTTCCCATTCTGTTGTTTTCCTCTATTTCTTTGCACTGATCACTGAGGAAGGCTTTCTTATCTCTCCTTGCCATTCTTTGGAACTCTGCATTCAGATGGGTATATCTTTCCTTTTCTCTTTTGCTTTTTGCCTCTCTTCTTTTCACAGCTATTTGTAGGCCTCCTCAGACAGCCATTTTGCTGTTTTGCATTTCTTTTTCTTGGAGATGGTCTTGATCCCTGTTTCCTGTACAATGTCATGAACCTCCATCCATAGTTCATCAGGCACTCTGTCTATCAGATCTAGTCCCTTAAATCTATTTCTCACTTCCACCGTATAATCATAAGGGATTTGATTTAGGTCATACTTGAATGGTCTAGTGGTTTTCTCCACTTTTTTCAATTAAGTCTGAATTTGGCAATAAGGAGTTCATAATCTGAGCCACAGTCAGTTCTTGGTCTTTTTTTTGCTGACTGTATAGAGCTTCTCCATCTTTGGCTGCAAAGAATATAATCTATCTGATTTCAGTGTTGACCATCTGGTGATGTCCATGTGTAGAGTCTTCTTTTGTGTTGTTAGAAGAGGGTGTTTGCTATGACCAGTGCATTCTCTTGGCAAAATTCTTTTAGCCTTTGCCCTGCTTCATTCTGTACTCCAAGGCCAAATTTGCCTGTTATTCCAGGTGTTTCTTGACTTCCTACTTTTGCATTCCAATCTCCTATAATGAAAAGGACATCTTTTAGGGGTGTTAGTTCTAAAAGGTCTTGTATGTTTTCATAGAACCTTTCAATTTCAGCTTCTTCAGAATTACTGGTCAGGGCATAGACTTGGATTACCATGATACTGAATGGTTTTCCTTGGAAACAAATAGAGATCATTCTGTCATTTTTGAGACTGCATCCAAGTACTGCATTTTGGTGACTATGATGGCTACTCCATTTCTTCCAAGGGATTCTTGCCCACAGTAGTAGATACAATGGCCACTTGAGTTAAATTCACCCATTCCAGTCCATTTTAATTCATTGATTCCTAAAATGTCGACGTTCACTCTTGCCATCTCCTGTTTGACCACTTCCAATTTGCCTTGATTCACGGACCTAACATTCCAGGTTCCTATGCAATACTGCCCTTTACAGCAGGGACCTTGCTTCTATCACCAGTCACACCCACAACTGGGTGTTGTTTTTGCTAAAGCGTCTCCTCCAATGCGGGAGACCCGGGTTCAATCCCTGGGTTGGGAAGATCCTCTGGAGAAGGAAATGGCAATCCACTCCAGTATTCTTGCCTGGAGAATCCCATGGACTGAGAAGCCTAGTAGGTTACAGTCCACGGGGTCGCAAAGAGTCGGACACGACTGAGCGACTTCACCATCACCACCATAGCAGTTGACTAAGACAGTGTTTAATCTTTATCCTCCTTTACAGATAAATAACCTGAGGGGCAGAGAGGTTAAGTAATCTGCTCAAGGCGAGTGGCTAGGAAGAAAGGCAGGATTTGTCTCTGTGTGGCCTGATTCGGGAGCCATCTTCTTTACTGCTATGCTCTTGTGGAGAAGCTGGCAAACTTTTTCTGTAAAGGGCCAGATGGTAAACGTTTCCAGCTCCACATGAGCCATGCGGTCTCTCCCCCAACTACTCATCTGCCGCTGTGTCATGAAAGCAGCCATGAGCAATATATAAACAAATGGGTGTGGCTTGAGTTCTAAGAAAACTATTCATAAAATCTTTTGTGAAAGTCACTCAGTCATGTCCAACTCTTTGCCACCCCAGGGACTATACAATCCATGCAATTCTCCAGGCCAGAATAAGGAGTGTGTAGCCTCTCCCTTCTCCAGGAGATCGTCCTAAACCAGGAATTGAACTGGGGTCTCCTGCATTACAGGTGGATTCTTTACCCACTGAGCCACCAGGGAAACCCCATTCAGTTCAGTTCAGTTCAGTCGCTCAGTCATGTCCAACTCTTTGCAACCCCATGAATCGCAGCATGCCAGGCCTCCCTGTCCATCACTAACTCCCAGAGTTCGCTCAGACTCACGTCCATTGAGTCAGTGATGCCATACAGCCATCTCATCCTCGGTCGGCCCCTTCTCCTCCTGCCCCCAATCCCTCCCAGCATCAGAGTCTTTTCCAATGAGTCAACTCTTCACATCAGGCGGCCAAAGTACTGGAGTTTCAGCTTTAGCATCATTCCTTCCAAAGAAATCCCAGGGCTGATCTCCTTCTTTCTCCTCCTGCCCCCAATCCCTCCCAGCATCAGGGTCTTTTCCAATGAGTCAACTCTTCGCATAAGGTGCCCAAAGTACTGGAGCTTCAGTTTTAGCATCATTCCTTCCAAAGAAATCCCAGGGTTGATCTCCTTCAGAATGGACTGGTTGGATCTCCTTGCAGTCCAAGGGACTCTCAAGAGTCTTCTCCAACACCACAGTTCAAAAGCATCAATTCTTCGGCGCTCAGCCTTCTTCACAGTCCAACTCTCACATCCATACATGACCACAGGAAAAACCATAGCCTTGACTAGACGGACCTTAGTCGGCAAAATAATGTCTCTGCTTTTGAATATGCTATCTAGGTTGGTCATAACTTTTCTTCCAAGGAGTAAGCATCTTTTAATTTCATGGCTGCAGTCACCATCTGCAGTGATTTTGGAGCCCAAAAAAACAAAGTCTGACACTGTTTCTACTGTTTCCCCATCTATTTCGTATGAAGTGATGGGACCAGATGCCATGATCTTCGTTTTCTGAATGTTGAGCTTTAAGCCAACTTTCCCACTCTCCTCTTTCACTTCCATCAAGAGGCTCTTCTTCACTTTCTAGTTCTTCTTCACTTTCTGCCATAAAGGTGGTGTCATTTGCATATCTGAGGTTATTGATATTTCTCCTGGCAATCTTGATTCCAGCTTGTGTTCATCCAGCTGGGCATTTCACATGATGTATTCTGCATAGAAGTTAAATAAGCAAGGTGACAATATACAGCCTTGATGTACTCCTTTCCCAATTTGGAACCAGTCGTTTGTTCCATGTCCAGTTCTAACTGTTTTTCTTGACCTGCATACAGATTTCTCAGAAGGCAGGTCAAGTGGTCTGGTATTCCCATCTCTTGAAGAATTTTCCACAGTTTGTTGGGATCCACATAGTCAAAGGCTTTGGCATAGTCAATAAAGCAGATTGATGTTTCTCTGGAACTCTTGTGCTTTTTTGATGATCCAAAGAATGTTGACAATTTTGTCTCTGGTTCCTCTGCCTCTTCTAAATCCAGCTTGAACATCTGGAAGTTCACAGTTCATGTACTGTGAGGCCTGGCTTGGAGAATTTTGAGGATTACTTTGCTAGTGTGTGAGATGAGTGCAATTGTGTAATAGTTTGAGCATTCTTTGGCATTGCCTTTCTTTGGGATTGTAATGAAAACCGACCTTTTCCAGTCCTGTGGCCACTACTGGATTTTCCAAATTTGCTGGCATATTGAGTGCAGCACTTTCACAGCATCATCTTTTAGGATTTAAAAAAACTCAGCTGAAATTCCATCACCTCCTCTAGCTTTGTTCGTTGTGATGCTTCTTAAATCCCACTTGACCTCGCACTCCAACATGTCTGGCTCTAAGTGAGTGATCACATCATTGTGGTTATTATCTGGCTCATGAAGACCTTTTTTTGTATCCTCCTTCTGTGTATTCTTGCCACCTCTTCTTAATATCTTCTGCTTCTGTTAGGTCCATACCATTTCTGTCCTTTATCGAGCCCATCTTTGCATGAAATGGTCCCTTGGTATCTCTAATTATCTTGAAGAGATCTCTAGTCTTTTCTGTTCTGTTGTTATCCTCTATTTCTTTTCATTGATCGCTAAGGAAGGCTTTCTTATCTCTCCTTGATATTCTTTGAAACTCTGCATTCAAATGGGTATATCTTTCCTTTTCTCCTTTGCTTTTAGCTTCTCTTCTTTTCTCAGCTATTTGTAAGGCCTCCTCAGACAGCCATTTTGGTTTTTTGCATTTCTTTTTCTTGCAGATAGTCTTGATCACTGCCTTCTGTACAATGCCAGGAACCTCTGTCCATAGTTCTTCAGGCGCTCTATCATACCTAATCCTTTGAATCTGTTTGTCACTTCCACTGTATAATCATAAGGGATTTGATTCAAGTCATACCTATAAGATCTAGTGGTTTTCCCTACTTTCTTCAATTTAAGTCTGAATTTGGCAATAAGAAGTTCATGATCTGAGCCACAGTCAGCTCCCAGTCTAGTTTTTGCTGACTGTATAGAGTGTGTCCATCTTTGGCTGCAAAGAATATAATCAGTCTGATTTCAGCGTTGACCATCTGTGATGTCCATGTGTAGAGTCTTCTCTTGTGTTGTTGGAAGAAGGTGTTTGCTATGACCAGTGCATTTTCTTGGCAAAACTCTGACAAGATATGGTCCACTGGAGAAGGGAATGGCAAACCACTTTAGTATTCTTTCCTTGAGAACCCCATGAACAGTATGAAAAGGCAAAAAGATAGGACACTGAAAGATGAACTCCCCAGGTTGGTAGGTGCCCAATATGCTACTGGAGATCAGTGGAGAAATAATTCCAGAAAGAATGAAGAGACAGAGCCAAAGAATAAACAACACCCAGTTGTGGATGTGACTGGAGATACAAGTAAAATCAGATGCTGTAAAGAACAACATTGCCTAGGAACCTGGAATGTTGTTAGGTCCATGAATCAAGGCAAATTGGAAGTGGTCAAACAGGAGATGGCAAGAGTGAACAGTGACATTCTAGGAATCAGTGAACTAAAATGGACTGGAATGGGTGGATTTAACTCAGATGACCATTATATCTACTACTGTGGGCAAGAATCTCTTAGAAGAAATGTAGTAATCCTCATAGTCAACAAGAGTCCGAAATGCAATACTTGGATGTGGTCTCAAAAATGACAGAATGATCTCTGTTCGTTTCCAAAGCAATTCACTCAATATCACAGTAATCCAAGTCTATGCCCCAAGCAGTAATGCTGAAGAAGCTGAACAATTCTATAAGACCTACAAGACCTTCTAGAACTAACACCCATAAAAGATGTCCTTATCATCACAGGGGATTAGAATGCAAAAGTAGGAAGTCAAGAGAAACCTGGAGTAACAGGCAAATTTGGCCTTGGAGTACAAAACAAAGCAGGTCAAAGGCTAACAGAGTTTTGCCAAGAGAGTGCACTGGTCATAACAAACATTTCTGTTTTGAGAGGCTGAAAAAAATAAGTTGCCTAAGTTTTAGGACAGAATTAAGTTACTTCTCTGTTTAATAATCTTCAACCATTTCCTTTTGTTTACAGCAGTGGGTCTCAAACCTTAGGAAGCAGCCTGGAGGCTTTCATTTAAAAAAAAAATTGAAGTTTAGTTGATTTACGATGTTGTGTTAATTTCTAGTGAACAGCAAACTGATTCAGTTATCCATATATACATTCTTCTCCATATTCTTTTCCATTATGGCTCATATCAGGATTCTGAATACACTTCCCCGTGCTTTACTGTAGGACCTTGATGTTTATCTATTCCACATACAATAGCTTACATCTGTTAACTCCAAACTCCCAATCTGTCCCTTCCCGACCCACTTCCTCTTGGCAACCATAAGCTTGCTCTGTATGCCTGTGCTTCTGTTTCTGTTTCACGGGTAAGTTCTTTTGTGTCATATTTTAGGCTCTAAATATAAGTGATAGCAAGTGGTATTTGTCTTTCTCTGACTTACTTCACTCAGTATGATCATCTTTAGTTGCATCCATGTTGCTGCAAATGCCATTACTTCATTCTTTTTTGTGGCTGAGTGGTATTCCCTTGTACATATGTATGCTTGCTCAGTCACTAAGGCATGTCTGACTGCGACCCCATGAACTGTAGCCCACCACGCCCCTCTCTCCATGGGGTTTTCTAGGTACAAACCCTGGAGTGGGTCACCATATCCTTACATGTATGACATCTTCTGTGTCCATCCATCTGCTGATGGACGTTTGGGATGTTCCCGTGCCTCAGCTATTGTGAGTCATGCTGCAGTGGACACTGGGGTGCATGGGTCTTTTTGAATTATACATTTTCTACAGATTTATGCCCAAGAGTAGGACTGTAGGATCATATGAAAGTTCTCTGTTTAGTTTTTTGAGGGGAGCTTGTTGGGCTCCCTGGATAGCGCTGTGAGGAGCTAGACATCTTTCCTGTGACAGTGTAGCCATTGGCTCTAAATGCTGGAAAAACCAAGCGAGCAGAGCACGGGCACGCTGGGCACAGTGGCAGCTGGGCTCCTGGGCCAGCTTTAGTCATCTGTTCTCCCAGAGCTGGAGCTTCTACAGGGCAGCTCCTTCCAGACGTTGAGAGGACCTGCTCACCGCTGACAGCTGAAGTCTGAGCAGAATAATGCCAGGATATTATTTAAAAGAACAGAACTGATATTGTTCATCCTCATACACAGGAAACAGGATGAAATTTAAGAATATAAATTCAGCACCTTTAAGCCTGAAATATAAAGCTGGATAAGGGATTTTTCAGACAATCCAGGATCTGTTTTCCATATAAAATCTCAAGTACAGGGAAATGACTTTTGAGGATGAGAGATTTTTGAGCTCTTTGTATTAGAATTCATAATGATTTTCCCTCTCCAAATGTTTCAGAGATAAAAGAAAATTACCTTGAGATTTAATGTACAGCCCTTGAGTGTGTGACTGAAAAGCATTATTCCTTAAGCTAGAACACTTGTGTACCTCCATGCACAGACACACACGTGAGCACACTGTGTCCCGCCTTTCAGTTTGGCAGGAAAAGCGTCCTCCTGGCAGGCATCTCATGAGTAGAGGCCAGGGGATGCTGTGAGCTCTCCTGAAGGGCCCAGGGCAGGGCCCACCGCTGACGATTATCCAGCCCAAATCTCCAAAGTGTCAGCCAGGGTGGAAAGACCCTCAGAATGACTTTGGCTTGAAGGAACAGTCTCTTGGCTTGTGATTTGGGGGCACCACCACTGCTTCCTACAAGGAGCAAATGACACTTTCAAAGCTTTAAGTGGTCCAGTACACCTTTCACCGCAAGACTTTGGCTCAGTCCTTGGGATCACTGGTGTGATCTCTGGGCTACATCACATTACTTGCTTCTCTGAAAGAAAGAGGAAGTGCTAGCTGCCCAATCATGCCTGACTCTTTGCGACCCCATGGACTGTAGCCTGCCAGTCTTCTCTGTCTGTAGGATTCTCCAGGCAAGAGTACTGGAGTGGGTTGCCATTCCCTTCTCCAGGGGATCTTCCCGACCCAGGGATTGAACCCAGGTCTCCTGCATTGCAGGCAGGTTCTTTACCATCTGAGCCACCCGACTGTATCATTTTTAGCATGTTTAAAAAACAGGAAAGAAGTATACTCATTAGAAGACAATAAAAGAACCAAAAAGGAAGATATGCATATCCTCCTTCATTTCCATAGTTGTATTGTTAGATAGGTGCACCAACCCTCTCAAATACTTTGAGGGGCTTCATCTTACATTTAATCATGGAAAGAAACATGGAATTTGGAGATCCCAGCCCTCTTTCCCTGTTCTGTGAGTTCTTTCCCTGATCACAGCAGAGTGACGTGGATGGTTTTCAGCAGGATTCTGATGTGCAAGTCCATGCCCCTGTGTTGCAGGCTTAATAACCTTCCTTGCAGGCTTAATAACTGTCTTAGGTTTCACCTGAATTGTGGAAAAAGGAAAAAGAAAATTGAAAGAGATAAACCAGGGAGCAGAGTAACGCAGGTCATGCCACACTCCGAATAAAAATTATAGAAGCTACTGAAGAGCGGAGCTAGGGGGAAGCAGCACTAGTGCTTCAAAGTGACCTTAATACAGGCTCAGCACCCGGGGAACGGACCTGGGCTCTTTGTTGCAGACTGTAAAGTCCCCTGCTGCTAGCTCAGGGGATTTATTAAGGGCCGTCCTTGGAAGAGCCCTGGGAGCAGGCCACAACCAGAAGTTGGCCCCACAGCTGCCAACTTAAGAATCATGTTACCCACAAGACTGGGAGGCTGCCTCAGTGAGAGGGTCCCACAAGACTCCTGTGACTATTCTCTGAGCCAGTCTGTAACAGGGTGTCTGATTGGTGGCCTCTGAGTCACATGGCTGCAACCTGGGAGCAAAGTATGCTGGGAAATGTAGTTTTCTGGTTGTTTTTAAGAGTCTACACTCCAGTTCAGTTCAGTTCAGTCGCTCAGTCGTGTCTGACTGTTTGCGACCCCATGAATCGCAGCACACCAGGCCTCCCTGTCCATCACCAACTCTCAGAGTTCACTCAGACTCATGTCCATAGAGTCAGTGATGCCTTCCAGCCATCTCATCCTCTGTTGTCCCCTTCTCCTCCTGCCCCCAATCCCTCCCAGCATCAGAGTCTTTTCCAATGAGTCAACTCTTTGCATGAGGTGGCCAAGTACTGGAGTTTAAGCTTTAGCATCATTCCTTCCAGAGAAATCCCAGGGTTGATCTCCAGAATGGACTGGTTGGATCTCCTTGCAGTCCAAGGGACTCTCAAGAGTCTTCAACATCATAGTTCAAAAGTATCAATTCTTCGGCGCTCAGCTTTCTTCACAGAATTCGCAACATGGGGAATTTTCAAGATATGAGGAGGAGGTCATCATATTTTACATGAAATATTTGCCTGCAAGTCCACGTCTACGTCTGGCAGCTGAGTTGAAGGCACTATGGTAGGCTGACTGGCAAGGACCCCACACCACTGGGCAGCCCCCCAGGAGTCCCAACCTAAGGATGTGCGCCTAGGGAAAAGGCTCTGCCCTGGTGCACAGCTGCCCGTCACACTCTGGGCTGGGATTCTCCCTATAATGTGATCTTTTCCCTTCTAGTTCCTTTGGGTTCTTCAGAACAAAATTCCCAGTGTGCGTATTCCTTAGACCCATGGGTCAAAGGAGGGGGCTCAGTGAGGCCAAGGAGCAAGAACGCTGACCCCGCAGAAGGTGCAGCAGGTGTCCCCAGGGCTCCTGCTCTGTGGGGCAGCCAGTCGAGGTGGGTCAGCTCTCAGCCAGGCTGTGACTGCGCTCTTTGCTTGGACACCTGCAGTTCTGCCTTGTTAGTGTGAATGGATGCCTCCCATGACAACCTGAAATGTCGGTCAGGGACTGATGGAAAATGGGGCAGAGACTGTGGGAGAAGCCGACAGTATGGCGCCGTGACACTGACCGAGGGAAGGTGGAAGCTGTCCAGAAACAGAGACGTGCACGCGTGCACTTCTTGTATATGCTGTGGACAAGCGGAGGGTTCGCCTCTGCTTCCTCTCCCTCCCTCCATCCTCCTCTTGATCCTCCTTCTCCTCTTGTTTTCTTTCTTTGTGGTGAGAGAAACTAGCTCACATTAGCTTTTGGAAAAACAGATTTATTAGAGAAGAGGCACATTTGTGACAACATGGATGGGCCTTGAGGGTATTATGCTAAGTGAAAAAGTCAGAGAAAATAAAATATCATGTGACCTTACTAATACATGGAATCTAAAAAAAAATAAAAACCCTCAAAATCTTAACACAGAAAAAAATCAGGCTTGTGGTTAGCAGAGGTGGGGGTAGGGGAGAAGAAATTGCAGTCAAATACTCTGTCCCTGAGCTACACCCCCAAGGGGCAGGAGAAATTGAAGGAAGGTGGTCAAAAGATACAAACCCTCCAGTGATTAGGGATGCAATGTATACCATTATGGATGCAGTTAACGCTGCCATGTGATATATAGGAAATCTGTTAAGAAGGTGAATTCTATGGAGCTCTCATTACAAGGAGAAATTTTTTTTCTGTTTTCTTTTTTTCCTTCTTATTGTATCTATATCAGAAAATGGATGTTAACTGAGCCTATTGTGGCAATCATTTCATAATACATGTTGATCACACTGTCATCCTTAAACGCATAGAGTGATGGATGTCAATTATTTCTAAATGAAGTCAGAAAACTCAAGTTAAAGAAATAATGAAGTCAAAATCTATTAAAAAAAAAAGAGAGAGATCTCATAGGATCCAAAGAAGAGTTGAAAATCCAAATTTTAGGAGAGTCAGGGCCCCGGGGGCCCCAGCACAAGGATTCAGGTGCTCCTGGGTCTCCCTTGCCCGCTTATCTTTAGCCCACCTCCATCCCACCTCCGTTACTTGGTAGCTTTTAGATCAGATCCTGGATTCTGGCCACAAATGGATCAATTCCCATCCATCAGGTGTCTACCCCTAGGAAATCGAGGCAGAGCCAAGATCCACAGGTTCATGCTTGCGGGTGAGAATCATTCCCAGGCAGAATCATGAATGCAGGAACCGGGCACCTAGGTTTGTGTCCCATCAGAACATTCAAGAGATTTGTAACTGTGAATGACTGTCTAACCACTCAGCTTTCCCACCTGGTAAAGTGGAGCTGATAATAACCCTACCCTGTGGGCTGTCTTGCAGACTGTGGGTTAATACCTGCCAGTACCTGCATGAACGCTTTCCAAATGGTGCCAGATAAGAACAGGCTCTTTTCCATGACTTCACCAACATACATCTGACATATTATACATTATGAAATATAGTATGAAGTCTTTTGCAACAAGATGGCAGTAGCTTTCGATAAGAGATTGCTCCAGGAAAACCACACTTCTGTTGTTTTTGTCTGAATAATAAACATGTTAAACTTTTTCAAAGTTTCACATAGTCCTTGATTTGAACAGAGTTCGGTGAAATTTGTTTAGTGTAAAATTGTATCAAGAAATACAGATTTGTGAAGTGAAAGTGTGTGAAGTTGCTCAGTCATGTCTGACTGTTTGTGACCCCATGGACTGTAGCCTGCCAGGCTCCTCTATCCATGGCATTTTCCAGGCAAGAGTACTGGAGTGGGTTGCCATTTCCTTCTCCAGGGGATCTTCCTGACCCAGGGATTGAACCTGGGTCTCCCAACTGCAGGCACGTTCTTTACCATCTGAGCCACCAGGCAAGATTTGTGAAACTCTTTCAAAATGAAATCTCGCTGAAACACCTGTATGCAAGGGGTTGATAAGTTTGACCTGGTGGCCCTGCTTCCTGAGGGAAAAGTCTATAGGCTGTGCTGTTGCTACCTGGGCAGCTGGCACTAAGTGCTTGCCAATAAAAGCGGAACTGACTTTAAAAAAACTTTAATTGAGGTACACTAAATAAAAGTGCACATATCGTTAAGCACAGAGTTTCATACATTTTTATAAACACACATACAGATTCTCGTGTGTGTCTTCAGGTTAAACACATGAAGCATACAGAGAAATTCACATAGAACTGCTTCATATGACACATACAATAAGACACACTCAAGAATGTTCACAGAAGCTCTTTTCATGAGAGCCCCAAACTGGAAAACTGAAGCATTTCCGTTTTGCAAGATGATTTTGCTAAGATACACTACCAGCAGTACCATGTGAGAATCCCAGTGGCTGCACACTCCCGCCAGCACTTGGCATTTTCCGACTGTTCTGCTTTGGCCATTTTGCTGGTAATCTAGTGGGTTCTGTTGTGGTTTTAATTAGCCTTTCCCTGATGAGCAGGGAAGTTGAGCACATTTCCCTTTGTTTATTAGCCAGTAGGGGATTTTCTTTTCTAAGAGCCAGCTCTTTTATCCCTGTGAACTACCCATTTATGCCTTCTGTCCATTTTTCTCTTCTGTGGTTTTTCTTATTGATCGTAGAGGCTCTTTATGCATTGAGGAAATCCATCTTTTGTCTAAGGTACGAGTGCTCAATATCTTTCTGCCAGTTTGTCATTTATGTCATGATGTCAGTTTTTGATTTTGCTTACAGCATATTTTTTTGTCACCATGCAGAACATTCTAATTCTTTAGATTGTCAACGTTTTCAGGTTTTCATGACTTCTGGGCTTGGGGGTCCTTTCTAGCTTTGAAACGTGTTCTGACTCAGTTTATTAAAATATTTCCCTTTCTGTGCTTCTAAGACTTCATTTCTTATTGTCTAAATCTTTAATTACCGGAGCTTGTTTTGGAACAAGAAGCGTAAGGCCTTTTTGCTAAATCAAAGTAAACTGCGGTAAACTTGGACAGACGTTCCCCCAGAGCAGGACTGAGATTGCTTTCTTCATGGTCCTAGTCTCATGCACCCTCATTGCAGGAGGTAGGATTTCAACAAATCTGTCAAATGGCAACCATTTATTAAGGGTTAAAAAGGCAAAGTTTAGCGGTCTTTCCTCTGCTAGTAAGTTACTTTCTAAGTGCTCCTCTTGCAGAAGCCCTGATGGGTGCGGGCTGGAGGCAGCAGACCTACTGGGTGGAGCTGTGGGCTCTCTTGGAATTTTGGAGGGGGCGGTGTTCTCCCTGAGACTTCTCAGGAGTGGGAAGGGGGAGCTGGGGTCTATAAGGCTGAGATGGCAGGGACGGGCCATCAAGGCAGGGGCAAAGCAGGATTGTGGAGGGCCCTGTTGTGCTCGGGGGCAGGCCATAAATGGAGTGTGAATATAGGTTGCTATGGGGCTATTTCTGGAGCCGAGGCGACTAAGAACAGAGGCCAGATCAGAGCTGTGCTCGAAAGCTGTCTGGGGTTGTCCTGGCCACCATCCCTGTCCAGGTCTTCCCCAGGGGGGCACAGGTTCTCCGTGCTGACTCTGCAGCCGTGAGTGCACAGGCCTGACTGCTTGTGCTGGGATTAGGTGCTTGGTGCCCCCTTTGTTTCGGCAGCCAGAGGTATGAGGACCTGGGGTGGCCTAGCCCCAGGGTGATGTTCCTTTCTGGTCACTGGAGGCGAACCGTCTGTCCTGCGACACCTGGTGGGTGGAGGATCAACTCGTCCTCGGGGAGCCAGTGCGGGTCCCAGGCCCCCCACACTCATCTCCGCCCTGGAGGCAGATACCGCGCTTCTCTTTTGAAGCGAACGATGGCAAAGCTTCGCTCGCCTGCTTTGAGTGGAATGCCAGGCGGGGAGGTGAGAGCGAATTCCTTATTCATGCGCTGCCTTCCTCCCTCTGGCCTCCTTCCAGGGCGCAGGGACACCAGAGGCTCCTGTGGCCCAGCAACAGGTGATGGCCCAGCCCAGCTGCCTGGAGTTTCTGCTGCAGGGGCGGCAAGGTCGCCCCAGAGGCCTGGGTTCCCGACGGCGCTTATTCTGGGTGACTTAGGCCTCAGGGCTCCGGGCTAGCCCTCCTGAGAGAGCAGGTCGCCCTGGTGAGTCTCACCTACGCTGTGGGCTGCAGTGAGGTTGTGGGAACCCCTTGCAGGGATGAATATAAAGGATACCTGTCTTTGGAAGGTGACTGCTCACGTGACCTCACTTACTAAAGAAGGCTCAGTGTCCCGGAAGGACACTCTGCTCATGGCCGCGTCTTCTCATTGCCTTTACGTGTCTGATCCTGACTTCTTTAAAAGGTGCCAAACCCAGCACTTATTTCCTGGGCCATCTCCCGCAGGCAGGAACGTCAGTTTTAATGGAAGTAGATGAAGCTGTGGGCCAAGGATGAGTCTGTAGCGAAGAAGGGATGGAGATGCTCTGGGGACCGCTGGCCGTGGCGATGCTGCTGGGGGTGAACTGGGAAGAGATGCTTTGGGATCTTGAGGAGATTCTTTTGTGACTCAAACAGTTTTATCTTTTATCTTTTAAATGAGATTATATTAATTTGAAAGACAGTGAAAAAAATGGGAAGCACGGCAAAGGGCCCTGTTTCATTAAACAGCTGTACCCTGTTTAATGAAACATAAGGGATTCCTAGGGGCCTCCCCAAAGAGTACAGGAGGGACCCAGTAATGTGGATGGCTTCTCCTAGGAGCCACAGTCGGTTTTGGTTTTGTTTTTGTTTTTTTCTCCAGTAAAATAGAGTTGGTGAAACTTCAAGACAGAGAAACACTTGAGAATGATTTTACAACAGTTCAGAAAACCCTTGCTGGGGTTTCCGTTGGATGCTGCTGCTAAGTCACTTCAGTCGTGTCCGACTCTGTGTGACCCCATAGACAGCAGCCCACCAGGCTCCCCCGTCCCTGGGATTCTCCAGGCAAGAACGCTGGAGTGGGTTGCCATTTCCTTCTCCAATGCATGAAAGTGACATGTGAAAGTCAAGTTACTTAGTTGTGTCCAACTCTTAGCAACCCCATGGACTGCAGCTTACCAGGCTCCTCCATCCATGGGATTTTCCAGGCAAGAGTACTGGAGTGGGGTGCCATTGCCTTCTCCATTGGATAAATGTCAGGAATCTCAGTGCATTATTGCAAACTTTTCAGAAATTCAGTAAGAATCCTGGATAGTCTCTAAATTTTCCTAATTAAGTTTGAAAGTAACTCCTTTACTGCTTAAAAAATCATTGAGCATTACATTATACTACCATGAAATAAAACTGCACTGTCTGGCAAATAATATATTAACTGCTAAGGGTTCATTTAAATGCATCTGATTCCTGCAACTTAAAGAGAAGGCCAGCGTTGGGGGAAGATGAAAGAGGGGAGTCAGGCCATGTGCAGAGTTCATTGTGTGCTGGAAAATGCATGCGACTCTCCATTGATTGACACCAACTTTAATGAAGTCCCTGCCCCAAGGAGTTCCTGGATCTGCAGGCAGAGAGGATGCTTTTCAGGGAATTAAAGGAAAGAGAGATTGCAGCATAAACCAGGATCTGCAATAAAGTAGAGAACAGGTTCAGGACAAAGCTCCACGCGGAGCGGAAACACTAGTGCTCACGGCAAGCTTTTGCTTTACTTAAGTTTTAAAGCAATATTTCTTTTAGCTGCACGCTGTTGCCTGCGGTTCACAAGGATTACAATGAACTATGAATACATAAATACAGCCACCGAGCAACGTGCTGGGTCGCCAGCTAAGGAGAAGCATCACTTTTCTTTTTTTCCTTTCTTTTTAATAAAAAAGCTTGCAGGTGACACATATCTGCTTTCTCAGTGGTTCAGAAATACTTGAGGAGCCTTGGGGCCCCTTTTAAACGTGATTTTTTTTCCCATGTCAAGTTTGGATTTTAATGGAGACAATCCTAACAGTGTCTATTGTGATGTTTTGGTTGGCGAAGTGTTTATAACACGCAGAGCCATTAGCCTGGGTTGGCCATAGATGTCTGACAGGTTTGCTAAGAGATAAGATTTCTCACTGCCAATTGAGTCTTGCTCCTGTCATTTTCCGAAGCCACACCCTTCTCACAGCTCACCTTTCCCTCTGCCTCTCATTTTTAATTTTCACTCTTCTTCTGAAAACTTTGTGCCAGGGTACACACTTGTCTCCTGGCCTGTTTGTGGTCCGTCTGGGTCTGTGCGGTGATGACCTTCTGGTAAGCTTGCATGAGACTGTGGAATCCTCCATGGAAGGACCAGGGGCCCAAGAGAGGACCCTGCCTCCCTCCCTCTGTACTGGACACAGAGCCCGGCGTGGGTGGGGTGAGCGGGCTTTCAGGTTTCAGGAAACAGAAACCCTCTCAAGTTCTTCACGTAAACCCCGTTTATCACAAGGATTCATGTTGCGATCAAGAAGGCAGGGGTCTCCCTGAATCCAGAAAGGGCTGCTGCTTTTGCAAGTGTTAGGAGCAGACTCTGTGTTCCAAATGAAATGTCCTGTTTCCTTCCTCCCCAGCCTTCCTGCCTCAGCAGAGAATGTAGAAGTCATGTCTAAGCCTTCCCATCTTCTCTGCCTGGGTCTTCACATCCTGCCTTGAACTGTGTTCCCCACCCGATCTCCCTGCCTCTACTCCCCTCCCCCCACCACCTTGGTTCATTCCCCACATGTCAGCCAAAGTGCTTTTCTGAGCGTCTACATCTCTGGCTGTCTACATCATGGCTCCCAGCTCACCAACCCAGTCCCCTCCTCTGCAGACCCTCCACCTCCCCAAGGCCCTCCTGCTTCCGCCCCAGTCGCGGCCTCCTGCCCAGAGGACCCTTCTCCTTCTCTCTGCTGGCTGTGTCCTGCGTGTGCAGCTGCTCTTCCAAGGGGCCAGCCCGTCCACTCACCCCACTGTCCTCCACTCACACCCTCAATTTCAGACCTCTTGTGTTGCCACCATAGAACTTTCTGAAACTCAAAAGTAATTCTTCACGGTCTTGCCTGTTTCTTCCCTCCTTCTCTCCTGAAGGGCACGGATTCAGTTCCATTTCTTCACTACTCTGTCTCCAGCACCTAGCATGAAGCCTGAAATACGCATGTTGGTGCGTGCTCAGTCGCGTTAGGTGTGTCCAACTCTTGCGACCCCATGGACTGCAGCCCTCCAGGCTCCTCTGTCCGAGGGATTCTCCAGGCAAGAGTACTGGAGTGGGGTGCCACGACCTCCTCCAGGGGATCGTCTCACCCCAGAGATGGAACTCATGTCTCTATGTCTCCTGCATTGGCAGATGGATTCTTTACCACTAGTGCCACCTGGGAAGCCTCATGCCTGACCCATGGTTGGGGGAGGGGTCCTCAAATAATCTGTTGAATTAAAAAAAAAAGAGCAACCTCAATTGTTGCTTGCTATGTTTCAGGCCCAGATTTTCTATTTGATCCACTCAATAACCCTGTCACGTCACTATTGGGATCATGAATATTTAAGAGGGAAAGAAACCAAATCAGAATGAAGTGAGATCATCCACCTGAGGTCATCCTTTTAGGAATACCAGGCTCGAAGGCAGGCGTTCTGGCTCTGAGTCCTGCCTTTCAGCCCCAGCCTGCTCAGTGAGGGTCCTCTCACAGGACTGTTGAGGGGCATGAGTGGTAATGACTGCAGAGCAGTCTGAAAATACACAGAGATGTAACAAGGGATGTGACCTGCGATGCGCTCGGTGTCATGGGAGGGAAATACGGACGGAGGACCAGAACAGGTTTCAGCCAGCGTCTGCCCTGCGGCCGCGGTATCACGTTTGGTCCCTTGGCTCGCATGTGCTGCAAGCTGGATTAGCCCAGCTTCAGAACAGCCGCAGGAGGACGTGGGGACCAGCGTCCGGAGCTTTTAGAGAAGAATGGGGCCTGGGGCTGCATCAAAGGCCGATGGGACTTGGCTCCATCCTGAACGGAGTGTGTTCGCGTGGACATACTTCTTTCTCATCCCTGTGTTTTCTGTTTCCAATTTGTTTAAATGACAAGGAGCTTTGAAGTGCCTGAAACCAGCCCGGTCTGCGGCCAGGGACAGTGAGTGGTGAGAAGTTTTCCTGTTTCGCTGGAAACAGGCCAGTTTTCCAGATGCTGCTTCAGAAGGACGCTTTGAAAAGCAGAGCTTGGGGCTCCTGTACGTGCCTTGTTTTTAGGGAGAGTGATGGCAAACATATTGATGCACCCGTTTGGAGGGTATATATAAGCGTATCTATGTTAAGTCTCAGGTCAGAGTCTTGGGGCTAAACTTACAATTGAGTCAACATGAAGATGTCTTCACTTTAATATTTAATCGGATGACTCGGGAAGGGAGGGCCGCAGGGAAGGCACTAGCCAGTCACGCCACGCACAGTGGGCTGTGGCGAAAGGGAGGTATTAACACAAGGCCGTTCTTCCTGCGGGCCTGGACATGGGGAGGGCTGGCCGTTCCCACGTGAGCCGGAGGAGGTTGCTATGGTTTCATTCGGTGGACTTCTCCAGTTTGTGAAAGGCAGGCCCTTTCTTTCCTATTGGGGATAAGTGCCCTGAGCATGTGCAGAGGTTCTTTAAAGCAGAGCTGAAAGTGAGGGCTGGTTGGGAAAATACGCCTCATTTGATGGTTTCTGTGTGATGATCTGCCGTCAGGGCCTCCCTGCCCGTCACCTCTCTCCTTCGTGGGGCGTTATGCAGCTTGGGGTCAGGGATACGGGCTCTGCTTAAGCTCACTTCAGGCTCTGCCTCTTTCTGGCTTCGGGACCCTGACATAGTGAGTGACACCCTGTGGAATGGTGGGAATTGCCTAACTCAACGGTCCTCAACATTGCTTGGCATCAGGGACTGGTTTCGTGGAAGACAATTTTTTTTCGAGGAAATGGCAGGGGATGGTGGTGGGGGAGGTTTCAGAATGATTCAGTCTCACTTCATTTGTTGTGTACTTTATTTCTATTCTGATTACCCTGTGATATATGATGAAGTAATTGTCTGACTCACCCTAATGCAGAAGCAGCAGGAGCCCTGAGCTTGTGTTCCTGCAACTAGATGGTCCCATATGGGGCCGATGGGAGGCAGTGATGCCCAGAGTGTGTTGCTTATGTCCATTCACCTCCTGCTGTGCGGCCGGGCGTGAGGGGTTGGGGACCCCTGGCCCAGCTCACAGGGAGCCTTGAAGACTAGCTACTGTGACGTCTTCAATACCCTTCGCCCAGCCCTGGGCCTCTTTGGCACCAGCAGTGGTGGCCATCCATGTCATTATTGCTTTTCTCACTTCTTCCCCTGGTTTGCTACTAACGTGTTCTGAGACCTGGGAAAGTCACTTTGGGACCAGTGACCTTGTTGGCTGAGCAAGAGGGCGTTGGTCCTGTAAACCTTGCAGGAGTCGGCTGGTGAGGCAGGCCTTGGTAGGTGCCAAGGACACAAAGCCTGATGGAACCAACAGCTCCCTTCTGTGGGGACCAGCCTGTATTTTGTGTCCTGGAGAGCCAGGCCTTTGCTCACTGATGGTTTTAGGTTTGATTGTTGCTTGTGTTTGGCTTGGAGGGAGAAAGACAGCACCCATGTGATCGCCTTGTCCCTGCTGCCGCCACGGTGGGGCCACCCTTGCCACTTCTTAGATCCCAGCTTTCAGCACTCGGGTTTGGTCACTAGTCTGGACCCTCCTCCCGGGTCCATGGCAATAAGGGACAGGCTTCACCTTGTTATCCACAAGGATATTTAGAAAGGCCAGACAATTCCAAAATCGCTCCCTTAGGAAAGTCACTGCCAACACCTTGGCCACGCATCTCCAGACTCCTTCTAAGCACACAGATTGGCAGAACCTGGTGGTCTAGTCACCCAGCCCCATGGCCCCTGGAGCAGACACCATGGTTCTCAACCAAAGTGAATTTGCCCCACAAGAGACACTTCATCATGTCTGGAGACAACATTGGTTGTCACAACAGGGCTGAAGGGAATGCTACTGGCATCTGGGGGGTGGAGGCCAGGGAGGCTTCTCAGGTGGGCCCCACACACAGAATGCTCCGGCCAGAATGTCCCCATTGCTAAGTCTCAGACGGTAAAGAATCTGCCTGCGATGCGGGAGACCTGGGTTCGATCTCTGGGTCAGGAAGATCCCCTGGAGAAGGGAAGGGCAACCCACTGCAGTATTCTTGCCTGGAGAATCCCACGGACAGAGGAGCCTGGCGGGCTACAGTCCATGGGGTCGCACAGAGTCAGACACGACAGAGCGAGTAAACGCACGCGCACACGGTGGCGAAAGCCTGTCTCAGCTCCCCTGCTGTCCCCTCGCGAGCCTCTGGGCCCTGCCTGGAGCATGTCTCTCCAAGTGCCTTGAAGGCAGGGGCTCCTTTGATGGGTCCTGGGTGCGCACCGGTGGAAGGGCGGAGGACAGTGTGCCTCTCGGGACACTCCCCTCCTCCGGTCAGGGCCGGGCCGGCTCCCCTGTGGGCAAATGAGCGAGGACTTGATGCTGTGGTCCTGCTCAGAGCTCCTCCTGCAGGCTCCTCCGCTGTGCGGGCCGCCGGGGGCACCCTACACGACTAACTCTGCCTCTCCAGCCGTGTGGCCTGGGTGCCGGGCCACGCGTGGGCCTGATCTCACTCACTCCTCACAAGTGCTCTTTTTAAGGCAGAGGTCCCTCACCTTTCTGGCACCAGGGACCGATTTTACGAAGACCATTTTTTCATAGACCAGGGTGGGGGTGGGGGGAGGGGATGGTTTTTCAAACATTCAAATGCATTACGTTTACTGTGCACTTTATTTCTAACCTAAGGCCACCGCTGATCCCACAGGAAGCGCTGGTCTGTGGCACAGAGGCTGGGGACCCCTGCTCTAAGGAACGAGTGGACTCCGATTATCCCCGTTCCCTGAGTGGAGAAACGGGCTCTGGAGCTCAGAGCCCTTCTCACCCAGCACAGCGGTGTCAGCACACGGGGTGGGCGCAGAGCATCACACTGGGGCCACCTGCGGCTTCTGGGGCCCCCTGGTAAGGCCGAGGCCGGACTTGTGCTGCCCTGGATCCAGTTACTGTTTGTTTGGGGGTGAAAACGGGGGCCGCAGGACCCATTCTATCACCTGGTGGCAGTCGTAGGAGTATCAGCTGTAACATGCAGCTGACTTTCATCAAGACTGAGGGGACACCACACACTAGCTGAGCGTCTGCAGGTTACATTGTCTCCACGTGCCAGGCAGGGGCCAATCTTCATACCAGCCCGGTGGCCTGGGCCCCCCAGGTGGCCAGGGTGGAAGTTAGCAGAGCCAGACTTCCCATCTTGAGTCTGGGGCTGCTCTGTCTTGTGTTGTATGCAGAAGCTGAAGGATCCTGCTCGGAAGAGTGTCTCTTCCTCCAGTCCTGGGCCAGCTCGTTGGTCTTGCTGGCAGAGCAAGGCCTGGAGCCTCGGCTAAAGGTGTCCACCCTGGGCAAAGCCTGGCTCTGATGCTTCACGTTCACCTGCCTGGGCGAGGGGAGGGGTGGCCTGCCAATCCTCTTGAATCTGAGGACAGTGAGGAGCAGGGCGCCCGCTTGCCTCCTCCAGGCGCCTCGAGGCCATGCTCACAGGGCTGGGCTCTGGATAAACTAGGACAGGCACGAAGCCGCTCGGCCTGAGCTCCGCCTGGGCCACCCAGCCGGCAGGCACAGAGTGAGGGGGCCAGCCATCTCCTTAGCTAAGGAGTGGGAACTCTGGCTCTTTGAGGCCAGGAATGAAGGCTTCATCCCAGGCCTCTGCTTTTGCAGGGCTGTTTCCTAATTGCGAGGACCTTCCTGGTCACAGCTTTTACCTTCCTCATTCAGCTCTCAGGCGGGGGTTCTCTCCCACTTAACTTCCAAATTGACACCTCTCCTCTCTCCCTGAAGTTCTATCAGGAGGTGTTGATGGGTGCTGAGCATCACACAGGGACCCCGAGCCCTCCGGAGGGGAGGAGCTGCTTCCTGCAGGCCCCCTCCGCCTGCCTGTGGGCCCCTGTCTCTGCCCTGGTTTAATCTGCAGCTGCACTTCCAGGAGGGGATGCGTGACAGTTGCATCTGCGCCTCATTGCAGGATGGACGTCCTGCTGTTCCCCACAGCTCGGAGAGGGAACACTGGCTTTGAATTTTGTCATCAGGACCACTGAAATTCCAGTCCCCCCATCTTATCCTGAGAGCAGATTGTAATGAGTTCAGCAGAAGCGTGTGTAGCAGGGATGAAACGTAATTGCCTGCGATTTCACACTCACACTCCCCGTGTTCCCGCAGAATTCCAGGGAGAGCCGCTGAGCTTGGGGCTGCAATTTCATCACGGCGGAGTCACCGGCTCCTCAGATACTCAAGCCTCGCAGATGTTGAAGTGCAGTGTGTGCTGGATTTCATCATTGTATCATGAGCAGAAGCAGGCAGGCTGCCATTAAGATTAATTAGAGGGTGAGGGCCCACACTTTGGAACCAGCAACAGGCTAGGAATGATACTCCTAGTGTACTTTCAAAAATGCTTCCAGAATGTCCCCCAATTTTTTTTTCAGCCATTCTGATATCCTTCACTGCACACATTGACTCACTTTTTTGTCCACTCTGAATGCCTCTGTGGGAGAAGCTAGGGTGAAAACCAGCACATCGTGCCAGCATCCTAAATCTCCAGCTGGGGGCTGGTTTTGAGTTTATTTACACTAAGGGGCTTAAGGGATGGATGCACTTTCTATTTGGTCTTTGTAGGGCCAGTAGATACTATCCTTGAAAATCTGTTGCCTGTTTTGGGAAGATCTCTCAGTTTCCCTCATAGCTTAATCGGTAAGGGATCTGCCTGCAATGCAGAGACCTGGGTTCGATTCCTGGGTCAGGAAGACCCTTACAGAAGTAAATGGCAATCCAGTCCAGTATTCTTGCCAGGGAAATCCCATGGACAGAGGAGCCTGGTGGGCTGCAGTCCATGGGGTCACAAGAGTCAGCCACGACTCAGCAACTGAACCCACCACTGGGCCGTATACGGGGGCTTCCCTGGTGGCTCAGATGACAAAGAATCTGCCTGCAGTGTGGGAGACCCGGGTTCCATCCCTGGGTCAGGAAGATCCCCTGGAGGATGAAATGACAACCCACTCCGGTATTCTTGCCTGGAGAATCCCATGGACAGGAGCCTGGCAAGCTAAGTCCATGGGGTCACACACACACAGACACACACACACAGATATATGTTGTGCTGTGGTGTGCTTAGTCGCTTAGTTGTGTCTGACTCTCTGCGACCCCATGGACTGTAGCCTGCCAGGCTCCTCTGTCCATGGGACTCTAGGCAAGAATACTGGAGTGGGTTGCCATTTCCTTCTCCAGGGGATCTTCCCAGCCCAGGGATTGGATGCAGGTTTCCCACACTGCAGGAGGATTCTGTACCATCTGAACCACCAGGGAAGTCCATATATGTATATACACACACACACACACACACACACACATATAGGAGTTTAATCACTAAGCTGTGTCCAACTCATTGCAACCTCATGGAAAGTAGCCCCCCAGGCTCCTCTGTCCATGGGATTTCCCAGGCAAAATATATGTATATATATTACAATATTACCTTCTTAAGTGATTGGAAAGAAAGATCTTTAGTGACAGTGAGAATTATGTGAAATTCATATGTCAGTCCCATAAATAAAGTTTGAGTGGAAGGCAGCCAGGCCCATCGTTTCCTATAGTCCCTGGCAGCTTCTGGCTGCCAGGGGCTGATGAGCAGTTGTGATGGAGACCGCATACTCTGCAAAGTCCATGATATTGCTCTTTGCACAAGCGTTTGCTGAGCCCTGGTGTGGAAGAGCAGGTGTGGAGATGGGGATGACTTTGGGTCCGCTAAACTGGTATCTCTCTTGCAGTGAAGAGAGCTATATTTCGAGTGAGGTCCATGAGGTCACTCTGGCTTGAGACCTTTGCCCTCCAGGGGCACTAACAGCCAGGCTGTTGTGAGTCAGGACCAGATGCATAGCCAGGTTTCCTCCCAGAGAGGGGACCACGTGACTCTGTCCATTAAGGTGAAGTTGAGGGGCCTCCAACTCTGTGCTGAGAGTGCTGGCGGCTTATTATTTGCCATTTATCACCATGCTGTGAACACTCAGCAAAGTGAGAAATAGTTTGCCAATGAAGTAAAGTGGAAAATTAATTTCGGTTTTCCTTCCGTTGCAAGTAAAGGCAGAAATTGAAAATGAAAGCTCTAATCACTGGTGGGTTTTCATCTCAGGCTGAGTCTTACCCACTTAAGGAGTGAGGGGGCACTTCTTTTATTCTGAAGGTAATTCCTGCTGGCCCATGGGTACTGTCCAGTGAGAAGGGGAAGAGCTGTCTTATATGTGGCTTTGCTCAAAGAATGAGCTTAAGATTATTGGGGGAAGCATGTGGCATGGTTAGGGTGAAATATGACATCTGTTCTTAAGAGCAGATATTTTAAAATAAACGTGTGCCACCGCCAGACAACCTGACATCGTAGAAGCTGTTGTTGTGACGGGAACATCCAGAAGAACGTGCAGCGCTCTCAGGCGTCTAATTTCACACCGTTGTCTGTGACAGGAAATCCAGTGTGTGTTTTCTCTGAAACTGATGAGGGTCTAATTTCAGTAGAACTCTCACCAAGTATTTTGAGCATGACCAGAAACTGCTCGTAAACTCCAAGAAAAATATTCCTGACTGACTGACTCAAGGAAACAACTCTAGATTAAGCTGCTGTACAAAGTGTCCTGATCTTGCCAGTTGGCAGCATACGAGAACAAGGTAAGACTGGGGGGTTGGTCGGTGGGTTAGGTGGTTTTCAAGCCATCGGGCTTCTGCTTAGGCACAGCAGAGATGATCCAGCTCCTCTGATAGCCATCATCTGACTGATGCCACCAGCACCGACTTAGCTGTGACAGGTGCAAGAAGCTCTGCCAGGCTCTGGGGCAGAGGAAGGAAGAAGATCAGAGAGGGTCGGAGTAGTGGCTGCGCCCGCCGCTGCTCTGAGGGGTGGCGCCTCTTGGCTGCCTGCCTTCAGTCCTGTTCCCAGTGGCAGCTCTGAACAAACACTGAAAGGTGCCTGATGCAAACACAGGGCTTTCCCTGGTAGACTGGGAAGTGACAGACGCCAGAGGAGGCCATTGACAGGGGGGTGTTACCTGAGCACACAGAAGTTCGGCCACGGGGGACCCATGGGGTAGGGACGAACCCTGCGGGGAACTCTGCCACTGAAGTGTGGGTGCTCGTAGCAATGGGGCGCGGGAGGTGCTGGGGACGTCTTCAGGGCTTGCCCTAAAAATTCAAGAAAGGGAAGAGTCAGGAGGGACTTCCGAAATGTTTAACAACTGTCGGGCACAGGCACTGCCCTGGGTGTGATGGATCAGTGTGGCTGGAGACGGCGGTTCAGGCACACCAGAGTGCTGGCCAAGTGTCAGTGGCGTATGTCATTTGTAGACAGTTTTCTGAATGTGTGTGTGTCTGGCTCTCTGTGACCCCGTGGACTGTAGCCCACCAAAGTTCTCTGTCCATGGGTTCTGTAGGCGAGAATACAGCAGTGGATTGCCACACTAAATGAATTACTAAATAAAAGTATTTCTGGCTCAAAGGGATCAATTTCGATTATGCAGAAAATCTGCTTTTACGGAGGGCAAGGTTTCTTAATAATCCCAGTGGTGAGATGATTGCAATTTAGGGTCTCCAAAGGCATGTGGCCATCACTCCCCGCAGGCAGCCTGATGTGGTTCATCCAGCCTTCGTCCCACAACTGCCAGAGGTGGGCCTTGCGCTGGGTCCTGGGAATACAACGTGCACAGCTCAGCCCTGGGAGCCCAGCTCACGGGGTTAGAAGACAGAGGAGCAGGAGAAGGCCTATCAGTGTGGGCGTGCCATGACAGAGGCAACCGTGGGGCTTGCCAAGGGACGTGGAGCGGGGGCCCGACTTGGATGGGGAGGGTGCTCAGAGGAGACCTCTTGAGGATACTCAGAGGGGCTTGAAGGAGCAGTGGCCAGCGCTGGCCAGGCAGAGGAAGGAGGGGAGAGAGCAGAGACAGAAGATGCCCCTGGCCCGGGGAAGGGGCGTGCAACTGGACTGGAGGATCTCAAAGCCCTTTAGGGGAAGATGAGATGAGACTGGCCAGATGGGTGAGGATCGGATTGCAAGGAGTCTTATGCATCCTGCCTCAGAGTTTGAATTTCATCCTGAAGACAATGAGGAATCACTGAAGGGTTTTTAAGATGGAGGGGAGGGTTTGATGACGTTCAAGTTTCTATTAGAAAGGTTCTTCTGGCAATGAGATTAGAGACAGGAGACAAGTAATGAAGCTGGTAAAATGATCGTGGCATGAGGAGGTGGTAGCCGGAGCTGAGGTATTAGCAATTGGAATTAATAAAAGTGGATTTGATCTGGGGCAGGATGAGAGAAGAAGGCTGGGCAGATACAGCCCCATGATCCAGACAAAGAAAGACGTGCTCTTGATTGTGAGGCTGTGAGAGTCTAATGGAGGAGAAAAAGAGGGGTTTGAGACCTGTTAGAAGGATCACTGGCTGGGAGAGTGGTGGGCTCTGACCCAATAATGTCACCCCCAAGGGAGAACTTGGAAGGAGGAGTCGGGGTGGGTTGTGGGGAGAATGTCTCCCCTTTTCACAGCTTTTTCTTTTCTGATGGTAAAAGTGATACTGGTCTGATGAAGGAAACTTGAAAACAGCAAAAAAAAAAAAAAAGGAAAAGAGGGAGAAGAGGCTGCCCATTCATACTACACTGTAGTGAAAAGGAGCTAATTGGAGCTATTAATACATGTGTTAACCCGAATAGGTCTCAATTACAATAAGCAAAAAAGCAAATCCTAGCAGAGTGGAAACAGTATATACTATTTATCAACATTTGACAGCGCGCCAAGCAGGATCATATATTGCTGAAGGAATCATCCTTTTGTATAAACATAGATCACGGGAAGGATAAACACCAAATTCACGGCAGTGCTTACCTGAGGGAGGGGGTAGAAATAGTACCAGCTGTCGTGGTAATATTTATTTTTGAGCTGAGTGATGACTTTCCCTTGGTGCCGTTGGCTATTCGTGATACCTCTGTCTGCCCTGAATATGCTACAATCTTTTTCCTAAGTGCTTCCTTTATCTGGCTGTGTTGAGTCTTCGTTGCGGATGCGGATCTCCACTTCGGCAAAAGAACTACGGGCTCCGTCGTCGTGGTGTGTGTGTGCCATGTAGGGTCTCAGTTCCCCAGCCCAGGGCTGAGCCCGCATCCTGTCCATTGCAGGCTGGACTCTTAACCACTGGACCACCAGGGGAGTCCCTCTCATGATTTTTAAGTCGTAAAAACCCCTCGCCCGAGACCAAATTATTAACGTATTTCCTAGGAACAACCCTTCTCCCTTATCCAGAGCCTTCACAGAGATAGCTGGGCCCTACAGCCCTACCCACCCCTCTCAAAGTCAGGGGTTTGGGCTTGTAAACAAGTTCCTTGTCTGGGGTCACACTTGGGGTGCAGAGACGTGACCCAGGGTTTGGCCGTCTTGGCTTTTGTGAGCCCTCTCCCATGCCCTTCTTTTCAGAGATCACAAAACAGGTTGAAGAGAGTGTCTGAGTTGCCATTATTGATTAAGAACCCAAAATCCATGATTCGACCCACTGGAAATAAACCTGAAGCCCACCTTACCCCTATAGGGTTATTTGTTCTCACCCAGAAACCTACAGCAAACAAGACTTTGCTGGTGGGGTGTACTCAGCTGGAGTGTTCCACACACTGGCTTAAAAATTGAATTTCATTTCCAGAACCAGGATGAAATGAAGAAATAATTTCACATAGTGTACATTTATTGAAATTATATCAAAATAAGCAATGAAAGAAAATTTCTCTGGGTAATATAATTCAAGGATCATTTCATGAGTTTGCAGCTAGAAAAGCATCTAGGTTTGATAAGCATGTGGAGAAAATAGTCCATGCTCTGCTTTGAGCAGCAAAGGAGATGCTGTCCCTTTGGTTCACTTTGCTGGGTCCACCCAGTGTTATTTCTTCCTGTCCCTGCTTCTTATATTTTCTTCCCTCTTCAGGACCTGCTGTTGCTATTTCCAGTCTCCCGTATCACAGGTCAGGTATCACTTCTTCACCACGATAGAGGACCCAGAATTATTATTATGGGACCCAGCATTCAACTAATGGACATTTTATCCCAGGCATTGCCATGGCTTGGCTAAGTGACAGGGACCAGCTGCTTTCCATCATATCAGTGAGCAAAGATACGTTTATGATCTGAAGCCGGCGGAGCCAGACATTTTCCACCAATTTTGGCTTACCTGAGGAGGACTCGCTTCACTGATTCACAGGCATTGGCCAAAATGGTATAATTTCACAGGAGTCTGATGGCAGGTTAAAATGTGAAATTGACTCAGGCACAGACAGAGTGATATCTTTGTGCAGTGTAATCACTGCTCTAAGCGTGAGCACCGCCTGAAGCGAGCCGGCCGTTCGTGTCCAGAGAGGGACTTGAGGATGCCTCCTTCTGTCGGCATTTCTGTGTGAAGCTGATCTCATTTCATTGACCCGAGTGTGGATGTGAAGGGTCTCAGCTTATTTTCAACAGTGAATGATGAGCCGTGTAAGCCGATGTGTCAGTCTCTCCAGTTCCTTTGCTTTTTTGGAGCTGCTGTATTTTACATTTTTATTTGCCGCTGCCTGCTCCCTCTCCCTCAAAGCCCAATCCACTCACACTGTAAACACTCAAGGTTAACTCAAAGTCAAGTTGTGAATTAGTAAGAAATGAAATGCGATGAGCCAGGTGGGACCAGCTCTCTCATCACCACAATCTGCCTTATTTAATTTCCTGGTTTTAAGGTGGCGTCCCACCCATCATTTACAGATGACATATATCTCAGGAGAAGTTGCTGCTTTTAGTGGACCATGTCAGACTGTCTTCCCTGAGTAAAAGGGATGTTCTGGGGGGATTTTCCGGTGTTTTAAAAGGTTGCTAAGGAAGGTGAGTGCTGAATTAAAGCCAGCAGCCAGTGTTTCTGCAGATCCCAGGCTATCCCCTGCGTCAGATAATCAGCCGTCCCCTCGGCATTTGTTTCCGACACTGTCTTGATGCTGGCTTGATTGTGCTGCACGTTTTGCTGAAGGTATAATCAGCAGGAGTGGCCATTTCAAATAAAGGTGTCTTTGACTTTCATGCATATTTTTGGAGACAAAGAGGGAAACAAAAGAAGTATAAAAACTACCAAGTAAAAGTATAAAATGTGTTGTGAGGCTCCTGCAGTTTCTGCAGAAAACTAGTAGCACAGGGTGGGACTGGGAAGAAATCTATTACCGTGATAGTAAAATTAACTGTAATGATATGTCAGTTTTTGAGTCATTATTGTGTATCTGGCCCTATCTTTAGTGGACTTTTATTATTACATTTAATGAGGTATTGTACACACGCAGCAAAGCCTGCTAGGTGTGCAGCTGGGTGCATTTTTTACACATGTATACACTCCTGCAACCTCTTCCCGTATCCAGATAGAACATGTCTAGCAAATCAGAAGGTGCCGTCCTGTCTCCTCTCATCCATCACCACTGCCTTCCCCTGCCTCACCAGGTGAGATAACCGCGCTCCTGGCTTCTACTGCGTAGATGACTTTTGCCCATTGAACTCGATGGAAATGGACTCACGCAACCTGGTTCGCTGGTGTCTGGCTGCGTTTGCTTTGCAATGTGTCTGAGATTCCCTCTGTGTCCTAGTGTGTTTCGTTACCCTGATGTTCTTTTCATAACTGCATGGCATTCCATTGTATGAGCGCACCACCACTGCTTCATCTGCTCTCCTGCTGGAGAATATCCGGGTCATTCACAGCAGGGCCCGACCCCTGGGATCTAATGGTGGATGATCTGAGGGGGAGCTGACACGATAATAATAAAGTGCACAGTAAACGTAGCTTATCACCAACTCCCGAGTTCACTCAGACTCACATCCATCGAGTCAGTGATGCCATCCAGCCATCTCATCCTCTGTCGTCCCCTTCTCCTCCTGCCCCCAATCCCTCCCAGCATCAGAGTCTTTTCCAGTGAGTCAACTCTTCGCATGAGGTGGCCAAAGTACCGGAGTTTCAGCTTCAGCATCATTCCCTCCAAAGAAATCCCAGGGCTGATCTCCTTCAGAATGGACTGGTTGGATCTCCTTGCAGTCCAAGGGACTCTCAAGAGTCTTTTCCAACACCACAGTTCAAAAGCATCAATTTTTTGGCGCTCAGCTTTCTTCACAGTCCAACTCTCACTTCTATACATGACCACTGGAAAAACCATAGCCTTGACTAGATGGACCTTTGTTGGCAAAGTAATGTCTCTGCTTTTCAATATGCTGTCTAGGTTGGTCATAACTTTTCTTCCAAGGAGTAAGCGTCTTTTAATTTTGTGTCTGCAATCACCATCTGCAGTGATTTTGGAGCCCCCCAAAATAAAGTCTGACACTGTTTCCACTGTTTCCCCATCTATGCAGTGCCTTTTCAAGTCACAAACTTGTAAAATCATGTTTTCTGTCTTTCCTTTATTGATCTGTTGGAATTCAATATATATTGAGGACAAATATATATATATATATATTGTGGGGTTTCCCAGAGGCTCTAGTGGTAAAGAACCTGCTTGCCAATGCAGGAAATGTAAGAGACATGGGTTCGATCCCTGGGTCAGGAAGATCTCCTGGAGGAGGGCGTGGCATCCCACTCCAGTATTCTTGCCTGGAAAATCCCATGGACAGAGGAGCCTGGTGGGCTACAGTCCATAGGGTCATGAAGAGTTGGACATGACTGATGTGACTTAGCATGCACATATATGTATTATGGATATAAGTTCTCCATCTCGGGCTTTTTCATTCTCCTAATGGTGTCTTTTGGTGAATTGTTTTTTTCTGAAGTCCGACTTACCTATATTCTCTTTCTAAAAGCAGAGCTTGTTTGTATGCTTGTTAAGAAAATTATCCTCTTCCAAACTCATGAAGCTATTCTCCTGCATCTTTTTCTCAAAGCGTTACAGTTTGACTTCTCATTTCTTCGGTCTATGATTTATCTGGAATTGATTTGTGTTTACAGTGTGAGGCAGTCATGAAAGTTTGTTTTTCTCCTTAACCTGATGTCCATTTGGCCAGAACCACTTTTTGGAAATATTTTCTGCCCCCTACAGCATTGCAGTACTGTGCTGGCTGTTTTAGATATACTCTGTCATGTAATTCTCATAGTAACCCTAAGCCATAGATACTGATTCTATCCCTGTCATGCAGATGGGAAAGCTGAGGCTCAGAGGGATTAAATGACGCATCCTGGCCATGTAGCAAGAGCTAAGGTTAGGACTTCACCTTCTTTCTTTACTAAGGCATGCCACTTCTTCCTTGCCTTTCACACTGGGTAGATGGTCTGACCAGGTGGGAAGGAAAGACCACATAATCAGATTACAAGCTACTGGAGACTGCATCACAGCTCGGGTATGTGTCCTTTAAAGCCAGCATCTCTAGCAGGACTCAGCCCATCCCCAGGTCAAAGCAGGCTTTGATGAGTACGCAGTATGAGAACCAGCCTTCTCTGGATTCAGCAGCTGATGAAGGTGTAGCCAGGTCCTAGCCTTGGGGAGGATACCTAGGTGGAGGACCACCTGTCTTGTCCTTCTCTATTTCCCAGGAGGACTTCCTTTACTGAGCACGCACGGTTCCCTTAAGCTGGGAACGTGCCAGTCATGTTTCCTCCAATTCTGTGATCAGGTGTTTCGGATCAATGTGGCAATATCAGGGAGGAGGTCTCTGTCCTGGGACTGGATTTAACAAAGACAAGGGCAGACCACATTTAGTACTATCATCAGTACTCTGAGGCACTGGGGGGAAACCAAGGTGAATCCCTCATCCATTCAACAAATATTTATTGCATGTATATTACATTTATTGCCAGTTCCAGGCACTGGGAAAATGGAGACCAACAAAACAGATGGAGACCCCTGCTCTCAAGGAGTTTATATCAGAGAAAAAACTTGATGTAAATGTGCTTTCAAGCTGGTGAACCTGAAAGCTTTTTCTCTTAAATATCCGCTGAGCTTTAATAACTTCCCTCCCTCCTTTTATTAGTATTGTGTCATTTTTCGCACACACCATTCACGATTTGTTAGATTTAAACCTAAGAATTCCATTTTGTGAACAGTTAGACAAGGTATTTTAATTGAGCTTTTGGCATCCATCTGTTCAATGTTAATACGTAAAAATCCAATTGATTTTCACATGTTTATGTTGTATCATGCAACCTTGTATGTGTTCTCACTTAGTTTTAGGAACTTTCTTGAGATGTTCTGTGTAGATGAGCATGTCGTCTGTAAATAGAATTTTATTTTTAGTCTATATGCAATCCATTTCCTTTTCTTACCTTATTGCACTGGCTAGAATTTCTAGCATTATGTTGAATAAGAACAGTGTAAGCATACATACTTGCTTTGTTACTGATTTAGAGGGAAATATTCAGTTTTTCACTTAAGTATAATGTTGGTTTTAGGATTTTTGTGGATTTTTTTACTTGCTTTTTAAAAAAATATTTTTAAATTTAATTTTAATTGGAGGATAATTACTTTACAATATTGTGATGATTTCTGCCATACATCACCATGAATCAGCCATAGGTATACACATCTCCTCCCCTTCTTAAACCTCCCTCCCACCTCCCTCCCCATTCCACCCCCTCTAGGTTTTCACAGCACACCTGCTTTGGGTTCCCTGCATCACACTGCAAATTCCCACTGGCTATCTATTTTGCATATCATAATGTGTATGTTTCAATACTGATTTTTCTGAGAGTTTTGATCATGAATGGGTGTTGGATTTTGTCAAATTCTTTTTCTTCACTGATATGATTATGTGATTTTACATTTTAGCCTATTACTGTGATAGAGAAGGCAATGGCATCTCACTCCAGTACTCTTGCCTGGAAAATCCCATGGACGGAGGAGCCTGGTAGGCTGCAGTCCATGGGGTCACTAAGAGTCAGGCACGACGAGCGACTTCCCTTTCACTTTTCACTTTCATGCATTGGAGAAGGAAATGGCAACCCACTCCAGTGTTCTTGCCTGGAGAATCCCAGGGACGGGGGAGCCTGGTGGGCTGCCGTCTCTGAGGTCGCACAGAGTCGGACACGACTGAAGTGACTTAGCAGCTTAGCACTGTGATAGATTACATTAATATTTGAATATTGAACTTGACATATTTCTGAAACAATCCCCATTTGGTCATAATGTATAATATTTCTACACATCATTTAATTCTGTTTACTATTAATACTATTTTGTTAAGGAATTTTGCATCCATGTTCATGTGTGATATGGGTTTGTAATTTCCTTTGTCTGGTTTTGGCAGCAGGGTAATACTAGCTTCATAAAATAAAGTGGGAAGTTTTTTTTTTTTTTTTTTCCCCTGAAAGAAATTATGTAGACTTGGATTTAATTCTTTAAATGTTCAGTAGAATTCTTGAGTGAAACCATCTGGGCTAGGAAATTTGTGGGTTGTGGGGGAGAGGCTTGACTTATGAATTTAGTTCTTTGATAGTTAGCTATAGAGTTAGTCAAATTATATATTTCATATATTGAATTGTAGTAGTTTATATTTTCAAGAAATTGGTCCCATTTCATCCCAGTTGTCAAATTTATATGTATAGAGTTTTTTGTAGTTAGTATTCTCTCATTGTCCTTTTGATACCTGTCAAATCTGCAGTTATAACCACCCTCCACCCCCATTTCATTCCTCATGTTGGGAATCTTTTTTTTTTTTTTTTCTTTTTTTCTTGAGAGAAGTTTGTCAGCTTCATTGGTCTTATCAAAGCACCAGCTCTTCGTTTCACTGACTTTATTGTTTTCCTGTGTGTGTGTATTTTACTTTCATTGCTTTCTGCTTAGCCTCTATTATCCCCTTATGCTGCTTGCTTTGGGGATTAGTTTGCTTTTCATTTACTTGTCTCTTGAGGTAAAAGCTCAGGTGATTGATTTAAAACTTTTCCTCTTTTCTACTGTGTGCATTCAGTGCTTATATTTTGCTCTCAGCACTGCTGTAGCTGTTTCCCAAATTTTGATATGTTGTATTTTCATTTTTATCCAGTTGATTTTATTTTTTTATTTCCTCTGAGACTTCCTCTTTATCTCCTTGATTATTTGGAAGTGTGTTACTTAGTTTTCTAGTTTTGGGAGATTTTCCTGTTACTGATTTTTAGTTTGATTTCACTGTAGTCAGAGAAAATACTCATCATTAGTTCAGTTTCTAAAAGTTTGTTGACATTTGTTTTATGATGCAGGATATGGTGTATTCAAGCCTTTGTTCATGGGTTCTGCTGTTGTTTGGGGCGGTGTTCTGTAAATGCTGGTTAGAGCTTGTCAGTTCTTGGTAGTGTGGAGTTCTTCTGTATCATTACTGATTTTCTGTCTAGTTTTTCTATCAACAGTTGAGAGAAGAATGGGAAAATCTCCAAATATAATTTCAGATTTTATTAATCCTTTCAATTCTATTGGTTTTTGCTTCACGTATTTTGCAGCTCTGTTGTTGAAACATACACATTTATGATTCCTGTATCTTCATGGTAGATTGACTCTTTTATCATTTTATATTGTCCATCTCTAGTGAATCTCTGTTGTTCTGAAATCTACTTCATCTAATATTAATATAACTACTTCAGCTTTCTTCCAGTTAATGTTTCTATGGTATGTCTGCTTCTAACATTTTACTTACCAACTTGTCTATATTTCTCTATTTGAATTGAGTTTCTCATAGATAGCAAATGCTTAGGTCATGCTTTCTAATCCACTTCACACACTTCTTCTTTTGAATTTGTGTCTATAGGCAATTTGCATTTATTATAACTATAGATCTGTCAGGGCTTAAAGTAACCATATTATTATTTTCTGGCTTGTTTTCCCTGGTTTTCATTTCTCTTTTTCCCTGCCTTCCTTTGGCAGGAATTTAATCATGATTTAACTATACTCTTTTTTCAGTATAGGTTTTGTTTAGCTTTTTTAATAGTTAGTCTTAGTATCAGGTATTAGGCGTGACATTCTGATATCATATGACATATACATATATACACAATATATAATCTATGCGTGTAATCTATATGTACTATGTAAAAGAGATTCACAGAGTGGATTATAAAACATGACCTAACCTGGAGAATCCCAGGGACGGGGGAGCCTGCTGGGCTGCCATCTATGGGGTCGCACAGAGTCAGACACGACTGAAGCGACTTAGCAGCAGCAGCAGCAGCAACCATTTGCTATACACAAGACACTCATTTTGAACAGCAGTTAGAAGTGAAAGGGTGGAAATAGATATATCTTGCAAAACTTAAGCAAAGGAAAGCAGGAGTAGCTATATTAACCACATACACACACATATGTTGAGCTGGCCAGTGGTTCTTTGGGTTTTCATAAGATGCTATGGAAAAACGCAAGTGAGCCTTTTGGCCAACCTAGTTTATAGTGACAGCCTTAACGTTGTCGTTTTGCCAGCTCCAGTATAGAGGCTTTACCTAAAATACTTCCTCTACATATATTTAGAACCAAATCATTTTTGGTTCAACTATCATAATTTACAAAACTCAACTTGCAAAACCCAAAAGGATAAGGAGGTCTATTCTGTTTACCCTTATTTTGCTCACTGTATTCTTTCCTTCTTCCTGACATTCCAAGTTCTTTGTTTTATCTTTATTTTTCTGTTTAGAGAACTACTTTTAGACACCCTCATAAGGTAAGTCTGCTGGCTACACATTCTCTTAGTTTTTTTATTTTTCCATCTGAGAAAGTCTTGATTTTCCCTTCATTATTAAATGAAATTTTCACCAGGTATAGGATTCTAGGCTGAAAGTTCTTTTCTTTCAGCACTTGGAAAACATTGTGTCACTTCCTTCTGGACTCCATGGTTTCAGGAATTCCAGTAAATGAGTTTGCCAAAGGGAGCAAAGGGGAGAGAGTTGAGTTCTGTTTAATCGCTCAGTCATGTCCGACTCTTTGCGACTCCATGGACTGCAGCACGCCAGGCTTCTCTGTCTATCACCAACTCCCAGAACTTGCTCAAACTCATGTCATCGAGTTGATGATGCCATCCAACCATCTCATGCTCTGTCATCCCCTTCCCCTCTGCCTTCAATCTTTCCCAGCATCAAGGTCTTTTCCAATGAGTTAAATGCCATGAGAAATGTTTGCCTCCAAGTTCCTCAGCTGTCCTGTAATAACAGTAAATGGACAGAGTTAAGCCTGAAATAGACATAGCATACTGGTAAGAGTAAAGTGTCCAATTTTAAAGGACTCTTAGTCACTCATCCAAAGAATCAAACTATTTGTGTCATTCACTTGGCCAGGGATGCAGAACATGATGCTTACTTAATGTAATAAAAGGCAAGGAACAAGGAATTGACTAGGACCACAGACACACCTTGACCAAGAGGGGTTAGGATGCTGACATCCAAGGCCATGGTCTGTGACACCTTCAGATGCCCACCTTGGCTTGTATATCTTGTACCCGAATAGTAGTTTATGGGAGGTTTTTACTATGCTCAATCTCATCACATGTCCCAGGGTCCCTGCGCACATGGCCTGGCTCTGGGTGAGAGATCAGAGCAGGGCTGGGTGTGGCGAGGTACCTGGAGATGAAGGAGGATGTTCGTGGTGCAGTCATGCCCTTTGTGGGGTGAGGGTGATTATGTATGACCTTGCCTGGACTGTAAGTCCCCTTCATGCACAGGATAACATGCACCATATCTTTTAAATAATGGCTCAGCATTTCTCTTCTAAAAATGACTGGTGTTTAAAAATCATTTTGCCTACACCAGGAATGGGAAAACCTCACCTAGAAACTGGCATGAACATCAGTCACCCTGCCAGTGCTGATGAAGAGGGAGGGAAAGATACTAAAAATCATCGGCTGATCAAAGGTCCTCCACCTTTGGGGCAGCCCATTGGGCAGGATCAGTAGGGCCAGGCGGGGACATTACACCGTCTGGGAGAAGAGTGAGTTTCAGAATCTCTCTCCCTGGCCAAGCATTATGTGATTATTCACTCACTTCACTTAAGAAAAAATCAATTCTGCTGGCGGCTGTGTAGAATCCTCACTCTTCTGTGTATTTACTGAAGATAACCTCTCTAAAAGCGCTCATGACAAAGGGGAGATGGCCAGTGTCACCGGTTCTGTTGACTCTAAGTGGAAAGGAAGACAAAACTCTCTTATGCGCTTTCTTGGTGGAGAAGGCATCTTGTGATTTGCTTTTCTTAAGTGAGGGGCATGTACAGAGTTACAGGTGTTATTTCAAATGACGAGCCTCCCTCCCCCAACACGCACGGGTCACCGTGAGGGGCGTGGTGTGGAGGGGAGAATGGAGCAGGGGCAGATGATTGACAGGCTGGGGATGGGAAACCAGCAAGGATGGGCTTGCCTGGACCCAAGGAACCCAGCAGACTGTTTTCCTGTGACATCCAAGGCCATGGTCTGTGACACCTTCAGAGGCACAGTTTCCAAACTGGAAGTCTAAACGTGTGTCACAAAAGTTGCCAGCTAGGGCCCTGGGGTGAGATTCACTCACAAAATTATTCGGTTGGGCTCCGAGAGTGTTATTTTACTGTTTGCTTTGAATTTGTTGACAATATTTTAAAAATTGGAAAGTTTCACATAAAAATTCAGGCGTAGAGTTCCTCTTAAAAAAACGAGAAGGTCTGGCGACCCCAGATGGGTGCTTCCATCAGCTGAACTGACATGCACCCCTCCCCACCCCGCCCCAGCCCCTACGGGAGGCTCCCCGCTCCACCTGAGCCCCACCCGCAGGCTGCGGCCACCCCAGCAGCAGTGTGCCCTGGCATGCCCCGGCGTCCAGCTGGGGAGAGATGACTGCTGTGAAGCTGAGTCAGTAAAGCACTGCCCCCGCAGGGACGTCAGAGGGACACCGGCTTCGGGAGTGTCCTCCACCGCTTTTCCTTGAGAAAAGCTTTTCCTAAAAGTAATGGCACTGCTAATGAACATTGATTTTTCTTTCCAACAGTTTACTTTCCAGAGAACAAACGCAGAGAATTCTTAAGCATATGTGCTGATGGTAGAGAACAGAGGCACAGAGGAACGGCATCTGTGCTGTGGGAGCAGACGCTGGCGCTGGTTGCAGGGCAGGGGGTGGTGGGCAACTTCATTTAGCCTGAGAGGCAGTGGGAAGGGTCCTCCGGGCGGTCAGCCTGCTTCTTCTCTGTCCTCCACAAGACCTGTGCCCACAGCTGCCAGAGCCCTCATCACATCGCATGCTATAAAACTGCCAGTTATCTCTCTCCTCTTCCAGAATAGCAACCCTCTGAAGGCTAACTCAGCCCACGCTTATTGTAAGGCTCACTCTGCACCTGGCAGAGTGCCAGGAGGCCTGCTCTAAATTAACTCACCGCGTCCTCACTGTGACCCTCTGGGGCAGTGGTGAGGTATCCCCATTTTTCAGATGAAAGAACCAAACCGTGGAGATGTTTATCCATCAACAGGCAAAGCTGGAAGCTTTGAATATTTACGATTTTATGGAAGGGTGTCTAAGCAGTGTAGCACTTGAGTGATTTAATTTTTGCTGCAGCCGTTTTATGGAACTACATATTATACATTAGAGTGTAAATTACATATTTTTAACATTTTTAGTGCTGTACTGAGTTGTTTATACAAATCACGTGTATGTAACTTATGGGTGATTTAAGGGATGTTCAGGGCAGTTAGAGACCAAATGATCTTTCAGGTTTTGCTTTGAGGTTCTCAACAAAATCAACACCACCCATTTGCCAGATATCAATTTTTAAATTTTGTTTCCTTTTCTTAAACAAAAGCAAGCACCCATGAATGTGTACATCTCTCTTGGGGCATGTGTGGGATTGAATCCCGGAAATGAACCTGGTGTATCACAAGACACGCACATCTTAAATATGGATAGGTATTGTCAAATTTACCTCCCCCCAACTCTCTGCCAGTTAATATTTGAGCCAGTAGTGTGGGGAGAACCCACTTTTCAACACCCTAACACTGGGTTTTTAAAGGAGTGTGTGTGTGTGTTTACCAAACTAGCAGAAAGATACAGTATCTCATTGTTGATTTTTAATTGAGATGAAATTCAAAGGTTTACCCGTTTTGAAGTGTACAGTTCATGGCGTTTTACCCACTCTAGATGTCTGCTTCCACCGCCTGTGTCCACTCCTGAGTCTTTTCATCCTCCCCAAAGGAAACCTGGTCACCCCCAAGCAGTCATGTCCTCTTCTTCCTCCCCCAGTCCCTGGCAACCACTGATCTGTCGTCACCTCTGCGGATTTACCTATTAATGGATATTTCACATACACGGAATCATACAATATGTGACTTTCTGTATCTGTATCTTCTTTTACTTAGCACGATGTCATCAAGGTTCATTAATGTTGTAACAGGCACTAGTACCCGTCC
The DNA here is from genome assembly GCA_006408695.1 of Aepyceros melampus. NCBI lineage: Eukaryota > Metazoa > Chordata > Mammalia > Artiodactyla > Bovidae > Aepyceros > Aepyceros melampus. The sequence continues at coordinate 189,358 of SJXQ01005835.1, forward strand.
TTCTCTAGGTCTGCGTGTTATTCCATCATATGAGCGACCGAGAGTTTCTTAGTCCATTCATCCCACGTTGGGTGTTTGGGTTGTTTCCATCTTCTGACTGGTGTGAACAGCTCTGATATGAGTGTTGTCTACAATATCTGTCTGAGTGCCTGTTTTCAGTTCTTTGGGGTTTGTGTTGTCACGTGGCAATTCTGTGCTGAACTTTCTGATGGACTGTGAGACCACTGTCCACAGCTGGTATGCCATTTTACATTCCCACCGTTACTGTCAGGTAGAGTCCATTTCTCCCTGTTCTCTGCTTTTCTATTTTCTGTTTGTTTGTTTTGTGTTCTTCTAGATTTAATTATACGCATCCTGGTGACTATGATGCAGCATTTCACTGTGGTTTTGGTTTGCGTTTATTTAATGGTTTATATGTGGAGCATCTTTTTTACGTGCTTGTTGGCTATTTATATGGCTTTTTTGGTGAAATGTCGGTTTGAGTTCTTTGCCCATTTTTAAAATGAGTTGCTTGTCTTTTTATTGCTGAGTTGTAAGAGTTTCTTATATATTGTGGAGTCTAGATCTTTATCTGATAAATGATTTGCGAATATTTCCTCCTGTTCTTTAGATTTCACTTACTTGATAATATCACTTGCTACACAAGGTATTGCCTTATTTTATTTAAAAGTTGTTGTTTTAATTTATAGTGTCCCAGTTGCTAAAGAGCCCTGTCATCTTTTCAATGTATTTTTCCTATTTATTTTTCTATGAAATCCATGTTCAGAGCATTTATTTACTTTTCTAAAGTGTTTTCTTCTAATATAATCATAAGAGTTACTTTTATACCCTGGGTACTAATATCTTTAATATTTTCCTTCAGTCTGTTGCTTGTCTTTTAATTTGTAGGTAATAGCATTTGTCATATAAAAGGTACTCATTATTTTATAGTCCAGTGGTTAACCTTTTATGGCCTCTGGATATTTGTCTTCTTTAAGAAGACTTCCACTGTTATGAAGAATACTATTCTATTGCTATTTTTAATTTCCCTTTTTGATGTTTACACCTTTAATGCATTTTAAATTTAGCTTTGTGTATGGCTTTAAATATGTACCACAATGCTATTAACATTATTTTATCCTCAATTGTATTACTAATTTTATATGCTATCCCAGTCTCTTTGATCCGAAATGTCTTCTTCACAAATTCCCAAATGTACATGGATGTCTTACTCTGTGTGTGTGTGTGTGTGCTAAGTTGCTTCCGTCGTCTCTTACTCTTTGCGACCCTATGGGCTGTAGCCCGCCAGGGTCCTCTGTCCATGGGATTCTCCAGGCAAGAATCGTGGAGTGGGTTGCCACGCCCTCCTCCAGGGCATCTCCCCAACCAGAGATCGAACCTGTCTCATACATCCCTTGTGTTGGCTGGCAGGCGGGTTCTTTACCACCAGCACCATCTGGGAAGCCCATGTCACTCCCTGTTTTACCTGTCTTTTCCTTCCCTGAGACCACACTGCTTTAATCAATGCAGCATTAGAACATCCCACTCCCATTCTGCAGTGTTAACACTGTCTCGGGCATTCTTACGCATTCTCTCCCTCCCATGTGCATCTATGAGTCCAACTGTCAATTTTTAGTTTACTTATTGCCAGTTTTCAGTTAAATATGGAACTTATAAACTAATTTAGGCACAGTTGACTTTGCAGTGTGATTTTTTTCATCCAGAATCGTGTCACGCCTCCCCATTCACTTTGTATTTCTTTCATTGACTCCAGTATAGGTTTATGACTTTCTAAATGTGGCTATTTCCTATTTCATGGTAGGTGTGTTTCTGGCTATATTATGATTTTCTTGTCATTGTTAATTTTTTTCTCCTGATGTTTTTTAATTGATTAGTTCCCCTCTTTATGAAAGCTATTGATTCTCAGAAATTGCTTTTGATTGTGGTTAATCACTCAGCTCTCCCAGCAGTTGTAAAAGTTTTCAACTGAAATCCTTGGGTTTCTAGGCAGAGAGTCATATGATCTGAAATGATCAGTGTTGTCTCTTCCAGTTCACCTTCGCGCCTCTTGCTTCTTTACCCTCCCCTGCCAGCAGCTCCCCTCTGGCCTTGGAAACCTGTGCTTTGCCCCCTAGTTTGAAAGTTGCATTATTTCACGCCTCTTGCTTCTTTATCCTCCCCTGCCAGCAGCTCCCCTGTGGCCTTGGGAACCTGTGCTTTGCCCCCTGGCTTAAAAGTTGCATTACTTGGCATTTCGTGTTTTGCCATAGTCAGTCTCATAATTTGCATGGTATCAAGTCAGTTTTCACAATATCGATTCTTCCTACCCTGGACCATGGGATATCTGTCCATCTGTTTATTATGTCATCTTTGATTTCTCTCATCAGTGTCTTACAATTTTCTATATACAGTTCTTTTGTCCCCTTAGGTAGATTTAGTCCTAGATAGTTTATTCTTTTTGTTGCAATGTGAATGGGATTGACTCCTTAATTTCTCTTTTTGATTTTTCATTGTTAGTATATAGAAATGCAAGTGATTTCAGTGTATTGATTTTGTATCCTGCAACTTTGCTAAATTCACTGATTAGCTCTAGTAATTTTCTGATACTATCTTAGGGTTTTCTATGTAAAGTATCATGTCATCTGCAAACAGTGAGAGTTTTGCTTCTTTTCTGATCTAGATTCCTTTTTATTTCTTTTTCTTCTCTGATGGCTGTAGCTAGGACTTCCAAAACTATGTTGAATAATAATGGTGAGAGTGGGCACCCTTGTCTTGTTCCTGATATTAGGGGGAATGCTTCAGTGTTTCACCATTGAGAATAACGTTTGCTGTGGGCTTATCATACATGGCCTTTTCTGTGTTGAGATAGAACCACCATATGACCCAGCAACCCCACTCCTAGGCAGATGCCCTGATGAAACCAGAACTGAAAAAGATACATGTACCCCAGTATTCACTGCAGCACTATTTACAACAGCTAGAACATGGAAGCAACCTAGATGTCCATCCACAGATGAATGGATAGAGAAGTTGTGGTATTTATACACAATGGAATATTACTCACCCATAAAAAGGAATGCCTTTGAGTCTGCTGTAATGAGGTAGATGAACCTAGAGCCTATTCTATAGAGTAAAGTAAGTCAAAAAAAGTATACAATATTTGTAAAGTATACAACATTTATCTTTCTCTTTTTGACTTACTTCACTCTATAGAATAGGCTCTAGGTTCATCTACCTCATTACTAATTACTAATTACTAATGCATATATATGGAGAAGGAAATGGCAACCCACTCCAGTATTCTTGCCTGGAAAATTCCATGGACAGAGAAGCCTGGTAGTCTACAGTCCATGGGGTTGCAAAGAGTCAGACACGACTGAACAACTTCACTTCACTCACTTAATGCATATATATAGAATCTAGAAAGATGGTACTGAATTTATTTGCAGGGCAGCAATGGAGAAACAGACGTAGAGAACAGACTTATGGACACGGGTAGAGGGGAGGAGAGGGTGAGCTGTATAGAGAGAGTAACACGGAAACTTACATTCAGTTCAGTCACTCAGTTGTGTCCGACTCTTTGCGACCCCATGAATCGCAGCACGCCAGGCCTCCCTGTCCATCACCATCTCCCGGAGTTCACTCAGACTCATGTTCATCGAGTCTGTGATGCCATCCAGCCATCTCGTCCTCTGTCGTCCCCTTCTCCTCCTGCCCCCAATCCTTCCCATCATCAGAGTCTTTTCCAATGAGTCAACTCTTCGCATGAGGTGGCCAAAGTACTGGAGCTTCAGCTTCAGCATCATTCCTTCCAAAGACACCCAGGGCTAATGTAAAATAGAGAGCCAATGGGAATTCGCTGTATGACTCAGGGGCTCACACAGGGGCTCTGTGTCCCCCTAGAGGGGTGGGGTGGGGAGGGAGGTGGGAGGGAGGCTCAAGAGGGAGGGGATGTATGTATACCTATGGCTGATTCATGTTGAGGTTTGACAGAAAACAACAAAGTTCTGTAAAGCAATTATCCTTCAATAAAAAATAAATTTTAAAAAATTGCAAGGGAAAAAAAAAAGATGATGGGAAGATGCAGTTTTGAAAGGTATTATCACCCAAGAGTAACACATAGGACTTTAATCAAACAATCTGTAAAATAAATTTATGACCCTTATGAAATGATTGGCAATTTTAACAACTAAATATTTGAGGATATTAAAGGATTACTGTTTATTTTTTTTTTAACATATGATAATAGCACTGTGGTTGTGTCCAGAAAAAAAGAGTCATTATCTTTAAGGAGCTATACAGAAATGTTTGTGAATGAAGTGAAGAGATTTCTGAGAATGATTCAGAATAATAAGGGCTGATGTAGCAGATGGGGGTATGGAAGAAATAAAATTATCCATGAACATGAAATTAAAAAGTCAAGCAACATGTTTAATAATTACATGCTGGAAAAATTTTACCTTGCAAATTTTTCCAAATATGTTGGTCTTAGAAATTTTACCTGTTGTATAAAAATCACAAAATAAGCATTATATTTGCTTGGCTTATCAAAATGTTGTTATCAGATTTTCTGATTTCCTTTATACTGCTGCTACTGCTGCTAAGTCGCTTCAGTTGTGTCCGACTCTGTGTGACCCCATAGATGGCAGCCCACCAGGCTTCCCGGTCCCTGGGATTCTGCAGACAAGAACACTGGAGTGGGTTACCATTTCCTTCTCCAAGGCATGAAAGTGAAAAGTGAAAGTGAAGTCGCTCAGTCATGTCGACTCTTAGTGACTCCATGGACTGCAGCCCACCAGGCTCCTCCGTCCATGGGATTTTCCAGGCAAGAGTACTGGAGTGGGTACCATTGCCTTCTCTGTCCTTTATACTATATTTATGTAATAAAGTTATTTACACAGCAGTTTGGCTAAAGGTTTGTATGGATGGAAGAATCACAAAAATTCATTTATTTATCTGATCTCACCTTTTAAATAATGTATGGGCTTGGTCAAAATTTTCTTTCAGGTTTTCCATAACATCTTATGGAAAACCCAAATGAACTCTTTGGCTGACAAAATAGATGGAAGTGGCTTTCTTGATATGAAATCTTTGTTCATCCTAAAATGCTATCTCCAAGACTCCCTTTAATGATAAAGAATTCTTCCACACCCTCCCCTATGTGCTTATTTTTCCAAACACAGTAACCTTGTTTGTAGTAGAAACTAAGCTCCACCTGCTCCTGGTAATTTCAGCCTCTTTCTGTGGGGAGCAAAACCCTAGCATGGATTTTTGCCTGTGTTCACAGCAGCTTTGCTTTTCTGCTAAATGCACTAATCCAAAGTTCGATAGAGTTGCTGAGTATTCCAAATGTGAAAAACACATCCAAAATATCCTGCTCTGCTGGTGGGGTGGAAAGGTCCCTCCAGACCACCTTGCTCAGCTGAGGACCACGGGAGCCATCCCCTGACTCTTTCTCCCCCTGGCCCCAGAGACACAAAGATTTAATAAACTTCAAAGGTAATTTCACTCCAGGCTCAGCTTTCTGCAGCAGAAATCTCTTGCCCATCAGCCAAGGACCAATTCCTGGCCTCCACTCAGCTGGCGATATGCCTCCTGTCAACATGTTGAATATTTCACAGTGCCTTGGCTTTGTGGGTTTCCCTGCCCTGCTTAGCAGCTGGCTGGGCTCTTAGATGCTTTGAGAGGAAAGCATTTACTGTGCGGCGACCTGCGAAACTACGTCTAGAACCAGCAGAGGGGGAATACCATGGGGGTTAAGAGCGTGCGTTTCCATGGTGTTCCAGCTTGAATTTGAATCCCAGATCCTTCATTCAGGGGCTGTGGGTTGGTGGACGAGGAAGTTCACTTCCCCAAACCACAGCTCTTAACGTGCTGAATACAGCGCATCATACGTGGGTCGCCCCGAGAGTCCCCTGAGACGGGAAGGTGACACCCCTGCCTGGCAGCGCACTGGCTCCTGGGAAATACGGGTGAAGCTGCCCCTGCTGTTGCTGCTGCTCAGTCTTTGCGACCCCATGGACTGCATCCCACCAGGCTCCTCTGTCCATGGGCATTCTCAGGCAAGAGGACTGGAGTGGGTTGCCATTTCTTTCTCCAGGCGATCTTCCCAGACCAGGGATTGAGCTTGAGCCTTCTGCATTGGCAGGTGGATTCTTTACCATGGAGCCACCAGGGAAGCCCACCAGCATCCCAGGCCTGGCAGAAACGAATATGGCAAACTGGGTGACTTCAGCAATAGAAATTCACGCTCCTAGTCCCAGAGGCCCCAAGTCCAAAACCAAAGTGTCAGAAGGGCGGGCTCCTTCTGATGCCGTGAAGGAGACACCTCTGTTCCAGGCTTCTCTCCCAACTGCTGGTGGTCTGCTGGTGCATCTCTGGCATTCCTTGGCTTGTGGAAGATCACCCCGATCTCTGCCTTCATCTTCACATAACACTGTCCCTTGTGAGCGAGTGTGTACATTTCACCTCTTCATAAGGACACCGATCACATTGGTTAGGGGTCCACACTAACTGCTTCTGTAAAGACCTTAACTCCAAAGAAGGTTGTATTCCGTGGTCCTGATGGTTAGAGCTTCCTTAAGTGAATCAAGGGGAGGCGTGCTCAGTCGCTCAATCGTGTCTGACTCTTTTGTGCCCCCAAACACTGTAAGCCCACCAGGCTCCTCTGTCCCTGGGATCTCCCAGGCAAGAATCCTGGAATGGGTTGCCATTTCCTTCTCCAGGACTTCTCAACCCAGGGATCAAACCCACATCTCTTAATGTCTCCTGTATTGGCAGGCAGGTTCTTTACCACTAGCACCACCTGGGAAGGAGAAGGAAAGGGACATAATTCAACTCAAGACCATATCAATTTCAAAAGTTTCAATAATAAATCAAACCCTGGGTACTGCCGCCTGATGAAAGAGACACATTCTCTGCCGGGCCACAGACATTCCTGAGCATCCAGAGCACACTGAGACAGAAAAGTGTCAGTTTTTGTCAAGCTGAGTCACATGGAATCCTGGAAAGTGGTGGGAAATCCATGGATCTTCATCTTCAAAGAGAACAACAGCCAATGAAGCTCAGACTAGACTGGTGCTCCCCAGGGCATCAGCCGGAGAGCCTGAGGGGCAGAGAAAGCAGGGCTCCCCTGCAAAGGCCGTGCTCAAGCAGCTGCAGGCGGTCGCTGTGTCTATCAAAGATGTTCTGTTTTCAAAAGAGCCAGGTACCAGGCTGAGTTTGGGGAGGGCTGGGTTGCTAGGCAACAGCTTTCTCATTTCCTGGGAAAGCCACAGACCATTGCATTCCCCTTGTGTGAATGTCTCTTCTTTGGTAAAGGTTACCTTTAGAGAACTGATGACAATTTAGAACATTTGAGGAGGGGCGGAGGAGGAGAGGGAACGTATATATGTAATCGGTTCACAAAATCTAAACATAAATCCCTCCTGTTGGAAATGACATGGTGACCTTTCCTCTGTTACTTCTTGGCTCTTTTCTGGATTGAATTGTATCAGCACTAGCGCAGTGTGGCTATTGGTCCTTGGCAGAAGAAGTGGAAGGTAAGGAAGGCAGAGTTCAGGTGTGATACCAAGCCCTGCTCCTTTACTTTCAAATTTCAAGTGCTGGTGATAAAAAAGCAATTACCTGTTATCTTTTGTTGGAAAGGAAGATAAGCACCAAACCCACTTACACTTCTCTTTATTTTTGCTGCTGCTGCTGCTGCTGCTAAGTCGTTTCAGTCGTGTCCAACTCTGTGCGACCCCATAGACGGCAGCCCACCAGGCTCCCCCATCCCTGGGATTCTCCAAGCAAGAGTACTGAAGTGGGTTGCCATTTCCTTCTCCAATGCATGAAAATGAAAAGTGAAAATGAAGTCGCTCAGTCATGTCCGACTTTTAGTGACCCCATGGACTGCAGCCTACCAGGTCCTCCATCCATGGGATTTTCCAGGCAAGAGTACTGGAGTGGGGTGCCTCTTTATTTTTATGCCCCTGCATTTGTTTAATCTCAGGTATCCCTATTTTAGCTTCTGTGGACTCGGCAGGGTAATGGACTTGCCAAATCCAGCCCTTGGAAACTTTCTGTTTTAGGGGAAGAATTAAAGCTGTGTCATGGAGGACCACAAGCCTCCTTGCCAGCCAGCCTTTCTGCTGCAGAATCTTCAGGGCTACCTTTGATTGGCATATGTTTTATCAGACCCCAGTCAGGGCTCTGAACGAGTTCAAGGGCAATCTTGTTTTTGTTGTTCAGTGACTCAGTCATATCTGATTTTTTGAGACCCCCATGGACTGCAGCACGCCATCTTCACCATCTCCTGCAGCTGGCTCAAACTCACATCCATTAAGTCAGTGATGCCATCCAACCACCTCATCCTCTGTCGTCCCCTTCTCCTCCTGCATTCTATCTTTCCCAGCATCTGGGTCTTTTCCAATGAGTCAGCTCTTCTCATCAGGTGGCCAAAGTATTGGAGCTTCAACTTCAGCATCAGTCCTTCTAATGAATATTCAGGATTGATTTCCTTTAGGGTTGACTGGTTAAATCTCATTGAAGTTCAGGGGACTCTCAAGAGTCTTCTCTAACACCACAGCTCGAAAGCATCAATTCTTCAGCAGTCAGCTTTCTCTATGATCCAACTCTCACATCCATACATGTCTACTAGAAAAACCATAGCTTTGACTATATAGTTCTTTGCTGGCAAAGTATTGTCTGTGCTTTTTAATATGCTGTCTAGGTTTGTCATAGCTTTTTTTTCCAAGGAGGAAGCATCTTTTAATTTCATGGCTGCATTCACCATCTGTAGTGATTTTGGAGCACAAGAAAATAAATTCTGTCATTGTTTCCATTGTCTCCCCATCTACTTCCCATGAAGTGATGGGACCAACTGCCATGATCTTTGTTTTCTGAATGTTAAGTTTTAAGCCACTTTTTTCACTCTGCTCTTTCACTTTATCAAGAGGCTCCTTAGTTCCTCTTCACTTTCTGCCATAAGGGTGGTGTCATCTGCATATCTGAAGTTATTGATATTTCTCCCAGCAATCTTGATTCCAGCTTATGCTTCTTCCAGCCCAGCGTTTCTCATGATGTACTCTGTATATAAGTTAAATAAGCAGGGTGACAATAGACAGCCTTGGCGTACTCCTTTTCCTATTTGGAACCAGTCTGTTGTTTCATGTCCAGTTCTAACTGTTGCTTCCTGACCTGCATACAGATTTCTCAAGAGGCAGGTCAGGTGCTCTGGTATTTCCATCTCTTGAAGAATTCTCCAGTTTGTTGTGAGCCACACAGTCAAAAGATTTAATGTAGTCAGTGAAGCAGTAGTAGATGTTTTTCTGGAACTCTCTTGCTTTTTCTATGAGCCAATGGATGTTGGCAATTTGATCTCTGGTTCCCCTGCCTTTTCTAAATTCAGCTTGAACATCTGGAAGTTTTTGGTTCAAAAACTGTTGAAGCCTTGCCTGGAGAATTTTGAGCATTACTTTGCTAGTGTGTGAGATGAGTGCAATTGTCCAGTAGTTTCAATATTCTTTGGCATTTCCCTTCTTTGGGATTGGAATGAAAACTGACCTTTTCCAGTTCTGTGGCCACTGCTGAGTTTTCCATATTTGCTGGGATATTGAGTGCAGCACTTTCACAGCATCATCTTTCAGGATTTGAAATAGCTCCACTGGAATTCCATCACCTCCACTATCTTTGTTTATAGTGATGCTTTCTAAGTCCCACATGACTTTGCACTCAAAAATGTCTGGCTCTAGGTGAGTGATCACACTATCATGGTTATCTAGGTCATTAAGATATTCTGTGAATAGTTTGTCTGTGTATTCTTGCCACCTCTTCTTAATATGTTCTGCTTCTGTTAGGTCCCTACCATTTCTGTCCTTTACTGTGCCCATCTTTGCATGAACTATTCCCTTGGTATCTCTAATTATCTTGAAGCAATCTCTAGTCTTTCATATTCTATTGTTTTCCTCTATTCTTTGCATTGATCACTTAGGAAGACTTTCTTATCTCTCCTTGCTATTCTTTAGAACTCTCCATTCAGACGGATATATCTTTCCTTTTCTCCTTTGCCTTTTGCTTCCCTTCTTTTCTCAGCTATTTGTAAGGCCTCCTCAAATAACCATTTTGCCTTTTAGCATTTGTTTTTCTTGGGGATGGTTCTGATCACCACCTGCTGTTTGATGGCTCGAATCTCTATCCATACTTCTTCAGGCACTCTCTCTATAAGATCTAATCCCTTGACTCTATTTCTCATTTCCACTGGATAATTGTAAGGGATTGATTTAGGTCATACCTGAATGGCCTAGTGGTTTTCCTAACTTTCTTCAGTTTAACTCTGAATTTGGCAATAAGGAGTTCATGATCTGAGCCACAGTCAGCTCCCGGTCTTGTTTTTTGCTGATTGTATAGAGCTTCTCCATCTTTGACTGCAAGCAATATAATCAATCTGATTTCAGTATTGACGATCTGTTGACGTCCATGTGTAGAGTTGTCTCTTGTGTCATTGGAAGAGGGTGTTTGCTATGACCAGTGTGTTCTCTTGGCAAACTTATGTTAGCCTTTTCCTGGCTTCATTTTGTACTCCAGACTCCTCTGTCCATGGAATTCTCCAGGCAAGAATACTGGAATGGGTAACTGTTCCCTTCTCCTGGAGATCTTCCCAACCCAAGAATTGAACTCAGATCTCCTGTGCTGCAGGCAGATTCCTTCCTATCTGAGTCACCAGGGAAGCCTGCAGTCTTCTTTGGAAGAACACAAGCACAGCTTTAGGCATGGTTGGTGGTGGACAGTCTTGATGTTGAGAGCACAGGCTGAACTATTTCCTCGAGGCCAGTGTGGCTTGGTGGGGAAGCTTTGGTTAGAGTCAAGAAAGGCTGGATTTGAATCCCTGCTGTACTCAGGAAAACTTGAGCAATCTTCCCTCTTTCTTGAAGTCTGGGACAGATTTGAGACAAGGGCTGGTTGCTGAGATGTGCTCACCGCCCACTGCTCCTTCTGACACCACCTACCAACCCTTTCCCAAGTTCAAGGTTATATCAAGGTCCCACATGTGCAGAGGGAGGGTGTTCTGTGACAGGCAGTGGGTCTGGTTGTCCTAGTCTGAGGACCTGGTGTCTCACATCAGAGTGCACTGCTTCCAGTGCAGGACCACTGCAGAGACCCCTTCCAGAACCAGTAACATGAAAACGGGGGCTGGCCTGCTCCCTTGGTTCCCACCCTCTGGTAGGATTCTGCTCTGCCTCTTACCTCTGAGCTCTGTAGTGGCAGCTCAGATTGTTCTTGGGGACGAGGAACCCCTGGCAGGGATTTCAGCAGTCACACCGATTGTGGGCCTGAGCTAGCAGCCATTAGATTTTCAAGGAAAGCCATGCTTCACACAGGGGTTTATGGCTCATCACTATTCATCCAGGACAGTTCAGTCGCTCAGTTGTGTCCAACTCTTTGTGACCCCATGGACTGCAGCACGCCAAGTCTCCCTGTCCATCACCAACTCCCAGAGTTTACTCATACTAATGTCCACTGAGTCAGTGATGCCATCCAACCATCTTATCCTCTGTCATCCCCTTCTCCTCCCACCCTCAGTCTTTCCCAGCATCAGGGTCTTTTCAAATGAGTCAACTCTTCGCATGAGGTGGCCAAAGTATTGGAGTTTCAGCTTCAACATCAGTCATTCCAATGAATATTCAGGACTGATTTCCTTTAGGATTGACTGGTTGAGTCTCCTTGCAGTCCAGGGGACTCTCAAGAGTCTTCTCCAACATCACAGTTCAAAGCATCAATTCTTCGGCACTTCAATTCATCCAGTGCTCCCTAATGAAGATGCTCCAAAGGGCCAGTCCTGACTGAGGAAGGCAAAGGAGCAGACTGTGCCTCTGTTGCCTGTGAAACAAAAGGTCCTGTTTTCTCCACATTTATTTCTAATGGGAAGATTCAAGACAGATGAAAAAAAATGAATTTGTAGGAAAAAAACTATCAAATCAGAATTCCTACAGCCATGGGTTTAGATCATAAACACTTTCTCAGTGTTTCCTTTCCATCCAGGCAATTCACAGAAGGCACTTGATTGAGAGAGGTGTGAGCACAACTTTGTGTTGTGTGGTCTTTGTAGCAGGATGCTATTAAGATGATGCTGATGGAGGATTGGGGGATCTGTTTACAAATTTCCCAGGACCAAAATGAAAACAGGTGGCTTTTCAGGGGTGGGAACTCAGACGCCCTGAGATGGAAATGGCTTGTTTCTGCTCCTGGGGGGTTGAGGGGCTTGCAGGGGCAGATACTAAAGGGATGGCCATGACTTCTGCAGAGACTCACTAAGGGCACAACCACACCCAGAGCCCTGGGTGTGCAGGCCATGCTGTCTCCCCACCGGGCGATGTAAGGTGAACAGGAGCTCTCTGAAAGTTTCCAAGTCTACCAGCTACTCCCCACTTCTGTCAGTGAGATGAGTGCATAGGAAGCAGAATGAAAACAGCAACAAGCAACACAAACCTGGAATTCCTTCTAGAAATCTCTATATTCTTATTAGAAAAATGAAAGTCCTGTGGACCCAGTGGCACTGGTGACTCTTCTCCCTTTGGAGTGAATGCAAGCTGCAGGGAATCTGCTTCTGTAGACGTCATGGAAGAACTGGCTCTGTCTACTGGGCCTCGGTGATGACGCCAGCGATATGCCCGCGAAACGAGGGACCAGGTGTCCCAAACATGGCAATAGCCTGTTTGGCAGCACACCTTCCAGCCAGATCCAAAGGACTGAGAGATTTGGAAGCAAAAATGCCCAGTTATGTGAAGAGCAGGCACGGTGGAGAATGGCAGAGGTGATGCCAAAGAAAATGAACTGGCAGAGAGAGCATGCCCAGAAATTCTCAAAGGACAAACCAGAGATATAGTTAGGGCACAAGAAGTGGGCGTTCTGAGGTCTATGTTGGAAGCACAGAATATGGACTGCCAGACTGACTTGGGTTTGCCCAGGCAAGTGGCCTCCAATGTCTCAGGGGTGGGTCAGGGGACTTGGTAGGACAGACTTGCATCCAGGGTGTGCAAGTAGAAATGTTCTTCAAGGAGGCTGATCTTGTGGGGCGAGAGGAGAGTCCTCAGCAGGAGGGCATCGCTGTGGCTGGAGCTCCATGGAAGGGGGAGGGGAGGGAGAAAGCAGGCACCTCCTATTCACAGGGGATCATTGTATTGGGTTGGCCAAAATGTTTGTTTGGGTTTTCTCATAAAATAATATACAAAAACCCAAACATTTTGGCCAACCCAATATTTTCTCCTCCCTCCTCTTTATACGGAGATACATCCTGGGGCTCTGGTCCAGTGTAGCCCCAGCTCTGACAAGCATCCTGACCGCAGGAGGTGCCACGCGGACACTGTGGAGCAGACTCACCCCTGGGGAGCCAGCGCAAGTCACTCAGCCCAGCTCAGCGAACGTGTTGTCATCTCTCATATCGATGGGCAGCTGCTACTTCTCAGCTTCTGCTCTGTGCCAGGCGCTTGTACTGAGAGCTTCCCGGGCAGGAAGCAATTCCATCAATTCTCACCTCACAGGTGGGAAATGGGCTCTGAGAGTTTAACTTTGCTCAAGGCAAAGTTGGGATCAGGTTTTCCAATGTCAGGGTTCATTCCTCACTGCTTTATCTCCCAAAGCAGAAGATTGGGGGTGGGGGTGGATACAAAGATGGAGGCTTTTGCCCCCAGGAAGTTGCAGGACACTGATGAGTACACGTGTGTGAGAAAGTGCCCTGCAAACACAGGAGAACAACTGAGTTGATAATTTTTCCTGGGGGCGAAACTTCTAGAGGGAAATAGTTTGAACTGAGACTTAAATGATAAGACAGATTTCCACTGAGTTGAAAGTTCATCGCAGCACTGTTTATAATAGCCAGGACATGGAAGCAACCTTGATGTGCATCAACAGATGAATGGATAAGAAAGCTGTGGTACATATACACAATGGAGTATTACTCAGCCATTAAAAAGAACACATTTGAATCAGTTCTAATGAGGTGGATGACGCTGGAGCCGATTATACAGAGTGAAGTAAGCCAGAAAGAAAAACACCAATACAATATATGTGTAAGTATACTTACACATATATATGGAATTTAGAAAGATGGTAATGATAAACCTGTACACAAGACAGCAAAAGAGACACAGATGTATAGAACAGCCTTTTGGACTCTGTGGGAGAGGGAGAGGGTGGGATGATTTGGCAGAGTGGCAGTGTAACATGTATGATATCATAAGTGAAACGAATCGTTGGTCTAGGTTCGATACAGGATGGAGGATGCTTAGGACTGATGCATGGGGATAATCCAGAGAGAAGGTGTGGGGCGGGAGGGGGGAGGTG
>SJXQ01005835.1:204049-269257 GCA_006408695.1 Aepyceros melampus
GGACTGGTTGGATCTCCTTGCAGTCCAAGGGACTCTCAAGAGAAACTGTGGAAAATTCTGAAAAAGAATTCTGTTGCCACACCAGATGACCTGACCTGCCTCTTGAGAAACCTATATGCAGGTCAGGAAGCAACAGTTAGAACTGGACATGGAACAACAGACTGGTTCCAAATAGGAAAAGGAGTACGTCAAGGCTGTATATTGTCACCCTGCTTATTTGACTTATATGCAGAGTACATCATGAGAAACTTTGGGCTGGAAGAAGCACAAGCTGGAATCAAGATTACGGGAAGAAATATCAATAACCTCAGCTATGCAGATGACACCACCCTTATGGCAGAAAGTGAAGAGGAACTAAAAAGCCTCTTGATGAAAGTAAAAATGGAGAGTGAAAAAGTAGGCTTAAAGCTCAACATTCAGAAAACGAAGATCATGGCATCTGGTCCCATCACTTCATGGGAAATAGATGGGGAAACAGTGTCAGACTTTATTTTTGGGGGCTCCAGAATCACTGCAGATGGTGACTGCAGCCATGAAATTAAAAGATGCTTACTCCTTGGAAGAAAAGTTATGACCAACCTATATAGCATGTTGGAGAAGGCAATGGCACCCCACTCCAGTACACTTTCCTGGAAAATCCCATGGACGGAGGAGCCTGGTGGGCTGCAGTCCATGGAGTCGCTAAGAGTCAGACATGACTGAGCGACTTCACTTTTTCTTTTCACCTTCATGCATTGGAGAAGGAAATGGCAACCCACTCCAGTGTTCTTGCCTGGAGAATTCCAGGGATGGGGGAGCCTGGTGGGCTGCCGTCTATGGGTCGCACAGAGTCTGACATGACTGAAGCCACTTAGCAGCAGCAGCAGCAGGAGGGGAGTCTAGGGGAGAATGGATACATGTGTATGTAGGGCTGAGTCCCTTTGCTCTGCATCTGAAACTATCACAGCATTGTTAATCAGCTATGTGTGCGTGTGTGCTATATCATTTCAGTTGTGTCCAATTTTTTTGTGACCCTAAGGACCATAGCCAGTCAGGCTCTCCGTCCATGGGATTCTCCAGGCAAAAATACTGGAGTGGGTTGCCATTTCCTCCAGGGGATCTTCCCGAGCCAGGGATCAAACCCACATGTCTTTTATCTCCTGCTCTGGCAGACAGATTCTTCACCACTAGCACCACCGGGTAAGCCCCTAATGGGCTATACTCCAATATACAATAAGCAGTTAAAAAAAAAAAAAAAAACTCTATCACAGTATCTGGCAAATGCCTCTACTGTCATCTAGGCATTTCAGAAACTCCCACAGTAAGCTGGGAATCAACAACTGGATTACTCTAGAGGTCTCACTTCCCAGGTGGTGGGAATGTTCTTTAAAAGATTTGAGAGTCTAGCGTGCATGATGAGATCAGAGTTGCCAAACCCATTTTGCAGATGAGCAAACCAAGAGAAAAGGTCATTAGCTCATTAGGTGACCCTGCTAGTCCATGGGCTTCCCTGATAGCTCAGTTGATAAAGAATCTGCCTGCAATGCAGGAGACCCCGGTTCGATTCCTGGGTCAGGAAGATCTGCTGGCGAAGGGATAGGCTACTCATTCTAGTATTCTTGGGCTTCCCTTGTTTCAGCTGGTAAAGAATCCACCTGCAATGTGGGAGACCTGGGTTCGATCCCTGGGCTGGGAAGATCCCCTGAAGCAGGCAAAGGCTACCCACTCCAGTGTTCTGGCTGGAGAATTCCACAGACTGTATAGTCCATGGGGTCTATAGCTCAGTTGATAAAGAATCTGCCTGCAATGCAGGAGACCCCGGTTCGATTCCTGGGTCAGGAAGATCTGCTGGCGAAGGGATAGGCTACTCACTCTAGTATTCTTGGGCTTCCCTTGTTTCAGCTGGTAAAGAATCCACCTGCAATGTGGGAGACCTGGGTTCGATCCCTGGGCTGGGAAGATCCCCTGAAGCAGGCAAAGGCTACCCACTCCAGTGTTCTGGCTGGAGAATTCCACAGACTGTATAGTCCATGGGGTCGCAAAGAGTCGGGCACAACTCTGTATGACTTTCACTTTCAGTCCACGGTAGAGCTGGCCTTGAGTGCAGGTCGGTTCCCTGTTTTTCCACTGCAGAACTGCTGACCTCTGAACTCAGCACCATTTCCCATTATTCCTCAACCTCATTCCTCTCAATGGGTTTTGCTCCCAGTCTGCAGAGTGTTCTCCAGGCTGGCAGTTTCACTTTTCCTTCAAATTCATGTTTGGCCCCACCCAAACATGAACTTGCTTTCAAGCCACAAGAGCTGCTCGGCTCACTTTTTCTTCCCAGGCATCCTTTACTTCTTTATCCTGTTTTTGGTTATAATGATCTGTGTGTACGTTCCAAGTGCCTCCCCTCAGTTGGTAAGTGTGTGTTATCCCTTGTGCATGGACACCTTAGCAGTGCTAAAGCTTGGTGTTCACAGCTTTTTCCACATTCTTGAGCCCCTGCTGGTGGCTTCTCCCCTTTCAGGTGTCTGTGCAAGTACAGTGGAAAGGCCTTGCTGGGGCACTGGGAGACCTGTAATTAAGGATGCTAATGCCGGGTCTCTCTCTAAAGTTCAAGTTCATTAGTGAGACTTCCTTTATCTTGCCACTCTAGTTTCTGATGAGCCTGTACTTATTTTGCAATTAAGAGTAAAAATGTTGAATTATAATAACAATAACAGCATCATTAACTTCTGCTAGAATGATAAGCTGCATATAATCTCCACAAAGGCAGAGATTTTCCATTTTGCTTGTTGCTGTGACTTGGGGTCTAGACCAGTACCTCGCCCATAGTGATGCTATAAGAATATTCACTGGATACAAAAGGAAATGAAGTTTTGTTGGGTACTTTCCATGTGACAAGTCACGCATGGAGGGCTTTCAGTATGTCTCCTCTCAGCTCTCCTATCAGTCCAGTGAATTAATATCATGATCCCTGTTTGGGAGCAGGGAAAGCTGAAAGTTAGGTGAATCATCTAAGTCGCAAACTTTATAAGTGTTCAAGCTAGATCCAAGCCCATGTCTGTGGGACACCAAGAACACTCTCTTAAGCCTTCATGCATTACTGCTGCGATTGAAGGTACATAGAAATAAGATGCTGCCTTGGGGGAGGAGGGTGTGGTTCTGAGAATCACTGTTGTCCTTTCACTACTTTGGAGGGAAGGGGCATAGGAAGTTTTATAATCCTCTTTTTCCTAGAGCTGCTATAAAAAGGCAAATAATGCAATTTAAAATTTGAGCCAAGTTGCTGAGTAGATATTTCTGCAAAGAAGATATACAAATGGAAGTAAGCACATGAAAAGATGCATAACATTATTAGTCATTAGGGAAATGCAAATGGACCCACAATCAGATACTGTCTTATAGACATGCTGCTGCTGCTAAGTCGCTTCAGTCGTGTCCGACTCTATACGACCCCATAGACGGCAGCCCACCAGGCTCCTCCGTCCCTGGGATTCTCCAGGCAAGAACACTGGAGTGGGTTGCCATTTCCTTCTCCAATGCATGAAAGTGAAAAGTGAAAAGTGAAAGTGAAGTCGCTCAGTTGTGTCCAACTCTTAGTGACCCCATGGACTGCAGCCCACCAGGCTCCTCCGTATGTGGGATTTTCCAGGCAAGAGTACTGGAGTTGAGTGCCATTGCTTCTGGTTACATATGCTTTAATTTGCTTCCTGGGGGTCCCAGAGGCTGTTCTCCAGGCAGAGGTGCTAGGCTGGGCTCTCCTGCAGCAGGCCCCCATGCCAGCACTGCAGACCCTCAGGAGGCTACAATTTAAACAATGAATAATAATAAGTGTTGACAAAGATGGGGGAAATGGAATTTTACTACTTTGCTAGTAAAGATATAAAGTGGTGAAGCCACTTTGAAAAGCTGGGTGACATTTCCTCAAAAAGTTAAACATGGAGTTACCATACGACCTGCAATTCCACCCTTAGGTATATCCCCGTGAGAAAGAAAAACTGTGTCCACATAAAGCCTTGTACACAAATGTTCACGGTAGCATTGATTATTATTACCAAAAAGTGAACGTGAAACTGAAAGTCGCTCAGTCGTGTCTGACTCTTTGCGACCGCATAGACCATACAATCCATGGAATTCTCCAGGCCGGAATACTGGAGCGGGTAGCCTTTCCCTTCTCCAGGGGATCTTTCCAACCTAGGGATCAAACCCAGGTCTCCCACATTGCAGGCGGATTTTCACCAACTGAGCCATCAGGGAAACAAAAGTAGAAGCAATCTAAATGCTCATCACTTAATGGACAGATACTCAATACGTGCTCCATACGGTATGACTGTGGATACACATGAACATTATTCAGCCATAGAAAGGAGGGACATTCTGACACAGCCTTGACAAACCTCGAATACATTACTCAGGGAAATACGTTGTGGTTGTTGTTTAGTTGCCAAGTCGTGTCCAACTCTCACGATCCCATGGACTGCAGCATTCCAGGCTTCCTGTCCTTCACCATCTTCCTGAGTTTGCCCAAGTTCATGTCCATTGAATCGGTGATGCCATCCAACCATCTCATCCTCTGTCACCCTCTTCTCCTGCTGCCTTCCATCTTTAAGCCAGATACAAAAGCCCACACATTTATGATTTCATTTATATGAAACATCTAGAATAGTCAAACCCAGGAAACATATGTTAGTGGTTTCCAGGGATGGATAATATGGGTATGGGGCTTCTTTGGGGGATGATGAAAATGTTCTGGAATTAGACCGTGGTGATGC
Organism: Aepyceros melampus; assembly: GCA_006408695.1. Classification (NCBI taxonomy): domain Eukaryota; kingdom Metazoa; phylum Chordata; class Mammalia; order Artiodactyla; family Bovidae; genus Aepyceros; species Aepyceros melampus. The sequence goes on from SJXQ01005835.1 coordinate 208,789, forward strand.
TTGCACAACTTTGTGAACATACAGAAACCATTGAATTTTAAGTTTTATGGTGTTTGTTACAGTTTTTAAAGAATCAGCCACAGGGAGACAACAGCTCGGCTCAGCTAGATGGGGGTGTGGCTAGAAGATGACTTGACTGACAGTCAGTGACCTGGAGCCCTGGCCTGGACTGAGCAAGTCTGACTCGGCCACTTCCCAGCCAGGAGCTTCTCTGTCAAACCCTGCCCTGCTCTGGGCCTCTGCTTCCTCTTGTAAGGTGGCAGGGGAAGACAAACTTAGACCCATAAGGGGACAGTTTCCCTTGTTCTTGCCGAAGTTTGTGATTTGTTACAGCGGGAGGGACTTTTAGGGAAAACAGAGTGCTAGGATCTTTCTCCCATTCAACAACAGCAACTCAAAGGTCACAGCTGGTGAGAACAGCCAGCTGGTTCTAACTGTCCAGCACAGCAGATGAGCTCCTGGAGAATTCTGTAGAGAGGCCGCTTTGACTTTGCAGGTAGGAAGGCAGGATGATGGCAGTAGGCATGAGCATCTCTGAACCTGGGTTTTTCCTTGGATGCTGGGTTTGCCGATCTGATCTGGTGGCCGCATCTTTCCCATACCCACGACGTACAGTGTGGTTCTTACAATGAGAAATTTAAGACTTGGAGTTTTCAGACACTGCACCAATTTCATTTGTCCAGCTCGTGGCAGAACCTGTAATCACCTCTGTGGGCTCCAGACAGGCTCCGGCCAAGGTAGCCGAGAGGAGGAGACGTGAGAAGCCCCACCGCCCCGCAAACAAGAAGCACGTTGCTCCTCGTGATGGAGAGGAAGTCCAGGCTGACGTCTTGTGAAAGTATTTCTGTGGCTTGTTTATGGAATGAACCCCGAGCGCACAGCTTCTCCTGCTCTCTCTGGAGTGTGTGGCTTTGCAGCTGGGCCAGATGCGGCTCCAGGTTCTTTCTCGGGAGGTTCCAACGACTCCCGTTTTTCTTCTTTGTGTATCAGTTGTCACCTAGCCCTGGACTAAAGTTGCACAGTCCACCCCTGCTCATCCTGCAGAAGGCTGCCTGGATTACAAGCCCAGTGATCAGGCCCCTGCAGCACCCTGGATTGCAACCAGGGGAAGCTGGCAGAGGGGCAGAACCAGTCCCTTCTGAAATCAAACCACTGTATGACATTCAGCGCCAGGCAGTGATGACCCTGCTTCAGTGAGCCTGACTCTCCTTGAAGAAGAGAGGGTGTCACAAAGCCACGTTCAAGTTTATGGAAGAAGCAAGTTCGTGGCGATGCTGCTCACACACTCCGTCCCTCAAACCTCCCAGCACCTCTCGGCTGGCCATCGTGGACCAGACCCCGGGCAGAACCAGATGGTGTCCTGAGGCCACCCAGGCCCCTGCACCTTCCTCATGTCACAGATGGGAGGCTAGGCCTGGAGATGCGCTGACCAGTTCAAGTCACCGCTGAACAGCAGCTGGGACCTGAGCCCAGGGTCTCAGCTGCTTTTCTGGACTCTGCCTGCTGAACCGTGCTGTGCTGGGGCAAAAGAAAGGAGGAAAAATCCTCCTTTTTCTACCTCTCCCACGGCTCCTTCTTGTTGCCCACCCCCAAGCCCTCTGCTTAGGTGAGGCTGGTGTCCTGGAGAAGCCCAGCAGACCCCTCGCCCCCCTGCCCTCCTCCCAGCTCATGGACTCAGAAGCAGGTAGGGGATGATGGTGGTGGTGGTGATGGCACTTTCTGTCCCTTTCAGGTTGGAGTCCAAGTTGTGCTTGTCTGCGTTAGGTTACATGACGGAGACCACCTGTGTTTAACCACTTCCCAGTGTTGACGGCTTAAAGTGAGACCCACTCCGTCTCCCCTGCCCCCTCCCCCTGCATAAGGGTAGGAAGGTAGGAAAGTGAAGTTGCTCAGTCGTGCCTAACTCATTGCGACCCCATGGACTGTAGCCTACCAGGCTTTTCCATCCATGGGATTATCCAGGCAAGAGTACCGGAGTGGGTTGCCTTTTCCTTCTCCAGGGGATCTTCCCGACCCAGGGACTGAACATTGCAGGCAGACGCTTTACCCTCTGAGCCACCAGGGAAGGTGGGAAGATGACTACTAAACTCATTTATCCAAGTGACTGGATCGTCGCCCTTCCTACCCATTGCAAAATCTCTCTAATGTTTGCTAAGAACAAATGAGGTAATAAAACCAAGGTAGGACCGCAGAATGAAAGGCAGAAGACAGTCTGGGGAAAGAACCGAAAGCAGGGTACGGAAGTGGTGTCTGTATCGTCCTGTTCACAGCAGCCTAAAGGGGTAAGCAACCCAAGGGCCCACTGGCATAGGAACAGATGCCCACACAAGTCTGGGCCATCCATACAATGGAATATCATTCACCGTTTAAAAGGTAGGGGATTCTGACACATAGGACAACATGGATGAACTTTGAAGACATTGGATTGGGTAAAATAAGGCAGTCACAACAGGGCAGTCGCTGGATAGTTCCACTTACACGAGGTCCCTGTGACAGTCAAATTTATGGGTAGAACGGCAGTGGTCCCGGGCTGGAGGAGGGGCAAATGGTTATGGTTGAAAGTGGACAGAGTTCTGGTTTGGGGTGATGAAAAAGTTCTCTGGATGGATGAGGGTGATGGTTGCCCAACACGATGTGATGGATGTGCTTACTGCCACAGAACTGGACGCTTAAAAATGGCTAGGATGGTAGATTTAATGTTGTGTGTGTGTGTTTTACCACAATTAAGGCGGGGGGAAGCCCATAAGGGGAATCCACCTTGCATGAAAAAGATCTCCTTATGCATCTTATTCCTTTTTCAGACTCTGTGGTCTTTAAAGATGGGGACTCCTATGCTCTGCTCATCTTTGAAGCTTTCCTGTGCTCAGCCCAGCATCTGAGTCAGGTCTTCAAAGACATCAGATTCCCAGTAACTGTTGATTGAACTGGGGTCGTGGCGCGATCCCACCAAGGCCGACTCGCGAGCTGAGCCTCAGGGGCTCAGAGGCTGGCGCATGCGCATAAGCATGTTTGGGGGGACGGTCCTGCATGCAGGGGTCTTACCCGGTCCTCCAGGGGAGACCCCGCTCCCACCGCACAAAACGCTGACCCTGGAGCCAAGCCCGGACACCAAGGGCAGAGGCCTGGTTCCTCCAGTTCCAGGTGTCTTGGAAATCAGCTAGAGCCAGAGCAGCTGCAGACTTAGTGGGCAGGTTGTTACTCATTACTGGACACGTCTGTGCTGTGCTCCATTGTTTTCTGGGAGAGATGAAAATTATACAAAACTGTGGCTAACACTTTCCATTTTTTGATGAGAGGCTGTTGTTGACAGGCAGAGTGCTGGGCTGGTGAAACCTCTCTTTTCATGGTTCCCCAACCTTCAGTTGCCTCTTTAACTGAGGAGCAAACAGCCTTAGAATGTGGGAGGGCCAGGTGTCATCTAGCCCTGACATCGGAAGCCAGCATGCTCTGTCCCCTTTCTCAAGCTTCATGAAAGAGGTGATCAGAGCCTGCAGATTAGGCCCCATTTCTACCTTCTCTGTGTGTGCAATAATCATTCATACGGCAGACTCTCAGCCTGAGGCTTATTGGATTGGGTGATGCTTGGCAGATGACACCACGCTTATAGCAGAAAGTGAAGAGGAGCTAAAAGCCTCTTGATGAAGGTAAAAGTGGAGAGTAAAAACTTGGCTTAAAGCTCAACATTCAGAAAATGAAGATCATGGCATCTGGTCCCATCACTTCTTGGGAAATAGATGGGGAAACAGTGGAAACAGTGTCAGACTTTATTTTGGGGGCTCCAAAATCACTGCAGATGGTGACTGCAGCCATGAAATTAAAAGATGATTACTCCTTGGAAGAAAAATTATGACCAACCTAGATGGCATGTTGAAAAGCAGAGGCATTACTTTGCCAATAAAAGTCCATCTAGTCAAGGCTATGGTTTTTCCTGTGGTCATGTATGGATGTGAGAGTTGGACTGTGAAGAAAGCTGAGCGCCGAAGAATTGATGCTTTTGAACTGTGGTGTTGGAGAAGACTCTTGAGAGTCCCTTGGACTGCAAGGAGATCCAAGCAGTCCATTCTGAAGGAGATCAGCCCTGGGATTTCTTTGGAAGGAATGATGCTAAAGCTGAAGCTCCAGTACTTTGACCACCTCATGCGAAGTGTTGACTCATTGGAAAAGACCCTGATGCTTGGAGGGATTGGGGGCAGGAGGAAAAGGGGACGACAGAGGATGAGATGGCTGGATGGCATCACTGAGTCAATGGATGTGAGTCTGAGTGGACTCTGGGAGTTGGTGATGGACAGGGGTGCCTGGCATGCTGCAATTCATGAGGTCGCAAAGAGTCGGATGGGACTGATCTGAACTGAACTGATGCTTGGCAGGTTACTTCAAGGAGGTGCAACTTTCTCATCTGTAAAATGGGGGTGATAACTGTGCTTTCCTCCAAAGGTCATTCTGAGTGTTTAAGAAGATGACCTTTGAATCCAATATCTGTCTTGCCTTGATTGCACAATAAATTTAAGCCTTTATAATGTAATAGTGACATTGAAATTAAAAGACTCTTGCTTCTTGGAAAGAAAGCTGTGAAAAACCTAGACAGTGAATTAAAAAGCAGAGACATCACTTTGCTGACAAAGGTCCATCTAGTCAAAGCTGTGATTTTTCCAGCAGTCATGTATGGATGTGAGAGTTGGACACAGAGAAGGCGGAGCACCAAAGAATCGATGCTTCTGAATTGTGGTGCTGGATAATACTTGAGAGGCCCTTGGACAACAGGGAAATCCAATCAGTCAGTCCTAAAGGAAATCAGTCCTGAATATTCACTGGAAAGATTGATACTGAAGCTGAAGCTCCAATACTTTGCCACCTGGTGTGAAGAACCAATTCATTAGAAAAGACTCTGATGCTGGGAAAAATTGAAGGCAAAAGGAGAAGAAGGTGGCAGAGAATCAGATGGCTGGATGGCATCACTGACTCAACGGGCATGAGTTTGAGCAAACTCTGGGAGATGGTGAAGGACAGGGAAGCCTGGCGTGCTGCAGTCCATGGAGCGGCAAGGAGTCAGACACGACTTAGTGGCTGAACAGCTATGATGAGTGACATTGACCTGACTCAAAGTACCTTGGGGTTGTCCAGTGAATTTTACACTGTCCTGGTGTTTACGAACTAACTTACAAAGGTGCTGTCCATTTATCTAATGGCCCATACTAAGCTTATCCCAGAGTACAGAACCTCTCTCTGTATGAAGCAGCGTATTTCCTTTGAAAGGCGATGAGTTATGCAGTTTATCATGTTCCCCTCTTTGGCCTTGGCTGCTGCAAGTGCACCCTTAGTTTGTGGTTCCTCTGTGCCAGGGTCATCTTTAGCCCAGGCTTTATGGTCCGATGAGTTCTCCAGTTCATTACTTGCGTCTCTGATCAGTTTTGTGGCATTTTATCCATGTGGTTAATTATAGGCCACCTCAAATGTGATTGGGTATAAATTATAAAACAATATTCATTATAATTTAGTGTCAAAGGTGCTTTGTTAAATTGTTGGAATTGATCATTCCTGTAATAGCTTGCATGGTACACAGACTGCCCTGTTGCCCAGTTTTCTAGATAAACCACTTTGCCAAAATTGGTAACACGTATTACAAGTAGTACAAACAAATGAACACTGTGATGCTCTCTGAATGTGCTTTAATAGTGAGGGAGCACATCCACAGTAAGAAATGCTCCTGGCAAGAGAACCAGCATCAGCAAAACAGGGTAAAAAATAAAAAAGTAATGAGAAGTTGAGGGGAAATGTGTATCTGAATGTAGGCAGTAGATAAAATCGTTCTTTGTCTCACAGCTAACAGTGCTCTGCAGAAAACTTAATGGTTGCACAAACTTTTTTTTTTAACTTGTCAACAAAGCCCCAGATATAAACATCAAAGTGATGATTGTTATTCCTTCTCAGGAGAAATAGCACAGGGTGGACTCCTCACCCGCTCCCTGGTTGCCATGGAAACATTTTGGTGACTTCATCACAGGTAGAATGTTTGGAGGTTCTTCAGCCCACCACGGAAGGTGGGAGGGAGCCTGACTCATTCCGAGAGGAGCTAGAGATGTGAACTGTGGCCAGTTTTCCTTCCCTTTAGCCCAGTGCATCTTTGCCATTAACAGACCTTTGAATCTAAATAGAATGTCTTTGAAACATCAGTGGAATATGATCACGCTGTCTGAGGAAGGTATGTTCTGATTTCCTCCCATAGATATGATGCCTATCAAAATGCGACATGAGTTATTCATTCAGTCAACAATTGGTGAAGGTTTTCGGTTGGCAGGCACTGCACTGGGCATGGGAGGGAAGGTGATGATGAGCTGCCCTCTCTAAAGGCCTCCATCAACTTGACCCACGCCCAGACGATTACAGGGCAGTGTAGTGAGAGCTCACAGTGATGGCGGCCTGTCGGGGGCACCGTGCTGGGTTAGATTGTGTCTCTCCAAAGTTGTGCTCAAGCCCTAACCTGTTGAACGGACCAGATTTGGAAACAAGATATTTGCAGATGTAGTCAGGATGAGGTCATACTGGGTTGGGGTGAGCCTTCCATCCAGTAACTGGGGCCATTGTAATAAGAGAGAGTTTGGAGACAGAGAGACAAAAGGGGGATGGCCACACGAGGATGAAGGCAGACGAATGGTGCTGCCACAAGCCGAGGAATGCCAGGGGTTGCCAGCAGCCGCCGGAAGCAAGAAGCGGCAAGGAAGGATGCTCCTGCATCATGTCTGGCCTCTAGGACTGTGAGACAATAGACTCCTGCTGTCGTAACTGTCCTGTTGTGCTCATTTGTTGTGGCAACTCTAGGAAAGGAACACAAGCAGCTGCACGGATGGGAAGGTACGTGTGGTGGGGGCAGACCTAGGAACCCTGCTGAGCAGCGGTGACCCTGAGCTGTGCAGAGGGCGAGGGCTTAGCCCCCTGGGAGAGCTGGGCACGAGGCAGCCCAGGCCACGGTCACCGAGACGTCGAAGCAGCCACATCCAGGAAGGAGAAGGGGCTCATTTTAAGGATTTCTATCTTGGACTCTGTTTTTTAATTAAAAAAAAATTTTTTTTTGAAACTTGGAGAGATTTTATTAGCTACATTCATGGAAATAACTTAATAGAATTTTTTTAACTTCAAAGTCTTTGGATTATTTATTTTTTAGAATTGATTTTATAGAAGTATAGTTGATTTAGAATGTTGTGCTCACTTCTGCAGCACACCAGAATGATTCAGTTTCACATGTCCATGCACTCTTTCCCTTTATGATTGATCAGAGGATAGTGAATATAGTTCTGTGTGCTATACAGCGGGACCTTGTTGTTTTCTATCCATTCTCTGTATACTAGCTTGTATCTGCTAATCCCAAACTCCCGATCCATTGCTTTCGCACTTTCCTCGCTGGCAACCACAAGTGTGTTCTTCATGTCTGTGAGTCTGTTTCTGTTTGCAGGTAAATTCATTTGCGTCATATTTTAAATTAAGGGATACCTTATGATATTTGTCTTCCTCTGCCTGACTTCTCTTAGCGTGACAATCTCTAGGTCCGTCCATGCTGGTGCAAATGGCACTCTTTCTCTCTTTTTCGTGGCTGGGTAATACTCCGCTGCATATATGCACCACATCTTGATCCATCCGTCGGCCAGTGGACATCTAGGTCGTCTCCGTGTCTCAGCTGCTGTGGATGGTGCTGCTATGCACACAGGGGCGCGTGCATCCTCTTGGATTATAGTTCTGTCTGAATATGTGGCCAATCCTGGTCTCCTTGAGCCCCCAGCACCATTTGCACATGGGCTGTTTGTTATGTGTATGTTTCCCAGGTTCTGTTCTGGGGGGAGATGTATCCTTTTTATTAGAGTTCTCAAAGGAGTGTGTGACCTTCACAAGGTCACAAACTGACAGCATCAAGGGGATTTGGGAGAACCTGATGGGAGACGAGGCTGGAAGGGTCACCCCTTGATTGTGACCTTGCCGAGACCAGGCAGCTCAGGCAAGATTAAGCTGATGGGATGAGGCAGAGCGTCGAAAGACATAAATCAGGACTTGACTTGTAACTGGACATTGGAGGTGGGTGTAGAGGTGGAACCCTGGTGGGTGATGGGAGGATGGTGGCCACGTGCTGAGAAAATGGACCTGGAGAGTGAGGAGGAGGAAAGGATGCGGGAGGGAGGGAGACGGAGGGGCAGGCAGGGAGGAGATGTCAGTGGCGGCAGCTCAAGAGAAGCTGGTTGATCTCCTTTTGGAAAAGCTGTGTGTGTGTGTGTGTGTGTGTGTGTGTGTTTAATCTACCGACAAGTAGCTTTATTAAAAAAATATTTATTTATTTGATGGAGTCTGGTCTCAGTTGTGGCATTTGTGGTCCTCCTTACAAAATGCGAGATATTTCTCTGTGGCATCTGGACTCCAGTGCACAAGGGCTCAGGAATTGAAGTGTGCGAGCTATTTCTTTGCAGCGTGTAGTATCCTAGTTCCCTGCACCCCCTGCACTGGAAGGCGGATTCCTAACCCCCCAGCCCACCGAGAAAGTCCCCCCAAACGAAGCTTGCGGAGACTTGGAGGTCACTGCTTCTAAGGGTTAGTGGCCATGGCTGGGCTCTGGGTCCTGCCTCGGCAGTGGTCTGAGACTCGGCAGGAGAAGCCAGAAGGGAGGGTGTCAAGGAGAGAATGCAAAAGAAGGGAAGACACGGTAGCCAAGAGGGAGGAAGATGGTGAGAAGACCCCAGAAGTCAACCATGGGAAGGTGGTCCAGAGGCAGTGGGTAGTTAACGGGGTCAGCCTCAGAGGTGACGGCTTTAATTCAGGGCTGAGAAGTCTTTATTCAGGTCTTTAATTCTGTCTGAGAAACATCTACTGAAAAGATTCAGACGCAGTCATGTTGAAGTCAAGTGAAAATTCCTCACCTCCTATCAGACTGGCAACGAGGGAAGGCATTTACAGCCTACCAGGTGGATGTCCTGTCTGGTCCCTGATACCCGCGATAGAGACATGAAAACGAGCAAGCTCTCTGAACCAACAGAAGCCTGGGGTCCATCATTTACGCGCGACGTTGATGGATGGATTCATTAGGCGGTGCATGATGTGGCTTGTCGGCTATTTCTGCACAGGCAGCTCGAGATGGGCTGGGTGCCCCGTGGGAATTGTGTGCAGCTCCTCACCCGCATCCCGGGCTTTGCCCAGCATGCTGCGTGCGGTCTCCTGATTTGCAGGATTCCCTCTCACACAGTCCCTGTAGACACGTCCACCTTCCTCTGTTACCTCTGCGTGGACTGCACCACCTTCTCCCGACCCAGTGTCCCCTTTCGCCTAAGTTCACCCCGTCCCACCCCTTTCCCAGGTCCCTGGCTGATGGGGCTCTCCCAGTGGCTTCCTGGGATGCCAGCTGTGACTTCCTCTTAGAGTCGTGGGAGGGGACAGCATCTCACCACCTTTGCTGCCCCACCCTGGGGCCCCCATCACCCTGAGGAATGTTTAAACTCCCAGCCAGGCGGAACCTATCCCTGAAGCACGCTTTCCTCCAGGAAGTTAGATTCCAGGAGAGTCTGGTTCAAGGCCTCATGGTGTGTTCAAGTTCATGTTGCTCTGAGTCTCTTAGCCTCCAGGGAGCCCTCTGTGGCTTTGGAGGAAGGACTCAGGCTGCTGGAGGTGGAATCCTGTTCCATCTTTCCAGCGATCATGGGAGAGAAGCCCTTATCTGACTTGCCTGTGCCATGACCCCTCCCCAGGCAGAGGACATTGGGCACCAGACTCAACCCATTCCTTAACCAGCAATGCCTGGGTTAAGGGCTCCCTTCATAGCTAGTCAGTAAAGAAACTGCCTGCAATGCAGGAGACTTGGGAATAAATAGTTCCTGGGTCGGGAAGATCCCCTGGAGAAGGGAATGGCAACCCCCTCCAGTATGCTTGCCTGGAGAATACCAGGCACAGAGGAACCTGGTGGGCTACAGTCTACGGGGTTGTAAGAGTCAACAGGACTAAGCGACTAAACTGGTTAAAAGTAGAGACTTCAGGTAAAGAAGATGCTGATCCCCATTTGTCTCTGACACCAACCATCTGGGCAATTGAGGTCATTTTGGGCAACTTCCTTACATTGTCAATCTGACTTCCCCCTGTGGAATGAGTTTTAGTTTGTTTCAAAGTAACCACACGCCGCCATCATCGATGGCTTCGTTCTAATTAAAGACATTGAGAAAAAGTCCCATTGCCATCCCCTCGGTGCGTTCTCCAAAAGCCGTGGGATGACTGTGAGTCAGAAGAGCTCTGGCTCCATTCTAGGGCCTCAAGTCACCGTCTGTGCAGGTGCTTGATGGTCTGGGACCCACAGTGCCCTTGGGGTGGAGCGGCGTGAAGGGAACCAGAAGGCTCCGTCAGGCCCAGGAGGTGCGCTCCGCCCCCCTCCCCCGGAGTTTGTTTCTGGATCAGTGGGTCTGCAGGTCAGGAGGCGGGGCCGGACACTGTGGATTTCTGATGTCACCCCGTGATGCTGGGGCTGCAGGCCTGGGGACCCACACCGAGAGCCTCCGCATTGGTCAGCACAGTGAGACGCCAGCAGGTTGAGTTTCCAAGAAGCAGAGCCTGGGGTGGGAATTGAGGGGCGCGAGGGGGAGGGTGCCCTTGAGGACAGAACCCAGAGAGGGTGAGAGAGGCCTGAAGGGGAAGCTGCGGGGGGTGACAGGTGGGCCCCGGGGGCAGGCTGGCCCTCGGGTTACGCTCTGGAGCAGACCGCAGCATTGCCCTGGCTGCTGTGCCCCTCTGAGTCCCCGCCAGCTCTGGGCCAAGGTTGAGGAAGCCTTCTGTTGAGGATGGTTCTCAGAGAAGAGCAAGCTGTGAGCCTCTGACAGCCGCCTCCCTGCAGTCGGGGGCAGCCAGGCAATGGGGTGGGAACGAGTCAGCTCCGCATTCGAGTTACTCAGCACTCTAGTTACTAGCACTTGGACCCAGGCTGCCTGACTCCAAGTGCCCAGGGTCCGCCCTCTGCCAGTGTCCCTTTCACCAAGATGGTCTCCAGCTGCAGAGTGAGACTGACCTGCTGGCCCACAGACAGGCAGCTGCCCCGTGAGAGCTCTGGGACAGGCCAGCTGCAGGGGAAGAAGCAGACAGGCTGGCCCCTCCTGCCCAGGCAGCAGTACCTCCTCCAGAGACTTAGGCCAGATGCTGTGGGTCCCGGGTTCTGCAGATATCTGTTTTGGAAACCCGGATCCAAGCTGCTGGAAAATGCCCAAATTCCCTTCAGCCTTGTTCTTGGTAGCCTGCCTCAAATGTCCACCGGCTTTGCCTTAGTCAGAGATGGCAGGGTGGGGCCCCCCAGTGCAGGGGGGACTTTCTCAGTAATGACAGTGATGTGGTCAAGTGGGAAGGGACAGGGAATGTGTCCCCATGTGCCAGGAACTCTGCTCAGTTCTTGGTATTTGTCATCACTTATTCCTTGTAACTTCCTTTGATTTCCCTGGTGGCTCAGATGGTAAAGCATCTGCCTGAAATATGGGAGACTCAGGTTCGACCCCTGGGTTGGGAAGATCACCTGGAGAAGGAAATGGCAACCCACTCCAGTATTCCTGCCTGGAGAATCCCAGGGCCGGAGGAGCCTGGTAGGCTACAGTCCATGGGGTCACAAAGAGTTGGACATGACTGAGCGACTTCACTTCACTTCATTCCTTGTAACACCCTAGGAGACAGGAGACAAGTCTTGTGTTTCCTCTGACACGTGGGGAAGTAAGATTGACTCAACTAGGCTGTGATGGGTATAATAATGGTTTCACAAACTATGTCCACATCCTCTTGCCTAGAACTTGTGAATAGTCACTTTTAAGTGACTCAGTGGGAGAGAATCCACCTGCCAAGCAGAGATGCGGGTTCAGTCCCTAGGTCGGGTAAACCCCTTGGAGAAGAAATGGCAACCCACTCTAATATTCTTACCTGGGAAATCCCAAGGATGGAGAAGCCTGGTGGGCTTCAACCCATGGGATCACAAAAGAGTTGGACACGACTTAGCAAGTTAAAAAAAAATGGCAAAAGGTGCTCTGCAGGTGGGATTAAGAACCCAACTAAGAAGAGAAGACTGTCCTGTTTTATCTGGATTCAGTTCAGTTGCTCAGTCATGTCTGACTCTGCGACCCCACGAATTGCAGCACGCCAGACCTCCCTGTCCATCACCAACTCCCGGAGTTCACTCAGACTCACATCCATCGAGTCGGTGATGCCATCCAGCCATCTCATCCTCAGTCATCCCTTTTTCCTCCTGCCTGCCCCCATTTCCTCCTAGCATCAGGGTCTTTCTCAATAAGTCAACTCTTTGCATAAGGTGGCCAAAGAACTTGAGCTTCAGTTTTAGCATCATTCCTTCCAAAGAAATCCCAGGGTTGATCTCCTTCAGAATGGACTGGTTGGATCTCCTTGCAGTCCAAGGAACTCTCAAGAGTCTTCTCCAACACCACAGTTCAAAAGCATCAATTCTTCTGCGCTCAGCCTTCTTCACAGTCCAACTCTCACATCCATACATGACCACAGGAAAAACCATAGTCTTGACTAGACAGACCTTAGTCAGCAAAGTAATGTCTCTGCTTTTGAATATACTATCTAGGTTGGTCATAACTTTTCTTCCAAGGAGTAAGCGTCTTTTAATTTCATGGCTGCAATCACCACCTGCAGTGATTTTGGAGCCCCAAAAAATAAACTCTGACACTGTTTCTACTGTTTCCCCGTCTATTTCCCATGAAGTGATGGGACCAGATGCCATGATCTTCGTTTTCTGGATGTTGAGCTTTAAGCTAACTTTTTTACTCTCCACTTTCACTTTCATCAAGAGGCTTTTTAGCTCCTCTTCACTTTCTGCCATAAGGGTGGTGTCATCTGCATATCTGAGGTTACTGATATTCTCCCGGAAATCTTGATTCCAGCTTGTGCTTCATTCAGCCCAGCGTTTCTCATGATGTACTCTGCATAGAAGTTAAATAAGCAGGGTGACAATATACAGCCTTGACGTACTTCTTTTCCTATTTGGAACCAGTCTGTTGTTCCATGTCTAGTTCTAACTGTTGCTTCCTGACCTGCATACAGATTTCTCAAGAGGCAGGTCAGGTGGTCTGGTATTCCCATCTCTTTCAGAATTTTCCACAGTTTATTGTGATCCACACAGTCAAAGGCTTTGGCATATTCAATAAAGCAGAAATAGATGTTTTTCTGGAACTCTCGCTTTTTCGATGATCCAGCAGATGTTGGCAATTTGATCTCTGGTTCCTCTGCCTTTTCTAAAACCAGCTTGAACATCAGGGAGTTCACGGTTCACGTATTGCTGAAGTCTGGCTTGGAGAATTTTGAGCATTACTTTACTAGCATGTGAGATGAGTGCAATTGTGCGGTAGTTTGAGCATTCTTTGGCATTGCCTTTCTTTGGAATTGGAATGAAAACTGACCTTTTCCAGTCCTGTGGCCACTGCTGAGTTTTCCAGATTTGCTGGCATATTGAGTGCAGCACTTTCACAGCATCATCTTTCAGGATTTGAAACAGCTCAACGGGAATTCCATCACCTCCACTAGCTTTGTTCGTAGTGATGCTTTCTAAGGCCCACTTGACTTCACATTCCAAGATGTCTGGCTCTAGATTATCATGATCATATTATCATCGTCATGATTATCTGGGTGTGAAGATCTTTTTTGTACAGCTCTTCCGTGTATTCTTGGTGGCCCAGTCTAATCAGAAGGATCCTTATAAGAAGGAATAGGAGGATCACGGAGATGTGATAATGTAAACAAAGTTTGGAGTGACGAGGGACCATGAGCCAAGGAACATGGCAGTCTCTAGAAGCTGGCTGGAAGGCAAGGAAAGGCAAGGAAAAACAGGGTCTCCCCTAGACCCTCCCACGTAAGTGCAGCCTTGGCAACATCTTGATTTTAGCACAGGGAGACTCGTATTGGACTCAGATATCCAACTGTAGGATAATAAATTTGTGCTGTTTAAGCCACTAAGTTTATGGCATTTGTTACAGCAGCAAGAAGATACTCATACACAGACCCTGCTTGTCTGATCTTGGCAGACCCCTCCTCCCTACTAGAGATGCCACTTCTCTGTAGCTCATGTTTTTTGTCATTGTTGTTCAGTGACTCAGTCGTGTCCAGCACTTTGCAACCCCATGGACTGCAGCACTCCAGGATTCCCTGTCCTTCACCATTTCCTGGAGCTTGCTCAAACTCATGTCCATTGAGTTGGTGATGCCATCCAACCATCTCATCCCTGTTGTCTCCTTCACCTCCTGCCTACAATCTTTCTCAGCATCAGGGTCTTTTCTAATGAGTCAGCTCTTTGCATCTGGTGGCCAAAGAATTGGAGCTTCAGCTTCAGCACCAGTCCTTCCAATGAATATTCAGGGTTGATTTCCTTTAGGAAGGACTGGTTCGATCTTCCTGCAGTCCAAGGGACTCTCAAGAGTCTTCTCCAACACCACCATTCAGAAGCAACAATTTTTTGGTGCTCAGCTTTCTTTATGGTCCAACTCTCACATCCATACATGACTACTGGAAAAACCATAGCTTTGAGTAGACAGATCTTTGTTGGCAAAGTAATATCTCTGCTTTTTAATATGCTGTTTAGGTTTGTCATAGCTTTCTTCCAAGGAGCAAGTGTCTTTTAATTTCATGGCTGCAGTCACCATCTGCAGTGTTTTGGAGCCCAAGAAAATAAAGTCTGTTACTGCTTCCATTGGTTCCCCATCTCTTTGCCATGAAATGGTATTCATTGCATGTTGTTATATTTTGAGCATTGTGCTATTTAGGTCACTTCACCTTTTTTCAGGAACTCTGTGAAGTAAGCCCCACTATGTCCACTTCATAGCAAGGAGATAAGGGATGAGGAACCACTTGCCCAAAGTCACACACATAGTTAGATATCCTGGGACTTTGTGGTCTGATTCCAGTGACTACTAATGTCTTGGTGATAGGGACCATCTGGGTCTGGGTGGGAGAGGAGCAACTGCCATGGACCCACTCATTAATGATCATAACCAGGGTTATTTACTGAGCATTAACCACAAAGTTATGACCAACCTCATTTCAGTTCAGTTCAGTCACTCAGTCGTGTCTGACTCTTTGTGACCACGTGAACTGCAGCATGCCGGGCCTCCCCATCCATCACCAACTCCTGGAGTTCACTCAGACTCACATCCATCGAGTCAGTGATGCCATCCAGCCACCTCATCCTCTGTCGCCCCCTTCTCCTCCTGCCCCCAATCCCTCCCAGCATCAGGGTCTTTTCCAATGAGTCAACTCTACGCATGAGGTGGCCAAAGTACTGGAGTTTCAGCTTCAGCATCATTCCTTCCAAAGAAATCCCAGGGTTGATCTCCTTCAGAATGGACTGGTTGGATCTCCTTGCAGTCCAAGGAACTCTCAAGAGTCTTCTCCAACACCACAGTTCAAAAGCATCAATTCTTCGGTGCTCAGCCTTCTTCACAGGCCAACTCTCACATCCATACATGGCTACTGGAAAAATCATAGCCTTGACTAGACGGACCTTAGTCGGCAAAGTGTAGATAGCATATTAAAAAGCAGAGGCGTTACTTTGCAAACAAAAGTTCGTCTAGTCAAGGCTATGGTTTTTCCTGTGGTCATGTATGGATGTGAGAGTTGGACTGTGAAGAAAGCTGAGTGCCAAAGAATTGATGCTTTTGAACTGTGGTGTTGGAGAAGACTCTTGAGAGTCCTTTGGACTGCAAGGAGATCAAATTAGTCAACGCTAAAGGAAATTAGTCCTAAATATTCTTTGGAAGAACTGAAGCTGAAGGCACCAATACTTTGGCCACCTGATGCGAAGAACTGACTCATTAGAAAAAACCCTGATGCTGGGAAAAATTGAAGACAGGAGGAGAAGGGGATGACAGAGGATGAAGTAATTGGATGGCATCACCAACTCAATGGATATGAGTTTGAGCAAGCTCCGGGAGATCGGTAAAGGATAGGGAAGCCTGGCGTGCTGCAGTCCATGGGGTAGCAAAGAGTCAGACACGACTGAGCTACTGAAAAGTAACAAGAATACTTTGTCCAATTCGAGGTCATGAAGATTTCATTCTAGGAGTTTTGGAGTTTTGCTCTTTTACTGAGGTCTCTGATCCATTTTTTAAAACTTTACTTTTAATNGGAGATGGTGACGGACAGGGAGGCCTGGCGTGCTGTGATTCATGGGGTCACAAAGAGTCAGACACGACTGAGCGACTGAACTGAACTGAACTGACCCCCACATCCCACCCCTCGTAACATACAGGACCTGTAGTGCACGGATCACAAGGCTGGGAAGGAGGTGTTATTACCTGCATTTTAGGGATGAAGACTCTCATCCATAATGTGGAGGGAGGGCAAGCACCTCCCCTATGCAGATGAGCTCGAGGCCAAGCTGGGATGCAGACCAGGCTGGTCTGGCCCCAGGCCTGTGCTGACTGCAGAGTTCTTAAACACAGACCAGAGCCAGGAGATTTCCGTCTTCATCAGCTTTATTGTCAGTTCATCATGATGCATCGACTCTGCACAGAAATCCATGACATCTTTCAAGTCTTATATCTGTGCTTCACAGGAAGTAATCGTGCACATCACGTTGGATGAATGTCTCTGTCACTCAGTACCAGGCTCAGATGGGGACACAGCCACACATCCGGGTGGGTCTGATGCGGGTTCTGCTATCATCAAGGACGAGATGAGATGCGATACGTTTTGGATGGGTCAATGGTGGCCCTTGAAATTGCCATATCCTGATGCTTTTGCAAATCTGCCAAACTTGAAAATGCCATGGCACATCATTTCCCCCATAAGATGCTTGAAATTTTATCTAAATTCTTTAATAAACCTTTCTTATGAACTGATAAAGATGCTAAATTAGAGAGCTGCTTTCTTAGATCTCTTCTTTCTCGTCATCAGCACCAGCAGCTGGGAAAGCATTCTTTGCAGCCTTTTGGAAAATCACTCTCCTTGGAACAGCTGCATTGTGAAGGCAATGCTGTAACTCAGGACCGTGTTGCAGTGAAGGCTGATCGCTACCTGCCTTCTTGGGCTTGACTCACATTCCTGCTTTGGCAGCAGGACACCAGGCAGACGTCCTGATACTGCAGGCTTGCATTGCAAAGTGCAACTTCCTTCTCCTCAGCTTTCCATGAGGGGTGCAGGGCAGGTTGGGTGGATGAGGAAATTCCATAGAGCAATTCCATAGACCTGTCCATAGTTTCCAAGCCGGTGGATGGTGGAGCCAGGACCCGAGCCCAGGTTCTACAATTATTGGCTCCTGCTGTGAGCACGTGGACCTGAAGACACTCTTGGCTGCTGCTGTGGCTGGTGTTTATGTGGAGGGTGGTCCACGGTGTCTCATTTTTCCCTCACAATGTCATCACAAAATAATCCTGAGATATTCCAAAGCAGCTTCCGTATCAATGTTTGAGTCATTCACAGCTCCTTCCAGAATGACTGTGTTAGGAGGTTGGATGAAAGTTGATCTTGCAGTTCAGGCTTTCTTAACTCCAGGGATGTTGATAAATCCATACACATGATTCTCTCTTCTGCTGGGTGCAAACTCAGAGCACGGGTGAGTGTGTGAAGGCTAAACTTGTTCACTTTTTAATATTATCGAGTCTGGGAACGTAAAGCAACAGTGTGGAAGAAGGCATCTTGCAACCTGATAAACTGAATAACTGAACTCAGAGCCTCCATGGAGTGGGTAGAGTGGATGAGGGGAACGACAAGGTTTTTATCATGGGTCCGAGTAGCCTAGATTCACTATTTGGTTCATATAATACTTGCGTGCTAAGTCGCTTCAATCATTTTTGACTCTTTGCGACCCCATAGACTGTAGTCCACCAGGGTCCTCGGTCCATGGGATTCTCCAGGCACGAATACTGGAGTGGATTGCCATGCCCTCCTCCAGAGGATTGTCCCTGACCCAGAGATCGAACCTGTGTCTCTGATGTCTCTGGCATTGTCAGTCAGATTCTTTACTGCTAGTGCCACCAGGGAAGCCCATGATACTTGAGCAGGCGACATTAAATTTTATAGTAAAGTTATATACTCCACTTTATCCTTTTGTATACTAAAAAGTAGCAATATTATTTCCTTTTGCCTAGGATTACGGGACAGCCAGTACAGTCCTCACGATCAAATTGCCCTTAAAAATCTCCAGTCTGATGTTCCAGAGAAGAGATCTGACTTCACCGAGGTAACATATGTTTCTAACTCCTAGAGTAGGCAGCAAAATGCAGCCAGGTGTGAAACGTGATCACTGGCCTACTCGTGATGTGTTTGCATTTTATTTTGTTTAGTCGTAAGTGGGATCAACGCAGCAGAAAATCTAACCGTCATGACTAAGACTTTACGTTAAAGTATGCAGTGTGTATTCATTCATCCTTTTATAATCTTGAGCAATAATTTGTAGATTTGCAGTATCAAAGGAGAGTATGGTGATCAAATCTCAACTTTAAACCAAAAATTAATCTGCTGGAGAGGACGGATGATGCCATATGGCATTTTGAAGGTGGAGAAGAGGTAATTTGAAATCTAACAAGCTAGCACAGGTTGTTAAGACTGCAAAAAATGTCAGCGGTCTCACACAGGGAAGGAAATTAGAGGTCATATTCACAAAATGAAATGTTTCTGATGCTAGACACTAAACAACTGTGTGTACCCAGCGGTAATGTTGACAGCATGTCACACGCCAGGCTCTGTCTAACTGACTCTCTTCACCTTACCACAGTCCCAGGAGGGAGGACCGCTGGCTTTCCATGTCCATGGATTTTTCATCTGTGGGTTCACCAAACTGTAGATCGGAGCCATTTGGGAAAAGAATCCCAGAAGATTCTAAAGAGCAAAACCTGAACCTGCCAGTTTATATTACCGATATAACATTTACGCTGTACTGCAGGCTGTAAATGATCTAGAGATGAGTTAAAGTAAACAGGAGGGTGTGCATAGGTTATATTGCAAACACTCTGAAATTTTACATGAAGGACTTGAGCATCCTTGGCTTCTGGTATCTGAGGAGGTGGGGTCCTGGAACCAACCCCCGTTGGATTCTGAGGGACAACGGTATTGTTATTATACCTATTTTGCAGATGATAAAATGAAAGCTTCAGTAGCTCCAGCAGTTGAATTGCCCCAAATCTCACAGCTCATAAGCTGTCTGGCTTCAGAGCTTTTGTTCTGATCTTGCTCGACAGGGCTGGTGTAGAGAAAGTCTCATTCCAGTGAACAGAACTTGAACTGTGGACTTTCCTACCTGAGAGAATTGTCCGAAGTGTTACAGTTTACAAGGCATCTCTTGTCTTTCACAAATGATAATTCTGCGGCCAACTTTTGTAATTATGAGAGAGAGTGGAATTGTAAGAATTTATCCCTCATAGCATTAATGTAGCCAAGGTAAAAAATAATTTTGCACCCTAAATACTCATCTTAGGTATTATCCTTTAATTTAACTTTGTGTTTAATAAAGTTCAACATTTCCTCAGAGGTCCCAGGCTGAAATCTAACACAATGGATGAAGGCCACTATGCTGGGTCCTGAGATTTAGTCGTCAGTATTTAAGGCCATTTCTATGTGGAACACAGAGCTCCCTGAGATGTGCAGATTTGTAACTATAATTAACATGCTCCCTGAAAGCAGGAACAAGAACCCCGGGTTGCAGGGAGGGAAATGAGTTGGAGGAGCCATGGACCACTGAGAACCATCCCTGGGAGGAGATGCCCATTAAGAAGTGGAGGATAATGTGAGGGTCAGCTGCTGCTTTTTTAACAGAAAGATACCACCTGAAGATCTTTCCCACCTGTTTTTCACATTGAGCTAGTAGATTTCAGCATTTTTCTGGTTGATGTTAAAATTAATCAGTTTGGTCATTCACGATACAGATCTTTGGACCGATGTGGCTGGATCTCAGTAACACACACACACACACACACACACACACACACACACACACTCACACACACACACACACACACACTCACACACACACACACACACACACACACTCACACACACACTCACATACTAACACATGGCCATCATCTGTAACTGGGCTAACTCTCAGAGACCGCACCTTCTAAGCATCTCCTTTGCAATGATCTGGATCCCCTGCTTTGATCGTGACAGTCATGTGACTTTCAAATTTCCCTCCTAACTTTGAGCTCTTCAGGCTTGTCCCTCAGTGGGTGTTATAAGGATGCTCTAAGATGATGGAACACTCCAAACAGGTGCCCTTCCTTTGTAACCACCATAAATCTCTGCCTCTCCACCAGAGCCTCCAAAAGATTGATCACTTTTCCTTTCAAATTCATCGAAGCCATAGAAATGATATGCAGGCACTTCTCCAGCCAAGTGATTACTTAAAAGGAATGAATTATGGAACCGAGTTTTCTTTTTAAAAAAATTTTTTTTTAATTTTCCTGATAGCAAAAATAACAGCAATTTCATATAGATACTTAGGAAAATGTAGGAATATATAAATAATATATAAGTATATATAAATAATATAATAATAAATATATAAATACTTATGTATTTCTTACCCTTATTTTTCTCATGCATTTTTAAGCATGCAACTGTAATGTATATCAACATTCATAGTGTTCTTGTATTACATAACATTCTATCACAGGCAACTTCCCATATCATTTGAATTCTTTGTAATCCTTAGTTTTAATTTCTACAGAATATGAGGCAGTCGTGTGTGCCATGATTGACTTACCCAATCCGCTTTGAAAAAACATTCAGATTCTTGCCAGATTTTCACTGTCATATATTACACTGCCTCGAATCTCTGGATTCTAGTGAATGTGTGGAAAGATAAGAGCTGCAGGCTGGAGAGGGAGAAAATCTCCAATTTTTCCATTTTGTCTTAAAACCATCTTTCCTTATTGTTACATGCCAGAGGAACATTTGAAAACACTCTTACACTTAGGATGAGATGCCGCTGGGTTGGCGGATGACCTAGAGAAGATGATTTTAGATCCCCAAGCAGGAGTGAGCACGCTTGTAGCTGATGCAAAGGTACTACAGAGTGTATCTGTCAGGAGGTGGCAACAGAGGCTCCGCTGGCAAATACAGTTGTAGTTTGCAGAGCAGCTATGGAAAAGGAAAGAACTGTCTCATGGAGAATAATACAGATTTCAAAGCTATAGACTGGATTTGATGCTGGTCCAAATTCATTTGGAGAAAATAAATTGCTACAGGAATAGAAGCACCCTTACTCCCGTGGTTCAGGATCTGATCTTCCTGCTCACCTGCTGTTTCTCTCTCTCATCCTTCAGTTTATGAAATGGAGCCCTTCTTAGTAATATGCCTTAAGGCGTAAATATAAAGTTAAAAACAATAAAATGCATAAGCTATGAAAGTCATTATCAGCACTATAGAATCATGTTTGAAGCATTTAAAAGAAATCGATATATTAAAGCAGCATTTATGAACGAGAGAGTGTTGTATGGGATGGTCAGGAAAGGGATGATTTACTACCAAAAGCCTGACGTAAAAACCAACTCATTTGACCTCTCTCTGACCTTGAATGTTCCACTTTACATACGAGATTATTTTCTTCCTCTCCGATCAACTCTTACATCAGTTAATTTTATGTTAGATAAAAGACATCTTATTTCAAAGCCATGTTCAGTTAACCAAGGACAGATGGAGTGACACCTTGAAACAGCTTAATTGGGGAAGATATTTGATGTAAAAGATGTGATTACTTTTAAAGAAAGTTTGTCCTGTTTGAACAGCGCTAGCTGGATAGACATACCAAGTGGCCCGTCTGTCTCCTCTCTTTCTTGGCTTCCGAGCCCAGAAGAAGCAGGACGTGATGTGATGTAGTGGAGTCTGTTTTGGACTCAACTGTGCCCCCCCCCTCACAAATTTATGTGCAGAAGTCCTCACTCCTAGAACCTCAGACTGTGTGTTTACTGCAGGGTCTTTAAGGAGATGATTCAGGCTCAGTGAGGTTGTTAGGGAGGATGGACCATCATCTAACATGACTGGTATCCTTGTAGAGAGAGTTTAGGACATAGACACACACTGAAGAAAGGAACTCTGAAGATACCTGGAAAAGGCTCAGAGCTGCTGCCACCTTGATCTTGAACTTCTAGGTTCCAGCTGCTGCTGCTAGGTCACTTCAGTCATATCCAACTATTTGCAACCCCATGGACTGTAGCCCACCAGGCTTCTCTGTCCATGGGATTCTCCAGGCAAGAGTCGTACCCACTGGAGTGGGTTGCCATGCCCTCCTCCAGGGCATCTTCCTGACCCAGGGATCAAACCTGCATCTCTTAAGTCTCCTGCATTGGCAGGCAGGTTCTTTACCACTAGTGCCACCTAAGAAGCCCTCTAGAACTGTGAGAAAACAAAATTCTGTTGTGTAAGCCACACAGACTGTGGTACTTTGTTAGAGCAGCCCTAGGAAACTGAGACTGATTTTTAGGAGTTTAGATCTTATCTTTAGTTATTTACTAGATCTCAGTGAGAAAATAGGATTTCATAAATGAAACTGCCCATACAATTGTGATGTAGATTGAAGGGCAAAGAATACAATGTTTCCTTTTTAATTTCTCTGTTTATTGGTTGGGGCTTTTGTCAAAACTGAGCCTAAACACCTGAAAGAAATTCAGTAGACTTTAATCTAATAATCCCTGGCCTGGCAGTTTGATGACCTGCTTCATGTGACCTCCAGTCTGTTAATTATACGAAGCCAGGAAGTTCCCTCTGCACCCATCACAGAGCCTGGCACATAGTAGGTGCTCAGCAAATAGTGGATGAGCAAATAAATACAGTAAGTTCCCTACCTATGAAAAAGTTCCATTCCAAGAGCATGTTCATAGTCCAATCTGTTTGGAAGTCCATCAAAGTTAACCTCAGTACCCAACTAACACAATCTAGTACTGTACCGTAATAAGTTTATAATATTTTTTCACACAAATAGTGTATACATAAAAACAAACAGAAAATTAAAAAAAATTTTAATCTTACAGCATCTTGAAAAATACAGTATAGTACAACAGCTGGCATACAGGGGCTGGAAACATATTTACATCTTTGCAAGCTTGCAACTTGAAAGTTCATATGTAGGGGACTTACTGTAAATG
This sequence comes from Aepyceros melampus, assembly GCA_006408695.1. NCBI lineage: Eukaryota > Metazoa > Chordata > Mammalia > Artiodactyla > Bovidae > Aepyceros > Aepyceros melampus. Next base: position 231,864 of record SJXQ01005835.1, read on the forward strand.
GTTTGACTATGACTATGTCATGAATAACAGAATTTGCATTTAAAATAATTACATTTATTTTACAGTCATATTAACAAAATTTCAATGTATTGGGTATGTAATGGGTTGTTTTCATTGATGCAACTCAACCTCAAATGCATTCATTATAAGTCCCAGTAAAACATGCACAGTTTTGATATAAATACCCCCTCATGCCTCCATAGGTTTGCTTATATCAGATATCCACTAATTTCTGCTAACTCACAAGACAAGTTATACTCTGGAGTTACATAGAATGTTTATGTCTTGGGAGGTACTTTCACGCCCATCCGTGGTTTTGATCTCCACAACTCCCGTATGAGGTAGTGAAGGCAAATGGATTTTCCTTTGAAACTGGCCTTCTGTCAGCATTGAGCTCCCTGGAACAGGGTCACTCTGGCATCTGGAATGATGACAGAGCTTCAGAAGTAAGTTCAGATTCACATCATTCATGTGAGACTTCCCTTATCTGTTTGCATCTAATGGGATCAAAACTTGCAGCCCCAAAGTAATGAAATGGTGGTTGATTCTCTGGCCCATCCCGTGGGCCTCTAGGACCTCCGTCTGTAAACCCACAGCCCTGAGGGTGCCCGTCTAGTGTGGGTGCTCTGGGCTCCTGGCCGCGGCCCCCTGATTCAGCCCAGGTGAGCAGCTGGCTTGATACAGTGAGAGTTGTTTTCTGGTCTGCCCTTGCTCCAGGTGAGATGGCCTTTACCCATAGAAACACACCCCTCATTTCGACACCCTTGTTTATATCAAGGCCAAGGCTCTCATGCAATCTTAAGCCTAAAGGAGGGAGTCCCCTGTTAATGCTGAGGGCCACAGTACGAGGCAGCCTGGCTTCTCCACGACGATGACCCTGTTTGTCCCCTGGCTCTATAGCTGTGGAAACCAAGGCTGCCTCCACAGTCCTGTGGCCAGTCTGGAAGCCCCTGGCCCAGCATCCTCTCTGTCTCACCTGTACAGAAGACTCACCTGGCAGATGATTAAAAATACACCTTCTGAGCCTTATCCCCTGAGATCCTGACTCACCTTAGGTCTCCGGAGGGAGGGATTCAGAAATCTGTATAAGACACAGATTTAAATCCCAGGTGTTCTCTCTGCAGGTGCTCACTGGCCCAAACTTGGGGAGACTTGCACTCTAAGACCAGTGCTGCCCCTTTTCCAACATGGATATTTGTTTTGCTCTTGGAAGACCAGTGTCAAAGGAATTCCTCCTGGGCGTGATTAAGCATTTTGTAGATTGCATGGGAACAATTATTATCAGAATGAAATTTTACTAAAATGGGAGCAATGATATTCAAGTCAAGTGACCTGGGGTTGGCACCAGGTGAACTTTGGTTTCTTGTGAGTAAACGACAGCCCTGGGATGTGCTGCTTGCAGGGTCACGGGAAGGGGGAGGGAAAGGTCTCGAATATCCCAGTGGCTCTCTGCATCGCGGGCCCTGCAATCAACTGGAAGCTTTAAAGAGGTTTGAGATGGGAGAGGGACACATGTACACCTGTGGCTGATTCATGTCAATGTGTAGCAAAGACCACCACAATATTGTAAAATCATTAGCCTCCAATTCTAATAAGTAAATTAATTTAAAATAAGAAGCACCAAAGCCTGGGCCCTACCCCCAAGGATTCTAAAGGAATCGTTGGAGAGGAGGCCTGAGCACTGGAGGTTTTATAAGCACCCAGATGATTCTGTGTATCCTGGACTGAAAACCACCGAAGAGGAGCCCCTGCTTTAGGGAAGAGGTTCAAGCAGAGGCTGCTCGCACTGGCCATCTGGAGAAAGGCAGCCATGATGCTTATTATTATCACTGGCTGTGCTGCACAGCATTTGAGATCCTAGGTCTCCGACCAGGGGTCAGTCCTGTGCCCCCTGCTGTGGGCATGTGGAGGCTTGACTCCTGGACTACCCAGAGCTGCCCTGATTCCACCATGGATATTTATTTTTCTCTTGGAAGGCTAGTTCTGATTCTTTTACTTTGTTTTGTCCTTTTATATTTTCTTGGCCATGCCACATGGCATCTTTGTTCCTCAACCAGAGATCAAACCCCAACCCCCTTCAATGAAAGAACGGAGTCTTGACCACTGGCTCGACAGGGAAGCCCCACGTTTCGATTTTTCAAAGGATGATTTTCAAGATCACACTCATCTCCATTTCCTCTTATGCACCTAACTCTTGTCGTCTTTTGAATCTTCAACTTGCCAGATAGCTTTACTTTTCATTTTCATTTTATATGGGAGTGTGGTTGATTCACAGTGTTAACATGTATCTTTCAAATGATAACACCTGTGAGCTGATGGAGATTGCCATGAAAATGAGAAAACAAAGGAAAAACCAAGAAAGACAAACTGTCCCTCTTCCCATGTCTAATAGCAAGGATGTAAGGAGTCTTGGGTGCTAAGATTACATGCACGGGTCCTCCAATCAGAAGTCCAGCTGGGGGAGAGCATTCTGGTAGCTAAGTGAATGAGTGTGAATCCTGCTCTAAAGAAAAGGCCACCGCGCTTTCTTATCCCATCTTAGAAGAAGAGAACAATCTGCTCTCATCAAACTCAGGCCCTCCCCCCTTTGGAAAGACCACCCACCCCACAGCTCTGGCCACAGTGTTCCGGGAGCTCTCTGGGTCACCTGCCTCAGGCTGCCAGGAACGTTGGCTAAAATGCAGATGCCTGCGCCCCACCCACAGACCCGCAGATGTGGAGTCTGGGAAACCTGCAAGTGTAACATCCCAGGTGATCCTCAGGTTCCTTGGCTTTCACGAGCTGCTGCAGTCAGTGCTGAGACAGTTACGCCTTCAGGGCCCAGAAGTGAAAATCCTGCAGGCAGCGTGGCGCGTGCAGGTCCCTGGGTTATTTAGGGTGCCTTGCAGTGTATGCAGGGGTTCATCTGAAGCACCTGGAATAAGGAACGCCAACACAGAGACTCAGAACCCCGCGAGCACCCCCTGGTGCTGGACGCGCCTAGTCTCCCATGTGGTTTTCTGCAGTACATCATGCACACGTGTGATAAAATCAAAATGAGGGCAGAGTCTTCTTCCCGGTCTCGATCTGGGTAGATGCTTTCTTAAAGATCACAGCACGGTGCTTGGACACACTGGTGATTGACTGTCAGGACATAGATCTGCTGATTAGGAAGCATGCAGCCCCTTGATCGTTATACTGGACAAGAATTCACATTCAAGTACCTGGACATTGAAATGCCATGGAACTGCATCTGTTTTGGCCCAACCCCCACCCCATCCCTTTCTGTTATGCACTGTCATTACTGTGTTAGTCTGGGCAGTTCTCAAGCCTGGGTGTTTGATTTCCATTAATTTTGGTTTCTGGACTTTGATCCTGTGATGTTGAGCCTGGGTGAGTGACTGAATTCCAGTCTAGACCCAGCGGAGATGAGGGACTCTGCTGGGGAGTCGGGAGCTGACGTCAGGAGTGGGGGTGCTCTTTGGAATCGAGTGTGCTGATCCCATGGAGGAGCCTGGACTCATTCCCCATGCATACCTGTGCCCCTGACCCCCAGCCATCCTCCAGAAGGCATCTTCCCTCTTCTGTGAAGCTGAGAACCTGCATCCAGGTGCTCCTGGACCTGGTGAAGGTGATTGCTGAAATCCAATTATCCCCATCAACACAAACACCATTAAATAAGCTCAGTATAGACGCCAGCAGGGCATAACCAACTCCTCAGTCAGAGGAATTTTTCCAGAAAGTCTAATCATTTCACAAGCAGATACGGATGTCCTGCCCTTCGGATGCTCAGAGGTGGTGGGTGTCAGGTGTGTGATGAACGACCTTGGGTGAGAAACACTTGGTGTTAGGAAGGACACTCTCCAGCATCCTCTTGGCTCTTGAAAGCGTTATCTGCCTGCATTACAACAAGCCGCTTGAATAATTGCCATCTTTTTCCATTTGCAGGGGACTCTGGCATCTCAGAATGCAAAAATGATTTCATCCATAGTCATTTCACAGCTGATTGATGAGAATAAATCAAAAGAAAATGGGGCTGCGCTGGCTGTTCCGTGTGCATATCCCATGAAGCCGTCTCTGGCTAATCGCAGCAGAGTCACCATTAACAGGGCCTTCGAGTTCCTTCCCGGACGACTGGGAGTTCAGATCCCAGCGGGGGAGCCAGGACTCGAGACCAAGCCGCCGCCCAAGGAGGAGAAGCCATGCAGTGGTTCCCAGAAGGGCTTTGCGTCCATCACCATCACGGCCAGGCGTGTGGGTCCCCCTGCCAGCACCCTGGTGTGGGAGGCTGTTGGGGACCCACTCTGCGTCAAGTGCAGGGCCCAGGATGCTCTGCTTGGGGACCCCTCTGCTCTGGCTGGCGGTGCTGATCCAGCTCAGCACCACGGACCTTTCACCTGTACAGAGTTCTCCAGAAACAGCTGTGTGATGGGGCTGAAGGTCCCCGAGGCCCATGCACAGCTGTGTGAGGGACATGGGTACTGGATCACCAACGTGGACCACAGGGAGGGTCACTTTTCTCCAGGCACCTCGCAGTCACGGGCAGGAAAGAGCCCGCTGGTATTCAGCTCGTGTGTCCATCTCAGGGTGTCCCAGTCGTGTCCCAATCCCATCTACTACCTGGACAGGTCCCTCTCGGTCCCTGTGGAGCCACCTCAGCTTGCCGGGCCGAAGATGCACAGATCCGTCCTGTCCCTCAACCTGAGCTGCAGTTCACACAGGCTGACACCAGATGGAGTAGATGACACAGAGAACCGAGAGCCTGGAAGCGGAGCCCTGGAGCCCGAGCTCCGGGAGGGAGACCAGGACCTCCTTGGCTCACGCTGGAGCCTGGGTTTGCAAGGAAGTTTCTTGAAGGAAGACCCGCATTGGGGCAGATGCGTTTTGGGAACTTGGAGGCTGGCAGGTGTCCTTGGAAAGGCTCTCCTCCTCCGGAAAATGCAGAGGCGAGAACTAACCAGATCACCATGAGAAAACGGAAGGAGGACCAGGTGACTCGTTGTCCTACCCGTGGTCACAATCAGGCCAACCAACTGTCCATTCACATCCCGGGCTGGAGTTACACAGCAGGTGAGTGACGCTCCCATCCTCCCTGCCACCAAGGGCAGGCCCGTCCCCGCTTCAGGTAATTGGTGTAATTGCCAAGGTGCTTAGTGAGTTTCTTCTAGGTCAGTTACTCCAAGAAGCAGTTCTCAGCAGTGGCTTCATCTGTCCCACTCAGAGCTGACCGTAGCTCCGTGTCGATGTCTGATTACACAGATGTTCTTAGATGCTGCTGCTGTAAATTATGAAAGGTCTTCCCGTAAACTTGTTTCCATCAGTAGCTCCAGACCATATGTAATGAGTAGGAAACTCGCCCCAAGTGAAGTTCATTTAGGCCCTTGTCGTCCCAGGGTAGGATGAGAAGAACCAAGGGCCATCTACTCCTGGATGTCTTATCCCTCTGCTCTGAACATCTGCATGTCTGGAAGTGTCCAGGCTTCTGTGCTGTTTACTTTTCAATTGGGCCATTGATATTGATGGTTTGGCCTTAGAAACCTGGGCCACAAGGCTCCATCATGGAGTATATATGTGAGAATGTGAGTGTCTGTATGTGAGTGTGGATAGCAATTATGGGATGTTTTCAAAAAGAGGCAAAATGGGGACTCTCCATACCAAACAGCAAAAGCAGCAGTTTTCTGTCCCCTTAGTTACGTTTTCCGGGGGCAGACTGGCCGGGGTGTTTGCCTTTCTGCCATTGCCCAGGGCCAGGCAGAGTTCCCAGGGTCAGCTGTTTTGGGTACCCATCACCTTTCTAGGGAGACTAGAGGTGGAGGTGGAGGGGGCCTTAATCAGTGGTCAGATTTCTTTCCTTCCCTGTGTATATTTCTGTGAGAAACTCTGGTTTAGAATTAGTGACATACCACTTGGGGGAAATATTTAAAGATAATAGTAGTAAAGTTGAGTAAAATGCGTATGCAGCATATGCATAATTTATGGGACAATTTTTGCCCATTAAAAGCTTTATTAATTAATAAAAATGGCTGTAACACATTTTAAAGCTATAATGTGTGTAGAAATGTTAAATGATGTAATTAATTATAGCAAGTGTATACATATTGAATGCTCAGAGAATTTTAAGGCAATTTGACATGGCTTTCAGAACTGATGAGGCTGTCGAATGCCTCGGAGCCGGGCAGACTTATTTCAACTAGGAAAATGTAAGCAGCCATCAGTGTTGCAAAGCCGGGCCTCACTCTGGTTTTTAAAAGACATTTCTCAAGCCAGCCATTTCTTCTTCCCTGTTGATGAAGATTCTGGAAATATGTGGCCTGTCCTGTCGCGTGCTTCCCTGCCGCAGCGTACCCTCGTCTCTGTGCAGTGTCTCATGCTGTGAAACCATAATTTAGATTTACAGCACTTTCAACAAAAGAGTCTTAAAAATCACTAGAGCCAGGACTCAAACATTTATCTCAGAGGAGCATGAACAGAGAAAATCCCCCCATCTTATTCTTGACTTCGGCACAGAGAAGGTTTTTGCTTGTGACTTTGTGAGATGACTGCTCCTGTAACTGGCTTTCTTAAACAAAAAGTATGAGTTAATTTTTACCTCCCCTGAACTGACCTCCCTCGGAATAGCTCTAATCCCGATGAGGCAGGTGGGAAGCGTTTGAAAGGCTCTAAACCGCCTGTCCCTGCTCTACCGTTTGAGGAAGGAGAAGCTCACGGAGGCCAGATCACTTTCTTAGAGTTGCTCATCTATCATTTTGCAGCACATGGAGCATGGAGAAGCCACACTCACTCTCTGAGCCTGTTTCCTCATCTGGGTAACTACAGAAGGGGTTGGATTTGGTATTCTTGAAGCTTCCCTTAAGCTTTAACAAATTCTGCTCTTTTTGAGATGAAATCTATAAGGGAAAGAGGTTCCATGCACTCTGGGCCCTCAGTCATAAAGTTCAAAGTTATAGAACCTTGGGCTCACTGGGACACATGTGTTCACGTGTATAAATACACACGCACACACACGCACACACACATAAACACATATCCCCATAATGCTGTGCTCGCTCTCTCAGAAACTCATTTGCAATGGGATGCATTTCTTCCCAGTGACAAGAAAGCACTTCTTGTCCACGTGATAGGATTCTTGCCTGAAATGTATAAGCACAGCTCATCACGGACTCTAACTACCACAGTCTGGCCTAGTGCAGTCAACACAAGTCTGCAAGGGTGAGCTCTCTGACCTTCAGTCTTGACAAAGCTTTTTAACCTTAGTGCGAGTACTTGCCAACAGTGGTGATGCTCATTAAAACGCGAAGGAACTGTTTGTGTTTATTTCATTTGAAACTGGAATCTTATCTGAGGCATTCTTGACAGCCTCCTGTGGCTACACGTGCGATTAGTGGTCTTCGTACTTCATAGGTGAAGTATGGTTCACCTGTGGTTCATGAGAAGACTCCGATTCTTTGTATCTGAAGGATTCCAAAATATCAAATAAGCAGCATGCTCACTAGTCGGCTAGCATTCTGCTGCAGGAAGGTGCAGCCCTGGAGATTCTGCACAAATGGAGGCAAAGCAATTTCAGCTCTAGTTATTAGGTCATCAGACAGTCCTATAAATTGTATTCTTGAAAGAGCCTCCAGGACACACACCCAGAAAGATTACTAAGATTAGAGAAAATGAGATGCTATCAAGTGCTTTGTGCAATGCAGATTGGCTGTGTCTGCCAGGACACGCATTTTTAACAGACCCAGGGGGTACTTGTTCTCTTTTCAGAGGCTGAGGGCTTGGGAACGGGTTCCCTCTTTGTTCATTTACTCAGATCCTGTAAGTTTGTTACTTCTCCATTGTTAGAAGCATCCTGCTGGCACCTGGTAGGTGGGCATTCAACAAATCCCAGCATCTACTGGTAGAGAAGAATTTCACCATCACCACCATCCCACCATCACCACCTATCAATACCTGCAACACGCACTATGGAAATCCTAGAGGCTAAGCCCTGGGCTACATGCATTGTAATTCATTACTATGAATCATTCAAATCCTATAAAGAGGATATCATCATTCCTATTGTGCAGAAAAGACAGACAAGGCTTGAATGTTAAATAACTTGCCCGAGCCTACCCGGCCAGGAGGTGCCAGAGCTGAGCTCAGTCCTGTGTGTTTGGCTCCGGCTGTGCCATCCTCAGTGAGAGTACAGAATAGATCAAGTTAGGAAGGTGGAGACTCTCAGTGGTGGCCCCCTGTCCATTACCACTGTCCAAGGTGATGCTCAAACACTGCTCCTGGGTGTATAAACAAGACCAGCATTTGGTGCCCAGTTACCCTGCTAAAATCTGTTAGGAATAAGCAGCACATTTAATTTCTAGCTAAATGTAACAAGCCATGCCATTGACACAGTTAAAACTTATTGGCTCAGACATCCTTCCTAGCCTGCGATCTGTTCTGGTGTTCTGCAGGACACCCAGGTTGACCTGGATTGTTCTCTCCTCACCGGGTGTTACATGCCTAAGCCAGTATTGAGTTCCATACGGTACTTATTGCCAGTTTCATTTCCCATCCGTGGTCTAGATCTGAAGCTTTCTGCTGTTCTGGAGACACCCAGGTAGATGAGCCAGAACCACCTGGTTCTATTTCTATGCTTGTGGAGAAGACCCTGTTGGGTGGACACCGTCTGCCAACATGTTGGCATGTTTTAGGTGGATACCGATGTTCTAGGTGGACGTGCTGTCTTAGAATGGCTGTGGTGGCGCTGGCCCGAGAAGTCCTCAGTTTGCATTTAGTCAGAAGACTAAGGAACACAGCATCCCTCTGTGACCTGCAGTCAAGTGGCCAAAGCTGGGAGTGACCGGAGAGGGAGGAACCCCTTCCAGGTCACGGAAGGAGAGCTGTGTTTACTGGCGTTCTGATGTGGTGATCTAATGCATTTGTAGCAGTGAGGTTTATGTTATGAAGAAACCACTTCCACCGTTCAAGGCAGGCTACATGACACTGTGTGTATACATGCCAGGTCTACCAGAGAGGCCCACCTCACTCAGCTCTCAAGCCCATGAAGACTTCTTGCTAGAAATGCCAGAAGACATTTGAGGAGGAACCCTTGTTTTACAACTGTGCTTTTTTCTTAAATGATCTAGAACTGGGGTTGGCAAACTTTTTTTTTTTCTTCTTTTTGGAAAGGGCTTTGCGGGTCATGTGGTCTCCATAGCAACTACTCAGCTCTGCCATCGTAGGATGAAAGCAGCTTCAATGTGTTAATAAATAAGCATGACTCTGTTCCAAGAAAACTTTATTGACAAAGGCTAGCAGTGGGCCAGATTTGACTTGCCAGCTATAATTTGCCTGCTCCTTGTTGTCTATTCTCCAAGACAAAGTTTACCCTGTTGGCCATTATTCCGTGTTGGAGTCTGTGGAGATCCAGCTCTCTCTGAGATGGTCATGAGAGGACATTTATTGCTAGGTGCTCTTGGAGTGGCATTCACGGATGGGGTTGTTGACGGGCTTAGAACATGAATGTTCTGTGATACAGTCAGAATGAAAGCCTCAGAGGGCTCTGAACTTGGGGTGGCCTTTCAGAATTACTCTGGGGGCAAGGGGACAGGGTCTCAGTCCTGGAAAGGGGATTGACCTTTGATGAGCCTTCTGGTTGCCGTAGTTACACTGAACTTATAAGAACTGTCTTTCTGCAGGACCCCAGCAGCAGTGGGGGACTACATCCTTCATCCCAGAGGAGAGGATCTGAGTGCATCCCAGCTGGCCTGTCTGAAGTTTAATCATTCTCTCCTCTCTGTGGCCTCATAATTCTCTAAAACAACTCGAGGATCTTTCAGAGCTGGACCTGGGGCAGTGAGGGTGGGGGAGTGGGGTATGGATCTTAGCACCTGTTTGAAGAAATCCTTCTTTCCCACCCTGGACCATTTTTGTTTGGGTTTTTCTTTTTTTCTTTTTTTTTGGTTGTTTTTTTTTAATAGGATCTCCAAAAAACCTAAGCCCTTTGGGTACTTAAGCAGATCCGCTCTTCCCTGCCCCACTCCCCAGAGGCACTTGCTTCTCATTTTGCCCTCTCTGCCTTCTCCCTGCTGTTCCCTTTGCTTAGGAAAGCCCTCTTTCCCTTGTCACTGATGCTGATTTCCCCAAAACCTTTCTTGGAATGTTTTCTTGGGGTGTAGCTTCCGTTTGGAAAAGCTCTCACTCTTCTAACTGATCCTACTACTGACATTCACTAAACAAACGTATACTGAACAGTGGAGCTGAGAGCAGTGACTTGGGCACAGGGTGGCAGGGGTGCTGAGAAGCGGTCAGGTTCAGGGGCTGCTTTGCCAAGGATGGGATGGGAGGTCAGTGCCCTCAGTGGCCAGAAGTGCCCACAGGATGCGTCTAACCCTCTGCAGAGTCCTGAGGCTTCTCGCCTCTCAGAGCTTCTCAACCAGAGGGCGAGTCTTGCACCCCACTGCCTGGTGCCTGGCCAGCACTCACACGGGGACCGCATGCCCTTCTGCTGTGTTGGGGGGGTGGCCGAGGACCAGGTGTGCAATCTTAGGACGGTGCCTGCTTGCTGGAAAGCAGTAAGAGGAGACTTGAGAAGAATGAGATTTCGCATTTTGTTATTCATAGCAAGAGCAGCTAGGGAGCCTTAGAATCCACTGACAAACGGACAATGAAACGGGCCCCCTTGGTGTGCAGCAACAGCTGAGAGCAGGAAGAGTAAACCTTAGCCCGGGGAATGAACCAGCCCTCAGCCTGTCCTTGTAAATCAAGTTTCACTGGGACCTTGTTGCTCGGTCTCTAAGTCTTTGCACGCCAAGGACTGCAGCACGCCAGACTTCTCTGTCCTTCCCTATCTCCTGGCCTTTGCTGAGATTCATGTCCTTTGAGTCGGAAATGCTGTCTAACCATCTCATCCTCTGCCGCCCCTCCCTTCTCCTTTTGCCTTCAACCTTTACCAGGATCAGAGTCATTTCCAATGAGTCAGCTCTTCACATCAGGTGGCCAAAGTATTGGAGCTTCAGCATCAGCCCTTCCACAAGGATTCAGGGTTGATTTCCTTCAGGAGGGACTGCTTTGATCCCCTTGCTGGGTCTTCTACAGCACCACTGGGACACAGCCGTGGCTGTGCCTTCACACTCTGTTCTGTGGCTGCGTTGCAGGGCTGGTGGTTTTGGGTGGCTGGGGCAGAGACTGGCCCACAAAGCGTGTGGCATTTACCACCGAGTCTTTACAGAAAAGGTGCACCAGCCCCTCTCAAGGGCGCACTCCAGGTGACTGTGGGCAGGTCTCCTCCCCCCAGAGTCTCCGTGTCTTTATCTGTGAATGAGAGACACAGACCAGCTCTCTCCTGAGCTCCCCTCTCCTGGGACGTGAACTTATGCATTCTCCTGGCTCTGGTTTTCTGTCACAGTAGCTGTTCAGACACGTATGGTTGTTGGGTTGGAGAGATACTCAGGGTCAAAGGGCAAAGCTCTCTCCTGGTGACCTCGCTTACTCTGGGGTCTCCTCTGCCTCTCTCATCCATCCCTGTCTGGCTTCCTCTGATTCTTTCCTCACCCTCCCCAGAGGTATGTCCCCGCTGAGGCTCATCCTTGGTATACGGCTCGCCTGCCTCTTTACACATCAGCAGCAAAATTAGGTACTTGCGTGCCACCCCCCTGTCCTTGATAAGTAGCTGGGATGTGTGTCCAGCCCTGGCACCTCCTGGCGGTGCCAGACCAGACCCATCTAGACAACCTTCCCTCCCTCCCATGGGGGCCGTGGGCAAGCCTTCCGTTCCACAGAGTGGACGGGAAACCCAGACATGGTCAGCTCACCACGCAGGTTACACTCTGCTGGGGACACAGATGTCCAATGATACCCCTAAATATGTATGTCATCATAGATTGTGGTCGGTGGGGAGAGGATCATGAGAGAGTAACAAGGAAGGTTTCATTTAGAAGAGGGGACTCACCAAGATGCTCTTTCTGAGGAAGGGACTTCTTTATTTTTACAGTTTTGTTGGAGAATTGTTGAGCTGCTGTGTTGTGTTAGCTTCAGGTGTACAGCAAAGTGATCCGTTATACGTATGCATTCATTCTCCCCTTTTCAGATGGTTTTCCCATATTGTTTATTACAGAGTACTGAGTAGAGTTCCCTGAGCTCGACAGGAGGTCCTTGGTGGTTGCCTATTTTATATGCAGGAGTGTGTGCATGTGGTTCTTTTTTTTATAAAGATTTTTGATGTGGATCATTTTTAAGGACTTTATTGAATTTGTTCCAATACTGCTTGTTTCAAGTTTTGGTTTTCTGGTATGTGGGACCTTGTCTCCCTGACCAGGGATCAAACCTTCACCCCTTGCATTGGAAGGCAAAGTCTTAACCCCTGGACTACCAGGGAAGTCCCTGTATGTGATTCTTGAGAAGCATATACATGAGGGACTGGCATGTGAGGATGCTTCTAAGCAGAGATGAGCTTGGCATCTCTGAGATGCTGAGCAGGCCAGTGTGTCTACAGCACAGCAAGCAGGACCATGAGGCTGAAGCTTGAGGCTGAAGAAGGAAGCTCGTGAAATGGTTCAGGTCGGGGTTTTGAGACCAGAATAAGGATTGACAATTTTATCCTAACAGCAGTGAGATGTAGTGATATGGTGTATGCTTTAAGATGATCACCTTTACCTTTTGGAAAGTGAGGGATAAAAGAGGTGAGGTCATTGCAGTGGAGTAGACGAGAGTCGTATGGGAGGATGGAGGCTGCGGAAAGAGTCTGATGGTGGAATTCACAAGTCTTGAGTATTGACGAGCTCAGAAGGGGGATGGGAGTGGCAAGGATGACATCTGACTTCCCAGCTTGGGCACTGGGAGATTTGGGGGCTTTTAAAAAAGACTGTGTTTTCGAGCAGTTCTTCGTTCACAGCCAAATTGAGGGGAAGGTGCAGAGATTCCCACCCTCCATTCACAGCCTTCCCTGCTCTCAACATCCACCAGCAGAGTGATGTATTTGCTACAACTGATGAACCTACATTGATTCATCATTGCCACCCGAAGTCCAAAGCTTTTATTAGGGTTCACTCCTGGTGTGGACCTCTGATGAATTTGGAAAATATGTATAATGACATGGATCATATAGAATAGTCTCACTGCCCCCCAAAATCCTCTGTGTTCCCTGTATTCATCCTTCCCCACCCAAACTCTGGCAACCACTGATCCTTTTACTGACTCCATAATTTTGCCCTTTCCAAAATGTCATATACTTGGAATCATACTATACGCAGCCTTTTCAAACTGGCTTCTTTCACTTACTAATAGGCATTTAAAACCCCTCCATGTCTTTCCATTGTGTGAAAGGTTCATTTCATTTGAAGTATGAATAATATTCCATTGTCTAGATGGACCACAATTTATTAATCTATTGACCTAAACAAGAACATCTTGGTTGCTTCCAAGTTTTTCGCAATTATGAATGAAGCTGCTATAAACATCCATGTATAGTTTTTTGTGCAGACATAAGTTTTCAACTCCTTTGAGAAATACCAAGAAATACGATTGCCGGATCATATGGTAAGAGTATGTCTGGTTTTGTAGGAACCTGCCAAACAGTCTTCCAAAGTGGCTGCGCCATTTTGCATTCTCACCAGTAACGAATGAGAGCTCTGGTCACTCTGTATCCTTGCCAGCATTTGGTGGTGTCAGTGTTCTGGACGGTGACTATTCGAATAGCTGCGTGGTGTGTCTTCTTGTTCTAATTTGCAATTCCCTGGTAATATATGACGAGCGTCTTTCCATATGCTTATTTTCCATCTGTGTGTCTTCTCTGATTATGTGTCTATAAAAAGTTGTAGTCTGTTTTTTTATTTGAGTTGTTTGCTTTCTGACAGTTAAATTTTAAGAGTTCTTCACGTATGTTGAATAACAGGGGAGAAGCTTGTTATCCAGATGGAGAGAATGTGAGGAGAGGTGTAGGAGATCCCAGGTACCATGAGGACAGGTTATGTCTGAAGTGTCAGTGGAACATGCAGGTACAAACTGCAAGCTGAAAGTTGGACCCATGAATCCAGAGCCAAAAACAGTGTTCCAGGATAGAGTTATGGTTTGGGGGATGTTCTCCCTAGAGGAAACAGCTATATGGTAAGAGTATGTCTGGTTTTGTAGGAACCTGCCAAACAGTCTTCCAAAGTGGCTGCGCCATTTTGCATTCTCACCAGTAACGAATGAGAGCTCTGGTCACTCTGTATCCTTGCCAGCATTTGGTGGTGTCAGTGTTCTGGACGGTGACTATTCGAATAGCTGCGTGGTGTGTCTTCTTGTTCTAATTTGCAATTCCCTGGTAATATATGACGAGCGTCTTTCCATATGCTTATTTTCCATCTGTGGTCTTCTCTGATTATGTGTCTATAAAAAGTTGTAGTCTGTTTTTTTATTTGAGTTGTTTGCTTTCTGACAGTTAAATTTTAAGAGTTCTTCACGTATGTTGAATAACAGGGGAGAAGCTTGTTATCCAGATGGAGAGAATGTGAGGAGAGGTGTAGGAGATCCCAGGTACCATGAGGACAGGTTATGTCTGAAGTGTCAGTGGAACATGCAGGTACAAACTGCAAGCTGAAAGTTGGACCCATGAATCCAGAGCCAAAAACAGTGTTCCAGGATAGAGTTATGGTTTGGGGGATGTTCTCCCTAGAGGAAACAGCGTCAGACTTTATTTTCCTGGGCTCCAAAATCACTGCAGATGGTGACTGCAGCCATGAAATTAAAAGACGCTTACTCCTTGGAAGAAAAGTTATGACCAACCTAGATAGCATATTCAAAAGCAGAGATATTACTTTGCCGATTAAGGTCTGTCTAGTCAAGGCTATGGTTTTTCCAGTAGTCATGTATGGATGTGAGAGTTGGACTGTGAAGAAGGCTGAGTGCCGAAGAATTGATGCTTTTGAACTGTGGTGTTGGAGAAGACTCTTAAGAGTCCCTTGGACTGCAAGGAGATCCAACCAATCCATTCTGAAGGAGATCGGCCCTGGGATTTCTTTGGAAGGAATGATGCTAAAGCTGAAGCTCCAGTACTTTGGCCACTTCATGTGAAGAGTTGACTCATTGGAAAAGACCCTGATGCTGGGAGGGATTGGGGGCAGGAGGAGAAGGGGACGACAGAGGATGAGATGGCTGGATGGCGTCACTGACTCAATGGATGTGAGTCTGAGTGAACTCCGGGAGCTGGTGATGGATAGGGGGGCCTGGCGTGCTGCGATTCACGGGGTCGCAAAGAGTTGGACACGACTGAGCGACTGAACTGAACTGAACTGAACTCCCTAGAGTTGATGTTTTATGCCACAGCAGTGTTTGAGAGCATCTAGGAAAAGAGAAGGATAGGAGGCAACAGGGATCTGGGCATGCTAAGGTGAAAGGTCTGGCAAGAGCCGCCGTTTCAACTCCACACTAGTAGGACAATCACCAAGGCCCCTCTCTTATTTCTGTGGTCTTGCTGTGTGTCCTGCACTGTCCCAGATACTTCATGGGTTTTAGTCTAGTTACTCCTCCCTGAAAGTTTGTAGGAAAGGCACACAACAATTACCTTCATTTTCCAGGAATGCACAGCTACCTGGGTGGGGCGCTCATGCCTCTGGCTGCATCCCATGGCCTTTGATGGCATGTCCCAGACCACTGTGGCTGCTCTTCCGCTCAGATTTCCTCCTGCTCTTGGTAAGGGTCCCCTTACCTCTTGGCTCCCAGGCTTACGAGTTAGTGTCAGCTTTGCTTCCTCCCTCTGCCTCGCTTCCACATTAAAGTTGAAGCAGAAAGTCTCTGATGCCCATCCCTTTCTCTCCACAGCCACAGCCACTCTCCTCACTCACACCTTTATTATCTTCATGAAATTTCTGGGCACCAGGAGATTTATTTTCCTGACTATAATACATTACAGGCAACTATGAATAACAAAGAGCAAAATGAAAAGCTCAGTACCCTTAAGTAATCACGTTTCACATGTTGGTGTCTTGTCTTCCATTCTCTTTCTATGCCTGTCTGTTTTTTGCTCACAAATGGCTGAGATCCTGCTGCATGTGTAATTTCCCTCTGGGTCTCTGCCACTCAATGCTGTACCATAAATTTTCCCTGATATTAACAGGACTTTATGAAGACAGCTTTCATTGACTATGCACTGGTGTGCTTTATGGGTATATCGTAGTTTAACTAGTTCTTCATTGTTGGTCCTTAAAGTAGTTACTGGTTTTTCACTTTTTGGAGTAATACTGATGTGAACACTGGGCTTATAAGGCTTTCTGTGTGCTGAGTTATTTCCCTTCGAAAAAAATTCCCTTGAAATAGAATGTCTATCAGAGAGTATCAGCCTTTTTAAGGTACTTGACCCGTATGCCAATTTAGAATCCAAGAGAAGCCGAGGTGAGTGCCTTTCTGGACATGCTTGCCAAGGTTAGGTATAAATTTGCAAATTCTCTCAAATTTCCAAATGAAAAAGTGCTGCTCTGTTGAGATTTGGGCTGGTGTTTCCATGGTCGCTAGTAAGAGGGAACATTTTGCTTCGTGGTTCCTGCTTCTCACCGTGACCTTGACCGTAGCTGACTCAGTGCCTCCCATCCCAGTGTTGCCTTCCATCTCTCTTCCTTGGCAGCATCAGCGTTTGGGGCCTGATAATCCTCTGTTGTTGGGGCTGTCTGTGCAGGATGTTTAACAGCATCCCTAGCCTTACCCACGAGATGCCAATAGACACCACCCCCCAGTGGTGACAAGCACAGATGTCTCCAGGATGTATTTGGGTTGGGGGAGAAATGACAGAATCATCCTTGGTGGAGACCCCCAGGCCTGCTCTGTGTCCAGCCTCCCTATAGCCCACCGGGACTGGTGACCGCCTGCTTGGCCATCCTTAGGGCTCCGCAGACCGTGACGTAGCCTCAGGGCGTCTTCCCCATTCCGCCCCTTCAGGACTCGACTCCCAAGAATTCAGTTGCCTTTTAATGTTGTGTATTTGCTGTGTCTTGGGGGCCATTTTGCTTCCTCTAGACAGTACTGTCCTGGAGGTCAGAATCCAAGTCCAAGCTAATGGCAGTGAGCCCTCCATGCCCAGCAGTGAGCCATGGAGCCCAGCACACGTGCTCAGGACCTGGGTGCTGCGCAGAGGACAGGCCATTCTGATGACCCAACAAAGCCTTGCTGATGTCAGGATCACTTAAAAGCTTGCTGCCTTTTCTTCTTCAAACCACCTCTCCCTGTGATCATATCCAAAACCTCTCTGGCCAGGAAAGGGTGGCAAGCCATGTAAGATTCACTGTCCAGAGGTAGGTTGTGAACATAAAATGAAAGCCTTCCTGCTTTGTTTTAAAATGCAGGGGAAAAATTCTCAAAATATTGTCTCTCTCCAAGAACTTAATAAGAATAATCAAATTTTGTTCAAGGGAGAACTTTACTATCTTTCAGATGGTCAAATGTAAAAAATAGAAAATGCATGAACAATATTAAAAATATTTTGAAGGTTTTTTTGGGGTGGGGGTTTATTTATATTAATTATTAATACTATTTATTTCTATTAATTACTATTTATATTTATTTCTATTTATTACTTTAGTAAGGCTGACATTCAGAATGTTCCCCAGAGTCTATCTGGTCTCTAAAGTTTGCTCATGTCAGCCGCCCTAGCTATCTCTATGGAGAAAAAGGGTTTGTGTGTGTGTGTGTGTGTGTGTGTGTGTGTGTGTGTTTCCCTTCTTTCTGAGTAACCCCCTCAATTATACGAATGGGTTATGTCCCCATGTTGCTTAGGAAATGCTCATTCTCACGGGCCACCTGCTCAGGTTTGCCTGAGATAGATTAAGAGAAAAAGACTCAAGGGCCATGTGTGCACGCTAAGTCGCTTGAGTTGTGTCCCACTCTGCGACGCTATGGACTGTAGCCCACCAGGATCCTCGGTCCATGGGATCCTCCAAGCAAGAATGCTGGAGTGGGTTGCCATCCCCTCCTCCAGGGGATCTTCCTGACTGGGGGGTCAAACCACATCTCTTGTGTCTCCTGCATTGGCAGGCGGGTTCTTTACCATGAAGGCCACCTGGGAAGCCCCAAGCCCCACAGCCGACTGATAGGATAATAGTCTGCTCTTTGACATAGAAATCTGCAGATCAGCCCTCTCTGCATGGTTGAGAATCAGTGACAGGGTCACCTGGCAGAAACCCCATGATTTAGGAATGAGACCCACCTGAGTTTCTTTCGGTTGGTTTCCGGCCTTGCATCCTCCATGAGGTCATTTACGTGAAGAGCCCTGGACTGTGTGGTGGATGGTGGGAACTCAGTACACTTATCATCACCAGGCTTCGTTACCATCTGGGCTGTCTGCAGGAACTCAACTGAGACGTGGTCTTGGAAAGAGGACGTGGTCACAACATTCTGTAAGGAAAAGCATTCCAGATATAGATCACCCTGGGAACAACCAGGGGAATGCAAGAAATGTATGAAACCTTTGGTCTGTTCAACTGATAAATGACTCTGATGAAAGGTAGAGGCTTATCCATGTTTTGAGTATCGATGGACCATATTTAAGTGATTTCGTTCAGATGGCCTATGTAGAGAGTGAACAAATGACTTTGAGGTCCTCAGCGTCCTGTTCTGGACCTGCATAAGTATATGTGCGTGTACCAAGTGACCCGCCTCAGTTCAGAAATGGTAGCAAAGGAGCTGTGGAAAGTGGAGCATCAGAGCCCAGGCAGCAGAGTTTGGGAGAAGGGGTCCAAAAAAGACACTGAACACCACAGGGCTGTGCATTTGGGAGCTAGAGCTGAGCGAGACCTCAGGGAGAATTTGTGACGGTGTAATGGGCTGTGCCAAAGCCTGTTCTGATTTCTCAGCCACAAGCTCTATCTTGGCTGCTGGCACTGCTGGTCACACCCTGGTGTCTCTCCAGGTCTAAAACCATTCATGAGAATACGCCTTAGAAAAAGGTGTACATTTCAGCTCTATTGCTTTTGTAAAGGTTTTTGCCCCCTCTTATAGAAAACATAAAAAAGCATGTCCATTATAAAACTTAAAATGTTGATAAGCAAAAGGAGGAAAGTAAAAACCACCCATGCCACCACTACCCTTGGATAAACATCACTGTTAATATTTCAGTCGGATCATCTCATCTATGCAACAGACTTTTTTTTTAAATTTTTCTTTCCTTTTCTTAACAGAGGCTCATGCAAAACATCATTTTAGAGGTTGCTTTTTCTCAGCAATTGACTGTCAAATTTCCTTTCATGTCCTACATATTCCTCTATTAATCATTTAATAGCTGCCAAGGCTTCTGTTGTAAGGATTTACCTAAGCTATTTTTTGAAAAATCTTCCTGTTAAATAGATTGTTTTCATTTTTGCCTGTTTATAACAGTGTGTTGATAAATGTCCTTGTAGAGAAATTTTTGTGGGCATTTCATGTGATTTCTTTAAGTCAGAGTCCTAGAATTTTTCAGTCAAAGGAAAGGCACAATTCTAAGGCTTTTTAATATTGTTTCCAAATGATACTCTGTAACAGCTGTATCAAGCTACACTATCAATACCTAAATAGTGGCTGCCTTGAACATCTGCAGGCATTGGGTATTAACATTACAAAAGTTTCATGTGATTTTGATAAGTGAAAAATAATATTTATGATATAAATTTATTAATTTCTCAGGTGGCGCTAGTGGTAAAGAACCTTCCTGCCAATGCAGGAGACGTAAGAAACGTGGGTTTGATCCCTGGGTTGGGAAGATCCCCGGGAGGAGGGCATGGCAACCCACCCGCTCCAGTATTCTTATCTGGAGAATCCCATGGACAGAGGCGCCTAGGGGGGCTACAGTCCATGGAGCCACAAAGAGTCAGACATGACTCTTTTTTTTTTTTGTGGAGATGTTAAACTTTCTCATGTGTTTGTTACACATCTGTGTTTCTTCTGTAAACTTCCTCTGTGTTTTCTTTGGTCATTTTCTCTTCAGCCTTTTTTTCTTTTGAATCTTTATGTTAAATATATCCTTTGTATTTACATTTTAATGTTTATCATTGCTTTTTAAACTTTGGATTTTGAAATAATTTTAGGTTATCAGGAGAGTTCCAAAGATAGTACAAAGAGTGCCTGTGTATCCTGTGTATACAGCTTCTCCTTATAATCACAGCACTTTTTATCTAAGCCAGAGTTGCTCAGCCTTGGCACTGCTGACATCTTGGGCTGGACGATGCTTGGTTGCAGAGGGCTATCTTGTGTACTGAAGGATATTTAGCAGCGTCCCTGGCCTCTGCCCATGAGATGCTAGTTTACAAAGGCTCCCTAGTTTACAAACAAAAACGTCTCCAGACATCGCTAAATGTTCCCTGGGGAGCAAAATCACTTGCATTTTGAGAGTCGCTGAACTAAGCAATTCGTATTGCCACAGTGTTATTAACTAAACTACAGACTTTCTTCAGGTTTCACCAGTTTTTCCATTAATGTCCTTTTTCTGTTCCAGGACCCCATCCAGGACACCACGTTGCATTTAGTCATCATGTCTGTTTATGTAATTTTTGACATTCAGATGTTTTTCTCTTCTTAATCTCTTCCCTTTTATTCTCACTGACAGGGTTACAATGGCCTTTTCTAGGCCATTTCTCTCTAGCTCCTTTATTTAAATCTGTAATCCCTCTGAATGTATTTTCTCAGATGGGGTAAGGTTGGGATCTACTTTTTATAAATGGTTTGCCAGTTGTCTGTGGCTATTGATGGAATAAGCCATTATTTCTTTCCTGGTTGGAAATGCCAATCATTTATAGAATTTGGGTTTTATACAAGGATTTCCCTGACTTATGCAGTTGTTTTAAATTTTCATGCCACTTGAATATTATATGACTTGCAAAAGCCATCCTACTAGCATCTATGGATTTGAATGCTGGAGAATCTTTCAGAAGCTCCTAAATTAAAATGTTAGCATTTCATGTATTGCATTACTGCAGAATTCAGGCAGTGAGACACTCTGGCTACGATTATACTTTGTTTTTCGAATTTTAATTTTATATTTTAAAAATGCCCTCTCAATCTAATCCTACATTCTGCTTTTTAATTTTTGATGAGCTGTATTGAGGTATAATAGCTACATTGAGGTGTAATTTACATAAAGTGTACACATGTAACATATATGTCCATGTAAACAATACCACATTGATATGCAGACTATTTCTCTCACCTCAGAGAAACATTTGACTCCTTTTTAGTCAGCTTACTTCCTACCACAGCTTCAAGAAGTCACAAGTTATTTTTTTCTGTTGTTATCCTAGAGTTTATATAAATTAAGGCAACTTGGATTTTCTTTGCATAAGATTTGACTCATTGGAAAAGACCCTGATGCTGGGAGGGATTGGGGGCAGGAGGAGAAAGGGACGACCGAGGATGAGATGGCTGGATGGCATCACAGACTCAATGGACGTGAGTCTGAGTGAACTCCGGGAGTTGGTGATGGACAGGGAGGCCTGGCGTGCTGCGATTCATGGGGTCGCAAAGAGTCGGACACGACTGTGTAACTGAACTGAACTGAAGATTTCTTTCATCAGACTAATGCCTTGGAAATTCTTCCACGTCACTATAAATATCTCTAATTTCTCTCTTCAGTATTTTATAGTTTTTATTATAAAGATCTTTCACATATTTTGTTGAATGTATCCTTATTTATTTCATATTCTGAATGCTGCTATAAATGCATCCCACTGGTTTTTTACAAATTTAATTTCCAACATTTTTTAGTTACACATAATTGATATCTGCCTAGTGACCTCAAATGCTGCTGCTGCTGTTGCTAAGTCACTTCAGTTGTGTCCAACTGTGTGCAACCCCATAGACGGCAGGCAGACCCCACCAGACTCCCCCATCCCTGGGATCCTCCAGGCAAGAACACTGGAGTGGGTTGCCATTTCCTTCTCCAATGCATGAAAGTGAAAAGTGAAAGTCAAGTCTCTCAGTCATGTCTGGCCCTCAGTGACCCCATGGACTGCAGCCTTCTAGGCTCCTCTGTCCATGGGATTTTCCCGGCTGCATCCTTGCTAAAAGCACTAAATAATTGTAATACTGTTTTTTTGTAGATTCCTTAGGATTTTCTATGTACATGATAGTATTATGTATAAACAGAGTTTTACTTACTCTTTTTCCATCTTGATTCCTTTAATTCCTTTTTTTCTTGGCTCATTGCACCAAGACACAGTCAAATGTTGAATAAAAATAGAAGTGATGAAAGTGAGCATCTTTGACTATTTCCTGGTTAGCTGTAAGAACTGAACAGAGGAGGTTTCATCTACCAAGTTGAAGAAGTTTCCTTTTATTCCTAATTTATTCTCTTTCTTTCTTCACTCTGATAAATATATATATAATACATATATATAAAATATATATAATACATGTATAAATACATAAAATATATATAATACAACAGTCACCATTTTAATACTTTAACTGTGTTCAGTTCCGTGGCGTTAATTATATTCACTTTGTTTTGCAACCGTCACCTCCAATCATCCACAGACATATTTTCGTCTTGCAAAAATGAAGCTCCACATCCATTAAACATCGATTATACCCCTACCGCCAGTCCTCAGGAACCACCGTTCTACTGTGTTTCTATGAATTTCCCTTTTGCAGGCACCTTGTATCAGTGGAATCGTAGCAGTGTCTACCCTTTTGTGAGGTCCTCAGGGTTCATCCATGTCGTCTCATGAGTCAGAATTTGAAACCTTATTAAGGCTGGATCATATTCCGTTGTATGGATAATGCTGATTTTGTTCCTCCCATTCATCTCTTGATGGCTACGGGGGTTGCTTCCACATTTTGACTGATGTGAACAATGCTGCTACGACCATAGGTGTACAAAAGTCTGAGTTTCTGCTTTTGATTCTTCGGGTATCTGTGCAGAAGCAGAAGTGCTGTTTAATTTTCTGAGGAACCGCCATACTGTTTTCCATAACGGTTGCACCTTTTTATATTCTCGTGAGATGGACAACTTCTCCATGTCCTTGCCAACACATTACGTTTTGTTTTTCTGTGATAGTCATCCCAAGAGGTGAAAAGTGGTATCTCATGTGGTTTTGATTTGCATTTCCCTAGTGATCCAGCAATGTTGAACATCTTTTTATGTGCCTATTGACCATTCGTATATCTTTTTTGAAGAAGTGTCTTTTCAAATCCTTTGCCAGTTTTAGCGTTGGTGGTGTAGTGGTGAAGCGTAGCTGTCTTCCAAATCTTTTGCCAATTTTATATTCAGGATCTTCTGTTGTTTATTTCTATTCCTAAAGTGATAAAAGCTTTTTATCATGCATGGATGTTGAACCTGACATAATTTTAACATACCTATTAGGATAGTAATATAGTTTTTCTCCTTTATTTTCTAGGTATGGGTAATTATATGGATTTTCATATGTCAAATTACCTGTATATTTCTAGATTAAACTCTATTTAGCCATGATTCACTATAATTTAAAAATAAATATATTGCCGAATTCTATTTGCTAATCTTTTGGGAATTTTTTTTTTTCATTTATGCTCTTAAGGAATGTTGGCATGCCATTTTCTTTTTTTGAAATTATTTTGGTTTTGATATCAGGAAATACTAACTTTATATAATAAATTGGTAACTGGGAAGTGTTCTCTATTTCTGAAAGAAATTTTGGAAGATGAACATTATTTCTTGAGTGGTTTGTAGAAATCAACAGTGAAGTCATTTTGGCTTGAAGTTTTCCTTGTGGAAGCACTTTAATTATGAATTCAGTTCCTTTAATTGCTATATGACTAGTCAGGGTTTCTGCGGCTTCTTGAGTCTGGTAATTTGTGTCTTTCAGGGAATTTACCATTTCATCAAGTTGTTAAAATTATTGCCATGAAGTTGTCCATAATATTTTCTTGTTATCCTGGGATGTGTAGTGATGTGCCCACGTTTATTCCTGATACTGGGAATCTGTGTCTTTTTTCTTGATCAGTCTGCGTGGTTAGTCACTCAGCTGTGTGTGTCACTTTGTGACCCAATGAACTAGAACCCACGAGGTTCCCCTGTCCATGGGACTTCTCAGGCAAGAATACTGGAATGGGCTGCTATTTCCTTCTCCAAGGGATCTTCCTGACCCAGGGACTGAACCCACCTCTCCTGTGTCTCCTGCATTACAGACAGATTCTTTACGCACTCAGCCACCAGGGAAGACATGTTCAGTCTCCGTTCCGTTCCATTCAATCGCTCAGTCGTGTCCGACTCTTTGTGACCCCATGAATCGCAGCACGCCAGGCCTCCCTGTCCATCACCATCTCCCGGAGTTCACTCAGACTCACGTCCATTGAGTCCGTGATGCCATCCAGCCATCTCATCCTCGGTCGTCCCCTTCTCCTCCTGCCCACAATCCCTCCCAGCATCAGGGTCTTTTCCAATGAGTCAACTCTTCCCATAAGGTGGCCAAAGTACTGGAGCTTCAGTTTTAGCATCATTCCTTCCAAAGAAATCCCAGGGTTGATCTCCTTCAGAATGGACTGGTTGGATCTCCTTGTAGTCCAAGGGACTCTCAAGAGTATTCTCCAACATCACAGTTCAAACGCATCAATTCTTCGGCACTCAGCCTTCTTCACAGTCCAACTCTCACATCCAACATGACCACTGGAAAAACCATAGCCTTGACTAGATGGACCTTAGTCGGCAAAGTAATGTCTCTGCTTTTGAATACACTATCTAGATTGGTCATAACTTTTCTTCCAAGGAGTAAGCGTCTTTTAATTTCATGGCTGCAATCACCATCTGCAGTGATTTTGGAGCCCAAAAATGTTCAGTTTACCTAGAGGTTTATCCATTTTACTGAATTTTTTCAAAGATCTAGGTTTTAAGCCATTCATTTTTCTCTTATTTTTTGATTTTCTATTGCAGTGATTCTGCTTTTAGCTTTATTATTCCTATGTTTCTATTTGCTCTCTCCTGAATTTCTTCTTTTTTAATTTTTTAGCCTAAGGGGGAAGCTTAGATTAAATGCTCATATCAAATGTTTTTATATAATCAGTTCAAGATAAAAATTTCCTTCCAGTTTTGATATGTAATTTTTTTCATTCCATTCTGAATATTTTCTGCATATACTCCAGTATCGTGTGTGCATGTTCAGTCACTCCAGTCACGTCCATTTCTTTGCACCCATATGGACTGTCGCTCACCAGGCTCCTCTGTCCATGGGATTCTCTAGGAAAGAATACTGGAGCTGGTTGCTGTGCCCTCCTTCAGGGGATCTTCCTGACCTAGGTATTGAACCCATGTCTCCTGCATTACAGGAGTATTCTTTACCGCTGAGCCACTGGGAAAGCCCATACTCCAGTATCACTTTGTTTTAATTGTAGCTTCATGAGAAGCTTAATATCTGACAGAGAATGATTAGATTATGACCATTACTGTTTTGCTTTTTGGGGTTTTTTTGCAAAATTTTATTAGCTACCTTATGTATTTATTTTAACTAGAAAATCTAGACCATTTATACTCATTCGGATTATTGATACACATGGGTTATTTATTTACATCATATTTTTTAGGTTTTCTATCTTTCTAACAGCCTGTATTGAATTATTTTTTTTTCTCATTCTATTTTCTTTCTGTGCTATTTGGAAATGACGCTATTTATTTTTATCATTTCATTACCAGCTAGAAATTGTAACATGTGAACCTAACAAAGCCAAAAGAGGATGAGTATTTTTAATCATGTCCCAAACTGTTTATTCACTCACAGCACATTAGCTCTCTATGATCCCAGACAGATACATCCCTTCTATTACAGGTTTTGGTTCTATCTCGTTTTGTTTCTGTGGCTCCTCCAAGTTGAGTGTTCCTTTCATAAGATCAGTGTTTAGCTTTGCCTTACGCTTTCCACTTTTGTGCTCGCCATTTCTTTATGCATGTAGGTCTTTGCTGTTGACAGCAGTTTCCATCTTTCTAAAGTGTTAGGTGGTACATCTTCCTGGTGATACATCCACCGTGAAGGGACTTCTCATGGTCAGCTCTCCCAGGTGTGTTTGGGAGTTGGGAAAAGTGGAAATTCTAAAAGCATCTTCTTTTTACTGTGTTCTTGAAAGAAGACTTTTCATGGTATACAATTCTAATATTTACAGTTATTTCCTCTCAGCCCTTTGAAAATATCATCTGAGTGCCCTAGGCTTGGACTGTAGCTTGGAGAAAGCAGCTGTAGGTCTAGTCGTCACACCTGCGTGCCTTTCCTTTGAGCTGTTTTTGAGGTCTTCCCTTTTTGTTTGATGTTACACTTCATTATGATGTTTCTAGGTGTGGGTTTTCTCTTTGGTTATTGTGCTCCATAAGTCTGACGGTTCTTTTTCATAGTTGTGGAGATGTCCCAGTCATGTCTGGATTTCCTCTCCTTCATTTCTTCTGTTTTCTCCTTTCAATTCTGATCAGATTATTCCCCACTGTCTTATTCCATCCCCCTTCCTCAGCCTGTCTTTCACACTTTCTGTTCGTTGGACTCCTGACAACACATTCAGTAAACTTTCTCAGGTTTGTTTTCTACTTCACGCATTGTGCTTTCAGCTCTACCTGTGTTCATCAGCGTTTGGAATCTCAATTGCTCTATTTTTGACTTTTTGTTTCTTCAAAGTTACTCAAGTTTTGTAGTGTCTTGTTCTTCATAATTGTGATTAGCTCTTTTTTCCTTGAAACATGCCATGACTTCATGTCCTGTATCTGGTGTTAATAGTGCCTACAGTGTCTGTAGATCTGGTTCTGTAATCTAGCCTACCTGCTGACCCATGTTTATGGTGTCTGTTCCTAGGATGTGTTGTGATTTCTGACTCACAGACTAGTACATTGTTGCTGTGGACCTGAGCTCATGCCCACTGGGACTTTATCTGTGGACATTCTGAGTCCTAGGTGGAGGAGAGTTCCTCCAGAGACTTCCATGCCCTCTAAAGCGCACTCACATGACGCTGCCTTTTCAGCCGTAGCTGCTCACACGAGATACGTTGTGTGCATCTGGCCCCGAGGCTGTGATTGTGAATGGAGCATCTATGCGGTGTCTAGTTCCACATTCTCGTTTCCTTCACTCTGACCTCAGATCCAGAGCTCCAGATGACCAGCAACCAGCAGTTGCCTTTAGGGCAGCTGGATTTGTTCCCCATCTGAGCTCTGAAGCCTTTCTTTACTATTCTACAAGCTGAGCTATAAGGGTAAATATGTATTTATGTTTGTGTCCAAGATTTTTAGTTGTTTTTGGTTATGCATTTCTGTAATATGTACATATTACATATTCTGTAATATGTACCATGTTATAGGAAATAAAAGATCTCATTCCTTTAGTTTTTTCTAGTAGAATTTTAATTTGATCATCCATAAAAAATAATTCTAGGATTTGGGGGCAGGAGCTGCAATAATTAAATCTATAAATTAATGGTCATTATTGCAATACTAGTTTCTTATATTGAATGTCTCTTCATTTATACAAGTAGACTTAAATGATGTCTATTCTTGAAGTTTTATTGTTGTTGACTTTTTAAGCTTTTTCTAACATTATAGGTTTTATTTAGGTATGTTTTCTATGCTATTAAAGCTTCTCTGTGAGCATATGAGATAACTGTCTAACATTCAGATCATGTGGTGACATAAATTTTTAAACAATTAACATTGGGCATTTAGTTTCCTGATTTTCACTATGATACTTAATGTATGATACTTATGATACTTATGTACAAATAATACTTAATGTATGTTTGTGTGTGTACAGTTTTGACCACACTGCTTGTATTCTTAAGCTGTATTCCTAGAAGGAAAATCATTGGGTAAATGATTTGAAATTATGAATTGAGTGTCTATGCAGGGTCTAGTCCCACATTCTCAGGGGCCAGGTTTTGTCTCCTTCACTCTATTTGTCCTCAGATCAGAGCTCTAGATAACCTAGAGCTCTCATTCCTAGAAGCAGAATCACTGGGTAAATGACTTGAAATTCTTTGTGGCCTTTGATTCTATATTGCCAACTATTTACAAAAATGTTGCAGCAGTGTGTGCTGCCAGTGGCTTTGCAGGAGAGTTTCTGTCTGCTTATTTTCTCTAGAATTGAATACATAGATCTTTGCCCTTTGCCTGTTTGATAGGTGAAAGTATCTTCTTCTATACTAATTTCAAATTGCAAGACAAAAGTACAGTAGGCCCTGAACTGAGCAGATCCACCTGTATGCAGATTTTCTCAGTACTAAATACTACAGTATTACACGATCTGCTGTTGGTTGATTCTGCATATGTGGAGCAGCTATATGGAGGGCTGACTGTAAAGTTACGAGATTTTGATGTCAGTGCCCCTAACGCCCCGTATTGCCCAAGGTCAACTGTATCTGCTTGTTTCTTGGCTGTGTGTATTTCCTGCCTTGGAGACTGTCTTCTGTTCCATCTTCCCTTCTGCTCTTTGAGTGGTAGGTTTTTCCCAGGAGTCTTTAATGTCACTAGGGGCCTGATGATTAGCCATCCCCATTTGGGCCTCTGCATCCTGAGCCCAAAGTCGTTTTGAACTTCACTTGACATTCCCTCTACTGCATTCTGACTTTTCTTTGTCTTTTGAGAATTGAAGTTGTTATGACCACACAAAATAATGATGGATCTAGAGGGAATTGGCAGGCTCATGGAGAAACCTTAAATGTAACTTTAACACATTTTGTTAAAGTTTTGCTGCAAATACACTTGCTGTGCTCTGTGCTATTGGTGATCAGGGAAGAGAAAAACAACTTTCTCTGTCGCAAGTTATACTGGCTAATGAGACAAGGGAAATGCAAACTGAGTCAGTCAGGCTGACGGTATAACCCACAATCTGTGCTGAGCCTGCAGAGTGAGAGGAGTTGGTCTCCAGTTAGTGAACTGGTGAAGTTCCAGGGAAATTTGACATTGGTCAGATGGAGTCCAGGAGAGGTACAGACGGGCAGAATATCTTGGAGAATGACAAACAGAATGTGTATCTGGATCCCTGGAGGTTGAAGGGTTGCAAACAGGATTAGGGATGGAGAAGCAGTTTGGAACCCAGTGTGGAGAGCGTGTGTGTGCGTGCCTATGCTAAGTCACTTCAGTCGTGTCCAACTCTTGCAACCCCATGAACTGTAACCCACCAGGCTCCTTTGTCCATGAAATTCTCCAGGCAAGAATACTGGAGTGGGTTGTCATTTCCTTCTCGAGGGGATCTTCCTGACCTAGGGATCAAATCCAGGTCTCCTGCACTGGAGGCGGATTCTTTACTGTCTGAGCCACCAGGGAAGCCTGTGGAGGGAGATCCATAGCAAAGCTTTCAATCTTCCTTCTAGAGCACCATGGAGCTCTCCAGGGCTATGAAGAATGAGGTGATTGGTATGAAAGCCATGTTCATGGAGCTAATGTGAAAACCTCATTCTGAAGACATAGTCCTATTTTCTTAGGGTTTCCTTACAGAAAGACACCCATTGATCTCAAATCATAAGCTGAAAGTAGGCATGTACTTTAAGATGATTTTGACTAGACTAAAATATTGCTGATCACGGCAGGCTCAGGTCCATGCTTGCCAATGAGTTTTCTGCTCTTCTCCCGAGCATCAGTCCAGTTAGCACATGGGCACTGAGTCTAGGATTAGCAGAGAAAGGATTGGAAAAGAATTTTTAGCGTGATGTAATTGGATGTGAATTGTTAATTACATTATAAAACTTAAAGCACAAAACTTGTCTCTGCAGCTGAGTTGGATTAGTTTCTCAACCAAAAGAAATCAGGCGCAAGTCAAGAGACTAGCAAAGACCAGCATGCTAAGTTGCTAAGGCATACTTCACTGGGGCTTCACCTGCCAAGCGTGAAATGCTCTTACTTTAATTCCATGTGACTCCCAGCTGTCCTGGCCTCATGCAAAACGTGCTGGCCACATGCCTATCAACATGGTGAACAGTCTTGTTTTTAAAAGATTTATTTAGTAGCAGCTTCATTGGAGTATAAGCCATTTGACTGTCTTGCATTGTGTTACTTCAGTCAGCAATATCTTCCAGACAGTAACCTTAAAATGCATCAAATTTCTGAATGTTGCCTGTTGTTAAGTACTGTTCAGCAGGAGTGCCTAATGTCACAGGTGCAGGAAACTTAAAATTAAGAGTCGCCCAAACCAAACTCAGTCCTTAACTCCTTTTCCAGCAGAGAAACTTCCCTTTAAAATTTGGTTTCATTTTTCTTGCAAGGAAATGCACACCCTGCCCCCCTTCTAATCTCAGACGAAGTCTGACCATCTTGCTCTCCCCGGTGACGCATCAGGGTTTGCTGTCTGGTCTAAGTGGCCTGGAAAGCTGATCTGCTCCTTCCTTTCTGGAAATTGCCCTCACATGGCTAGTCTGGTGGTCATGTCAGAAATGGAAAATGTGTGATTTCAAATCCAGTGGAAAGCCATAGGGACGACCCCCAGCTATTTAGGAAGTAAATGATTTCAGTCAAAGTGTAATTGAGCTCTTTGCTTCTCTGTCTCCTGTTTTCTGTCCACCTGGCTTTTGTCTAATTTTCTATCCATCTGTGCTTCTGCTCAGACAGCCTGCAGAAAGTGTGAAGATGGAATTGGTCAAGTTTGCCACTTTTAGTTTGCAAACGTTTTGGAGAAGAAAAGGGCACGAACTGATGTCCGTAGTGGAATGGTTCTAGTGGGAGCTGTACATGTGACTGTTTGCTAATGTCCAGTCTCCATTGGCCTGGGATGCCCACAACCCAGCATTCCCGCTTCCCTCCTTGTCACTTTAGGCTAAACTGATATTCGGCGTCTGAGATATGATGGCCCAGTTAAGACAAGCGAGTTTTCCAGCACCTTCCTGGGCAGGGTGGATGATTTAGAAAACAAAGGGCCAGAAGAGTAAGAAATGGCCTGCTTTTCAGGACTTAGACTTAGTCTCATTGTTCCTTTCCTTAAGGCCACTGAAACTGAGAGAACTCAGGCTCCTCTAAAATAACCTTTTCATTATTGTTAAGAGTGAGGATGGATGTACCCTCAAGTTTAAGGCATTTAACCTTCTGTCCCAAAGTCCCCAACTTGCTTCTGCCTTTGCTTAGGTCATACCTGACCACAGGAGGCACCTAAGAAATACCTGTGAATTATTAATGTTCACTCCTAACAAGCTGTCGACATTTCCCTGATGATATTTTTGGGTAGAGATTCTGTATCTCTTCATTATTATTATCTGGTAGGCAAGTGAGACTTCAGGATATTACCAGGCTCCTCACAGGCTAAAAGCCCTGAAGACAGGCACCATCAGTTATGTGCTGATGCGCCACTTGGCAAACGTTTCTTGCATGGGTGGGGTGTCAGCCGGTGCTGCAGCAGGCAGAGCAAAGCCCCTGCTCTCCTGGAGCTTACTGCTGAGTGGCTGACAGAGATGGACAACAAAGAGAAGCATTAACATGAGAAATTTCAGGTGGGGATGGAGCTTTAGCACAGCATTAGAATCAGGTGATGTGATTGAGGTGGCCACTTGCTGGCTGCTTAGAGGGGTCTGGAAGGTATCTCTGAGCCAAGGGCATTTCAGCCAAGACCTCCATGATGATGAGGAGTCCACCTTGTGAAGGTAGAAAGGAGGAGCATTTCTAGACAAAAGGAGTGACTGGTGAGAAGCCCTTGATGTGATAAAGGATGGAATGGGTACATTCAAGGGACAAGACTGAAACCAGTGGGGCTGGGATGGGCGGGGGGCAAAGAGAGAGGCCAGGGGAGGGGTCATGTGAGCTCAAGGAGATGGGCAGATCACATGGGGGGGAGTCTGAGATGTATTTTAGGTGCGGTGGAAAGCCATGGGGAGATTTAAGTAGGGGATTGTCATGATCTGACTTAACAATTTCTCAAGACCTCAGTTGGGAGCAAAAAGTCAGTAGAGCAGGAAAGCTACCCAGGGGAGTGCTGTGAGTGGAGATAGGGGAGCAGGCGTGGTCCAGGCAGCTTTCAGGTGGGTGGACTTGAGCAGACTTGCTGATGGATTCCAGGTGAAGCAGAAGGAAGGAGGGAATCAAGGGACTGCCTAGATTTGGGCATTAATAAGACTCTGTCTTACTTTATTAGTGTGTGAGATGAGTGCAATTGTGCGGTAGTTTGAGCATTCTTTGGCATTGCCTTTCTTTGGGATTGGAATGAAAACGGACCTTTTCTAGTCCTGTGGCCACTGCTGAGTTTTCCAAATTTGCTGGCATATTGAGTGCAACACTTTCACAGCATCATCTTTCAGGATTTGAAATAGCTCGACTGGAATTCCATCACCTCCACTAGCTTTGTTCATAGTGATGCTTTCTATGGCCCACTTGACTTCACATTCCAGGATGTCTGGCTCTAGGTAAGTGATCACACCATCGTGATTATCTTGGTCATGAAGATATTTTTTGTATAGTTCTTCTGTGTATTCTTGCCACGTCTTCTTAATATCTTCTGCTTCTGTTAGGTCCATACCATTTCTGTCCTTTATCGAGCCCATCTTTGCTTGAAATGTTCCCTTGGTATCTCTAACTTTCTTGAAGAGATCTCTAGTCTTTCCCATTCTGTTGTTTTCCTCTCTTTCTTTGCACTGATCATTGAAGAAGGCTTTCTTATCTCTTCTTGCTATTCTTTGGAACTCTGCATTCAGATGCTTATATTTTTCCTTTTCTCCTTTGCTTTTCACTTCTAAGTAATGCTCAAAATTCTCCAAGCCAGGCTTCAGCAATACATGAACCGTGAACTTCCAGATGTTCAAGCTGGTTTTAGAAAAGGCAGAGGAACCAGAGATCAAATTGCCAACATCCGCTGGATCATGGAAAAAGCAAGAGAGTTCCAGAAAAACATCTATTTCTGCTTTATTGACTATGCCAAAGCCTTTGACTGTGTGGATCACAATAAACTCTGGAAAATTCTGAGAGAGATGGGAATACCAGACCACCTGACCTGCCTCTTGAGAAACCTATATGCAGGTCAGGAAGCAACAGTTAGAACTGGACATGGAACAACAGACTGGTTCCAAATAGGAAAAGGAGTACGTCAAGGCTGTATATTGTTACCCTGCTTATTTAACTTCTATGCAGAGTACATCATGAGAAACGCTGGGCTGGAAGAAGCACAAGCTGGAATCAAGATTGCTGGGAGAAATCTCAATAACCTCAGCTATGCAGATGACACCACCCTTATGGCATAAAGTGAAGAGGAGCTAAAAAGCCTCTTGATGAAAGTGAAAGTGGAGAGTGAAAAAGTAGGCTTAAAGCTCAACATTCAGAAAACAAAGATCATGGCATCTGGTGCCATCACTTCATGGGAAATAGATGGGGAAACAGTGGGAACAGTGTCAGACTTTATTTTTCTGGGCTCCAAAATCACTGCAGATGGTGACTTCAGCCACGAAATTAAAAGATGCTTACTCCTTGGAAGAAAAGTTATGACCAACCTAGATAGCATATTGAAAAGCAGAGACATTACTTTGCAAACAAAGGTCCATCTGGTCAAGGCTATTGTTTGGTCATGTATGGATGTGGGAGTTGGACTGTGAAGAAGGCTGAGTGCCAAAGAATTGATGCTTTTGGACTGTGATGTTGGAGAAGACTCTTGAGAGTTCCTTGG
Source organism: Aepyceros melampus (assembly GCA_006408695.1). Taxonomy (NCBI): domain Eukaryota; kingdom Metazoa; phylum Chordata; class Mammalia; order Artiodactyla; family Bovidae; genus Aepyceros; species Aepyceros melampus. Next base: position 265,310 of record SJXQ01005835.1, read on the forward strand.
ACTGCAAGGAAATCCAACCAGTCCATTCTGAAGGAGATCAGCCCTGGGATTTCTTTGGAGGGAATGATGCTGAAGCTGAAACTCCAGTACTTTGGCCACCTCATGCGAAGAGTTGACTCATTGGAAAAGACTCTGATGCTGGGAGGGATTGGGGGCAGGAGGAGAAGGGGATGACAGAGGATGAGATGGCTGGATGGCATCCCTGACTCAATGAACCTGAATCTGAGTGAACTCCGGGAGTTGGTGATGGTCAGGGAGGCCTGGCGTGCTGCGATTCATGGGCTCGCAGAGTCGGACACGACTGAGTGACTGAACTGAACCGAACTGAACTAAAGACTCTGTACGGGGCTTCCTTAGTGGCTCAATGGTAAAGAATCTTCCTGCCAATGCAGGAGGCACGGGTTCGATCCCTGTGTCTGGAAGATTCCCTGGAGTAGGAAATGGTAATCCACTCCAGATTCTTGCCTGGAGCATTCCTGGACAGAGGACTCCTGTCTGTGGAGTCGCAGAGTCAGACACGACTAAGTGACTAAGTATGTGAGCAAAGACGATGGGGACAGGATGCTTTGCTCCAGTCCTAATTTAATCATTTTCAGGTGTATGAGATGGTGAGTAGACTGCCGTAAGTTTGCAAGTCCACAGGGGAAAGCTCCGCTGGCAGGCAGTTGGGACGTGTCTGAAGGTGGCGCGCCCTGGACCAGGTTGTGCACCGAGCTGTAGCTGTGTTAAAGTTCCCATGAATTCAAGCAACAGGAAAGTGAAACAGGAAGATGCTCCTCAATGCAAACTAGAAATGTTCACGTCAGTAGAAGACTGACTAAACGTACCCAGTGTTTAAAACACGCTATCCTTACAGGAGACAGAGCAGACCAGAAGTGCATTTTGCATGTTGCTCTTTTGCCAAGCTTTGCGTTTGGCCCATGGCGCAGTTGGTCGTTTGAGTGCTATTAACATTTTTATCACTACCTTTTCTTTAACCATGTCACTTAAAAAGGATATTGGTGTTTTTAACTTTGATTTTTTGTTATATCCGGGAGGTAACTTTTAAATCCTTACCATACGTAATTGCAAGTGAATCATGAAAGTCATTAGGAATACAAAATTCCTTTTTTAGTAATTTTCTTTATAGTAATCTTTTTCTGGACTATAGCTCCTATTTTGAACCATAACATATGACCATTCCTTGGTCTAGTAATTCAAAAAAAAAAACCTTTTGAGTATCCTGGTCATCTAAGAAAAGATGGGATGTATTTTTCAAGGGATTAAAAAGCAAAAGCATTGCTTACACTATGCTTGTATAACAAACTGAGCCTGGTTTCAGATCACCCCGCACCTACACCTATGTGATGACAAATAACTCTATCTGCTGTTGTAATCAACAGGGATTGGGCTGTGACTCTCTCTGGTTCCTTTTGTTTGTGTTTTCACAATCCCAAATAGAAACAATACATATGTTTTCCGTCACCACATTTTATTTTTGAAAATCTGGAAAATGAAATGCCTGCATTTCAGCCACATGACTCCTATTAGCCTTAATGGGAGAAAGGCCTCTTGGTAAAGGAAAGGAACCATCCCCAAGTGCCTAAATAACACAGGCCAGTGGCCAAGGTGAGGACTGTCTGCAATGCCTGCACCAGCCATGTCCCTCATGGCAAGACTACCCGTATGACACCCCACTCAGGATGCATTGGGATGAGCCATCAGGGTCTTCTGGGAGCTCAGCACCCAAAGGGGCCTCCTCTGGCCCACCTTATGCCCTCCAGTTCCAGGCAGGGTGGGATCTGCCCTGCTTGTTGGGAGGCCCGCACATTGCTGATTGGACCCCTCTCACTACACTGTCTCCCCCAGGTCTGGAGCATCCTGTGTGACCCTAGAACTTAAGACTGGACTTTGCTAAGAAACTCTGTTTCTGTGTTGGTTGCTCCCAGAGGCCTGGAGCTGGGCGGAGGTTGGGCCTGAATCTCACTGTGTCCTCCTCTCCCCTCCCCCACCCAGTGCAGCCATCCACATCCCTTTAAATCTGGCTGAAGTGACCAGGGCATCTTTGGAGGTAAGAGGGTTAGAGGGCAGATGCAGATGGGGGGGGGGGGGGCTGTGTTCCTCCTTCAGGCTCCGTTTTGCCTCTGAAGCTCCCCCGGCAGAGGGCTTCTGATCTATCTCCCTGCAGTAGCTCCACATCCTGTTTTCACCCCAGCACAAAAACTCCTGCTTTTCCTCTGCAACACAAGGGAGGGGCACAATCAAGGGACAGACCATGGCCACTGGGGCTGGGGGCCGGAGCCCCTCACCCAGAGCTGCTGTAGGGCTAGAAGGATGGCTGGGCTTGTCCTACTCAAAGGACCGATCTCATCCCACTGAGAGAAGCCCCCTCAAACCTAACCCATGTCGGCCTCCCCTGACCTTCAGCCAGTAACTTAGCGAGATGGACAGGAAATAGGCTTAGGGCATACAGGTGGTCACTAGTCAAAGACTGAACAAACTGTCTTCCTGCCTCTCTTTGTTCCTTGTGTGTATATTTTCCCCTAAGTTTGAAAGTACAAAGTCTTTTTATATCCCTTAAGGATTATATTTTTAGGGATGTGCTTTAGATATGGACTTCCTGGGTGGCACTAGTGGTAAAGAATCTGCCTCCCAATGCAGGACTCTCAGGAGATATGGGTTCAGTCTCTGGGTCAGGAAGATCCCCTGGAATAGGAAATGGTTATGACCAACCTAGACAGCATATTAAAATGCAGAGGCATTACTTTGCCAGCAAAGGCCCATCTAGTCAAAGCTATGGTTTTTCTAGTAGTCATGTATGGATGTGAGAGGTGAACTATAAAGAAAGCTTAGCGCCGAAGAACTGATGCTTTTGAACTGTGGTGTTGGAGAAGACTCTTCAGAGTTCCTTGGACTGCAAGGAGATCCAACCAGTCCATCCTAAAGGAGATCCATCCTGGGTGTTCATTGGAAGGGCTGATGCTGAAACTGCAACTCCAATACTTTGGCCACCTGATGCAAATAACTGACTCATTGGAAAAGACCCTGATGCTGGAAAAGATTGAAGGCAGGAGGAGAAGGGGACGACAGAGGATGAGGTGGTTAGTTGGCATCACCGATTCAATGGACATGAGTTTGAGTAAACTCCAGGAGTTGGTGATGGACAGGGAGGCCTGGCATGCTACAGTCCGTGGGGTCACAAAGAGTTGGACATGACTGAGTGACTGAACTGAATTGAACCCACTCTAATAGTCTTGCCTGGAAAATTCCATGGGCAGAGGAGACTGGTTGTCTATAGCCTACACAGTCGCGGAGGGTCGGACACGGCTGAGCACACGCCTGAGCTTCTTAGATGTGGGCCACTTTAGTGCTGCGTAAACTGCAATGATGGCTCAACTTTTCCCAGTACATTATTCTTTCTGAATTTTCAATGTCCTATGTCCTTCTCACAGAGCAGGATGGTTACTATGCCCCAACCAGTAATGCTGAAGAAGTTGAAGTTGAACGGTTTTATGAAGACCTACAAGACCTTTTAGAACTAATACCCAAAAAAGATGTCCTTTTCATTATAGAGGACTGGAATGCAAAAGTAGGAAGTCAAGAAACACCTGGAGTAACAGGCAAATTTGGCCTTGGAATGCGGAATGAAGCAGGCCAAAGACTAATAGAGTTTTGCCAAGAAAATGCACTGGTCATAGCAAACACCCTCTTCCAACAACACAAGAGAAGACTCTACACATGGACATCACCAGATGGTTAACACCGAAATCAGATTGATTATATTCTTTGCAGCCAAAGATGGAGAAGCTCTATACAGTCAACAAAGACAAGACCGGGAGCTGACTGTGGCTCAGATCATGAACTCCTGATTGCCAAATTCAGACTTAAATTGAAGAAAGTGGGCAACACCACTAGACCATTCAGGTATGACCTAAATCAAATCCCTTATGATTATACAGTGGAAGTGAG
>SJXQ01005835.1:269603-310250 GCA_006408695.1 Aepyceros melampus
AAGCTCAACATTCAGAAAACGAAGATCATGGCATCTGGCCCCATCACTTCATGGGAAATAGATGGGGAAACAGTAGAAACAGTGTCAGACTTTGTTTTTTTGGGCTCCAAAATCACTGCAGATGGTGACTGCAGCCATGAAATTAAAAGGCGCTTACTCCTTGGAAGAAAAGTTATGACCAACCTAGATAGTATATTCAAAAGCAGAGACATTACTTTGCCGACTAAGGTCCGTCTAGTCAAGGCTATGGTTTTTCCTGTGGTCATGTATGGATGTGAGAGTTGGACTGTGAAGAAGGCTGAGCGCCGAAGAATTGATGCTTTTGAACTGTGGTGTTGGAGAAGACTCTTGAGAGTCCGTTGGACTGCAAGGAGATCCAACCAGTCCATTGTGAAGGAGATCAACCCTGGGATTTCTTTGGAAGGAATGATGCTAAAACTGAAGCTCCAGTACTTTGGCCACCTTGTGCAAAGAGTTGACTCATTGGAAAAGACCCTGATGCTGGGAGGGATTGGGGGCAGGAGGAGAAGGGGACGACCGAGGATGAGATGGCTGGATGGCATCACAGACTCAATGGACATGAGTCTGAGTGAATTCCAGGAGTTGGTGATGGATAGGGGGGCCTGGTGTGCTGCGATTCATGGGGTCGCAAAGAGGTGGAACCAACTGAGCGACTGAACTCAACTGAACTGTATAGATGAGTAACATGAGGCCAAATAAGCAGGCTGACCTGTGCACCATCATTGGTTAAAGGAAGGTAGAACCAGGAGGAAGTAGACCCTAGATTTCCAGGGGTGTGTGCTAATTCTTTTCACCACTTGAGTTCCAAGTGTCTTCCATCTTTCTGAGGTGACATTGGGATGTAAACTTGACATCCTGGGTGGAGTAGTGTCCCCCCCTTTCTGAGGGGTCATGCAGATACCAGTTCAGTGGACCTGACCTTGGTGGGATTCCAAGTAGCTGATGACCAATCTCTGCTCACCAGCAAGTTGATGGAAACTGTAGACAATGTTGAGATGCAAGGGACATTACAAATGTGTTCATTCCATTTGCGTGAATCAGCATAGATCGTCATAGTACAAGGTTCTGGAGAGTGACTGTCTGAAAACTGTTACTCTGAAAATTTTTTTGACTTATCACTAACTATTTTTTACAGTGTTTACATTTGCACTAATTTTAGACTTATGGACATAGTGCCAAAATAGGATAGTTTTCTTGTGCCCCTCGCCATGCTTCCCCTAAAGCTAACACGTACCATGCTAACAACAACCATTTAAAAAAACATTTTCTTAAATCAGCAAGCACCAATGCAGCCTAAAGGCCAACCACCTGCAAAGTCACTTTTGAAGAGTGCTTTATTTACCCTGCCGCTTGACCCCCAAGAGTCCTTTGAAAGGCATCAGGAAAAGCAGAATGGCTCAGAGGACTCTAGCCCACCAGGCTCCTCTGTCCATGGGATTCTCCAGGCGAGGATACTGGCGTGGGTTGCAATTCCCTTCTTCAGGGATCTTCCCAACCCAGGGATCAAACAGGTGGATTCTTTACCACTGAGCCACCAGGGTAGCACCAGGGGAGAGCAGAAATTGGATAGAACCAGAGGGTGTGCAACATGGCAACCTACCTTCCTAAGTGAAGTTTTTGGAAAACATAGTTGGGGTGTTTAGGGATATAAAAGCCGAATAAAAACCAGTCCACTGATTATTTTTCTTCCTACTTTGAAATCAAGAATAAAACAGACGTTATGACCCCCAAGAAAAGGCAGAAGTGGTTGATATGGAAGAGAAGTGCACACCCTACCATCATTCTGTGTCATTCACTGCCAGAGTGGCCAGTTTAGATAAAACGACGCTCAGCTGTATTAACTGAACGTTCAAAAATGTCACAGGAAAATGATTTCCTCTCCAGCCGATGTGAGACAGGTAGAAAGAGTAAAAATATGCAGGGCCTCTCTCTTCTCCCCAGAGATATCTTCTCCCCAGAGATATATTAGTTCCGAAGGACTTGTCGTTTTTTGCGATTCTGCACTCTCCACTTTACTCCAAAATGATGATTTTTCAACAAGACGATAAGTTTCTTTTACACAGCAGCCCCTCCTCTCTTTAGGATAAGAGGGAAATGCTTCTACTAGATGCAGATACTCACTGTAGCATTTAAGAAATAGTTAAGCATCTTTCCATTTTTTCGAAACCTAAGTGGTCTCTCAAGGCAAGCCCATAAACAAAATATGTTTTGTTCCTTATGACAAGAAGTAAATGTGAGGACGTTCTCATGAAATGAAAGGGATTGGAAAGTGAGTGCTTTCAATTGCGACACCACCTGTTTATCTCATTGGGAGATGACGGTCATTTGGGGAGGGGACGTAGGGGATAAAGGACCTGAAATATATGAGCCTCGTGGTCTTAGGAGATGGAGGCCCGCATCAGAACCTCAGCCTCTGTATACCAACTGTGGCCTGGCCGGCCCTGTTTCAGCCTCTTTGGACTGCTTGATTTATTCTTCATTGCTGTTTTTTACGTGGCCTGTGCTTCTCTGCAGAGGCCTTGGGGAGTCTCTCCAATCATGATTTTCAAAAATAGTTCTTCAAAGGGTGCAGTGTTCTTAGAAAAAGATGCACTCAGGGCCACATGTTTCCAGCTGAGTTTGGGTTGACATGATTGAGGTTTGTAAAAAGCATCTGAGAAAACCAGAAAAATGCCATCAGCGAGACAAGAAAATGCTTCCAGCGGGTTCCCATAGCTCTGAGAAGGAGAACCCAGAGCCTTTTTCATGGGAATCCCACAGCCTTGGAATTCACTTCCTGTTCTGACATGGAACCCTCAGAAGTATTTATATCTTCTCCAAATGGGGTTTTCAGATCCTGGGATGGAATCGAGGATCTGGCTGGGGCTGATAGGAGGAAGCTGCCTGACGTGGGAAGGCAGGAAGTGGAGGCATTGTGTGTTGGACAAGCCTGTCTCCTTCCTGGCCTCAACCCCACAAAGCACCAAAATAGGGGATTCCTTACAGCCAGAGTCCTGAAACCCCACGTGGAAACTGTGTACAGGAAGACACATTGGGAAAGGGAATTCTGAGATCAGAGCCCTCAACGGTATTATAAAATCCCTAATTTTATAACTCACTCTTTACGCCCAGACTTTGATCATTTTAAGCACTTCAAAATGGCTCTTTAATTTTGCTCATTTCCTTTACCACTCAGCACGGAATCAACCAATTTCTGGCCTATGTCCAATGACTGCTGCTTTAAGGTTAAAGATTTGCTACTTCTAACACCTGATGATTTCCATCTTCATCTTAATTATATTAAATGAGTCCCATGCAGATATACATGCCCATTTTCTACTCGTTTTTATAAGGCAGGGGAACTGCAGGATATATTCAAGTAATTGCCAAGAACAAGCCATCCAGACAAGAATGACAGCTGTGCTGGGGCTGGAGGCCACGTGGGGGGATGTGCCCACATCCAGCCTCCAAGTGAGGAAGCCCTCATGGGGGAGGGTGTTTCAAAATGTGGGCATATCAGGAGGTACTGTGGGTGGACCGCTCAGGGACTTACAGCAGACCAGTCAGAGCGATGGAGGCCTTCACCTGGCCTTCAGCTTCGCTGGATGAGCCCCTACTGGCTGCTTTGGCTGGAGGCCTCCCTAAACCTGCCTGGTATTGTCACAGACATTAGCACGTTTTGTGTTTTGCTGCCCTTGGCTTTCTGAATGGCTTTTTCTATGTCACTTTGACGTGTTCATTGACTAAAAGACCCCGCTGGGCTCTCTCAGTCAGCTCCCACTCATCGGGCTCATTCATTGTTGGGTCACTGGACTTCTCAGAATAGACAGCAACCTCTCACATCAATTTCAGAGTCAGAGTTAGCTGTTGGGCAGATCCTCGCCTGGTCTGTCCCAGTGATATCTGTTGGTTCTGTGATGGGGCCGCAGCTCCCCAGGGGCCTGAGCTTTTTGCCCTTGGCTTGCTTGCCGACAGAGGACCAGAGCAAACCATCTGATAATGCAGGCTAGGTCTCTGGACCATCTCATGAGTCCACTAGAGTGGGTTCCTGGTGGGGACATTTCTGGGCTAAAGGGTAAGTCCACCTGAGATTCTGCTGGGCATTGCCAGCATTCCCTGCCTTGCAAGCTGTGTGGGCTCTTCCTTTTAATAAGTGAGTTAAGTCCAGTTGTATTCATGGAATGACTGATGTTTAGTGCCAACTTTGTCATAAATTTGTAATTTTTTTGGTTATTTGTTCATCTCTAAGATATGTATTCATTACTTTTTGTTTATAATTTTCTCCTAGTTTTTATTAATAAGAAGGTTTGTGCCAGAGTCCAGCCCTGGTGGATCCAGGGTGATTCGAAGTGGAGACGGATAGACGAGAAAAACACTTATTTATTTAGAAATATAAGATTAGGAAATAATATATAGTAGGAAAATTTAGATGGAGAAAAGAAGGCTGAATAACTTGGTTTACGTGGAAAGCCAATAAAGTTCCAAACAAGGAGCTTGCACCATCTACATGGGGCCACCGGTGCCCGCTTGAATCTCTCAGGGTGCCCCGCCCTGGGCTCCCTTTTGAGCGGAACTTAAAAGCCGGGACAAGTAAGTAGACATGGTGAGCCTCCACGCCCCAGATGGGAATTCAGTCTGAAATTAGAGTAGGAGACACGGGGGAAACCAGTCCTTCCAATAACTGGCTCCCACCCCTATTGTCCTTCAAGGCCTTTTATACCTTTTTTTTTTTTTTTACATAGAGATCAATGGATAATTTATAAAATTATGCAGCGTCAGCAGCCCTGACTCTTATCGAGACCAGGCTTTTCTCTCTGCATACCTAGTATTCACAAGCGTTAGGTAATTTACATCATCTTCCAGCCAAAAGGCCAATTAACATTTTACATCTCTTTTCTGATAAGGGTTTGTTAACCAGAAGACTCATTTGTGTTAATCTTTCCAAAGTCTGATGCCACTCTAAGAAAACACTAAATAAAGTTACATAACAAAGATACAGCAATTTGTAACAAGTAAAAGGAGTACAGTGATTTATAACAGAAGAAAAGTAATTAACTCAAAAGTCTAGTGTTGCTAACATCAAAACTACTATATATCCTTTTCCATATCCCATTTACATTGATTAACATCTTCCCAGCTGCCTAAAAGATAAAGAATAAGGAGGTCTGGCAGCAATCATTGACTCAACAGTGAAATCCTATCACCAATATGTTTTTGAAAAGGCTCTGTAACTTTAAGATACTCAAGCTTTGTGCCCCTCACAGTTGGGGGCTGTAAGCAATTCACAAGCTGTAAAAGGTCCAAGGGAACTTGTTAGGCAAGTTAGAGCGTTTAAGTTAGAGCGTTATCAGAGGAGGTTGAGCTGAAACACTCCTTTCAAATGCAGAAGACTAAAGCCCTGAGTTGACTTTTTCCAGAGAAAGGCAGAAGAGTGAAAAGCAGGCAGATTCTTATTTTGGGGGTACATGCTCAGGAAATACCAGGGGGAAACCCTGAGACCCGAATCATCCTTGCCCATTGAGGTCTCTTGCCGCATGACCTTGTCATGGGTGGGATTCCTCATGCTGGCTCCCGACAGGTTTGGGTCCTTGTTCTATGGTTACATTTTTACTTGTACCTTTTTAAAATTGAAGTGTAATTAATTTTCAGTGTGGTAGTAGTTTCAAGTATCCAGTGAAGTGATTCCATTTTATATATATGTGCATATGTAATATATGTGCTTACACTTTCCAGTTATGTGTGTATGCATGCATGCTAAGTCACTTCAGTCATGTCTGACTCTTTGTGACCCTCTGGACTGTAGCCCACCGAGCTCATCAGCCCATGGGGATTCTCCAGGCAAGAATACTGGAATGGGTCGCCATGCCCTCCTCCAGGGCATCTTCCCCATCCAGGGATTGAACCTGTGTCTCCTGCACCTTCTGCATTGCAGGTGGATTCTTCACCCAGTGAGCCACTGGGGAAGCCCTTTTATAAGATATTGAGTATAGTTCCCTGTGTTATACAGTAGGTTTTCAGTAGTGTGTGTCTGTTCATCCCAAACACCTAGTTTATCTCTGCCTTTGTTCTTGTACCTTTTTAAATGTCCTCAGTCCCTAGTCTGAGAGCAGCTGAAGGGATAAGAGAGGCTGGGAAACCAGAAGTCTGGTCTGGGAGTCTTTAACACTGTTGCTCCACATTCTTGCTTTCTTTGTAGGCACTTGGCAGGACTGTTCATCCCTGCACTTTGACAGCCTGCCATGGTCACTGCAACTGAGCAACTGGAAGGCTTGGAAGTGGGAGCCCTGATGGGCCAGTGCAGTCTCTGCACCCTTTCTCCTAAACTCCAGGGTCATGGAAGCAGAGGCCAAGGTGGCGCCTCCAGGGGGCTCTTTGATGAGCAAAGCCGCATGGGCTGGCTCTGGGCCTGAACCTTGTGCTGCGGCCACCTGGGAAGGGGCTTCCAAGGCCAATTCGATTCAGTAGGTCAGAGGTGAGGGCTGAGGCTCTGCCTCTGTATAAGGCTCCAGGTGTGGTCAGTGCTGGTCTTCCTAGCTCACAGTTTTAGTAGCCAGGTGTTGAGTCACAAAAACTTGTTTTTGTTCTTTGTTTTTTTTAGTGCGCTGTAACCTAGCTTAGTAGTTCTCAAAGTGTGGTTCCTGGAATAGAAGCCTCAGTACCACCACCTGGGAGAAATGTACACTTCCAGGCTCCTCTTTGTATCTACTGAGTTGGAAACACTGGAGCTGGGCTGACCCAGATAATGGATTTCAACAAGGTCTCCCTGTGATCCTGAAGCATGCTACCACTAACTGGGCTGATCCAGACTCCTACCTCGGTAGGTGGGGTCCAATCAGTTATGACTTGTGTTTAGTTTTGAGTAACAACACATCCAAAAAGCAGTGGCTTGAGAATGGAAGAATTTATTTTTGTTGTAAAAGAAATCCAGGAGTGGGCAGTCTGGGGCAAGTATGGGGGGCCCACAGTGTCCTCAGAGGCTCAAATGTCTGTCTTTCTGCTCCACAGTCCTTCAGGTGTGACCCTCATTGTGATGATTGTAGAATAGTTGCCAGGATTCCAGCCATCATGTCCACATCCATAGTGAATACCAGGTGAACATCCCCTCTTGAGACCCTCCCAGAAGTTCTTCCAAAGGACTTCTGCTTATTTCTCACTGGCCAGAGCAGTAGCCTACCAGAGCAGGATGTGGTTTTTCGCTAGACCTGCGATCACCTTGAACAAAATGAAGATTCTCTAAGTAAGAAAAAATATAAGAATGGATATTGAGTAGGCAACCAACTGAGTCTACCAGAGATGGTGGGAACTTAAGATCATCAGTGATAATGTTCAGGACGTGGAGAGAGCAACATTCTGTGAATTGAAAGAGTTGTTGGATGTCATCAGAGAATGGGAGGTTTTAATTTACTGGTTCAGAAGGGAGGAAGCTTTGGGTATGGGGACATTTCAGGGATGGGATGTGGTGTAGGAGTAGGGACTGAGTGGAGGTGATGTCATTGAGTGTAGGAGTGGAGGTGATGGTCATTGGTTGTAGGAAGGGCTGGAGTGGAGGTGATGTCATTGGTTGTAGGAGTGGAGGTGATGTCATTGGTTACAGGAGTGGAGGTGATGGTCATTGGTTGTAGGAAGGGCTGGAGTGGAGGTGATGTCATTGGTTGTAGGAGTGGAGGTGATGTCATTGGTTCAGAGGGAGGTGGAGTGGAAGTGATAGCCCTTGGTTGTAGGAGGGGCTGGAGTGAGCTGTCCTTGACATGAGACCAGGAATTTTGCTGTTTTCACTGCTGCCTCCTAGGTGCTCTATCTATGTCAGTACCTGGTACATAGTAGGTAGTCTGTGGATAGTTGTTGAAGATAAGGAGGTCAAGCAATTTCTTTTTTTTTAATTAATTTTTATTTTTTAGTTTGTTTTGCTTTAGAATACTGTATTCGTTTTGCTATACATTGACATGAATCAGCCACGAGTGTACATGAACTCCCAATCCCGACCCTCACCTCCCCCCTCCCATCCCACACCTTCTGTCTGGATTATCCCCATGCATCAGTCCCAAGCATCCTGCATCCTGCGTCGAACCTAGACCGGTGATTCNATGGACTGGTTTGATCTTGCTGTCCAAGGGACTCTCAAGAATCTGCTCCAGCATCACAGTTTGAAAGCGTCAGTTCTTCAGTGCTCAGCTTTCTTTATGGTTCAACTCACATCCATACATGACGACTGGAAAAACCATAGCTCTGACTATATGGATTTTGGTCAACAAAGTGATGTCTCTGCTTTTTAATATACTCTCTAGGTTTGTCATAATTTTTCTTCCAAGGAGCAAGCGTGTTTTAATTCTATAGCTGCAGTCACTGTCCACAGAGATTTTGTCTGTCAGTGTTTCCTTTTTTCTCCATCTATTTGCCATGAAGTGAAGGGACTAGATGCCACAAATGTTGAGTTTTAAACCAACAGTCTCCTTTTTCACCTTCATCGAGAGGCTTCACTAAGAGTATAGGGTATACTTATGCTAAAACTGTTTCACTGTTGATCTGAAATGCAGACTTTCCTGGGCTTCCTATATATCTGGCAATCCTGCCTCAAAGTCTGGAAACCCCTGGAGGAACTGGGCTGTTTTCCTTATCTTTCTTGTTATCGGCTCTCAGTGGTCCTCAAACAGGAGCAAGTCAGAATCCCCTGCAGGACTTGAGAGCTCACAGGACACTGGTCCAGCCCCAGGACTTTTGATTCAGCTGACTTGAGGCAGGGGTAAGAATTTCATTTGTCATAAGTTCCCCAGTGATGCTGGTGCTGCTGGTTCAGGGAATGAAGGGGAAGCAGACACCGCCCAGATGTCGGCCTTTCTGTGAAAGCCTCAGCCCCACTGTGAGAACCATGGCCTTCTATCTTCTGCAGAGAATAAACAGCCACGGATTCCATCAATGACTCAATTCTCAGACCTCTTAGCTGCTTGCTTTGAGACCTGAGGTTAAGTTACTGACCTTCGAGACCTCTGCTCATCTGTAAAGAGGAAAATACCTGCTTTCCTGAGTCACAGGATGAAATGTGTCACAAATGGGGGCCAGGGCAGCGGATGCTTGGAGACTGGTGGCTGTGAGCATTGTGGCTGCCACTGGTGTCTCCAAGGTTATAGTCCATGTTCATATGGACCATTCCTGTGAGACCTTCCTAGGACCTTTAAGGCAGATGCTGTCCCCGCACGGAGCAGAGGAGGAACAGGAGGCCAGCAAGCTTGAGCGGCGAGTTCCAGGGCACAGAGCACCAAGCTGAGGCCTAACCTGATTCAGGTCTTCAGACTTGGATCCCAAGTGGACACCTCTTTCACGGTGTGGAGGGTCAGGCAGGCCAAAGGAAGCATCAAAGGTACATCACAAAAACATAATGTTTAATGTACCTACACTTGTATGATTTTCATGAATCAGAAACCAATGATGATTTCCTGCCATGTGTAGTGAGGTCACTGAGAACTGGGGTCATTAAACCTTCAGTTCAGTTCAGTCGTGTCTGACTCTTTGCGATCCCATGAATCCCAGCACACCAGGCCTCCCTGTCTATCACCAACTTCCGGAGTTCACTCAGACTCACATCCATCAAGTCAGTGATGCCATCCAGCCATCTCATCCTCGGTCATCCCCTTCTCTTCCTGCCCCCAATCCCTCCCAGCATCAGGGTCTTTTCCAATGAGTCAACTCTTCGCATGAGGTGGCCAAAGTATTGGAGTTTCAGCTTTAGCATCATTCCTTCCAAAGAAATCCCAGGGCTGATCTCCTTCAGAGTGGACTGTTTGGATCTCTTGCAGTCCAAGGGACTCTCAAGAGTCTTCTCCAACACCACAGTTCAAAAGCATCAATTCTTCGGCGCTCAGCCTTCTTCACAGTCCAACTCTCACATCTATACATGACCACAGGAAAAACCATAGCCTTGACTAGACGGACCTTAGTCGGCAAAGTAATATCTCTGCTTTTGAATGTACTATCTAGGTTGGTCATAACTTTTCTTCCAAGGAGTAAGCGTCTTTTAATTTCATGGCTGCAATCACCATCTGCAGTGATTTTGGAGCCCAAAAAATAAAGTCTGACACAGTTTCCACTGTTTCCCCATCTATTTCCCATGAAATGATGGCACTGGATGCCATGGTTCACCTTTAAATTCACCAGTGTGCTCATTCTGAGTAATGCTGCACCTTGTTTTGCTGAACCCAGGGGGAGAAATGCACATTTTAGGCAATTGATGGGAGCCCTTGCTTAGGGTTCAGTGTGTGAGCATCTGGTCTTGTGTGGGGATCTGAGCTGGTCTTCAAGTCTCTGCTACGGCAGACAGCCAGGTGAACTGAATTTGCATGATTTCAGCCTGTTCAGGGGCTTCTTACGGCAGACAGCCAAGTAAACTGAATCTAGAGCCATAAGGATAGGACCCTGGGGGACCGAGGAGGGAGCAGCTTATGATGGAGCTCTTGGGTCTGAGAGAGAGAGCAATGGAATTGTGGTAAGACTCCTTTTAAACAGTTTGACTTGGGGATCTGGTTTTTCTAGCTGGGAGAACTGAAGCCAAGGTCCCTGGTCTGCCCATACTGCATCAAGAATTCTACCTTGTGAGGATATGTGGGGAGTTTCGTGGGGTTCTAGAGTGCCTGGTGGGCCCTTCTCATACCCCTTCCCCCACCCCGTGCCTGGGGGCAGGTCAGTGTCAACGTGTGTACATGCTCAGTCGTGTCCGACTCTTTGTGACCCCATGGACTATAGCCCACCAGGCTCCTCTGTCCATGGAATTCTCCAGGCAAGACTACTGGAGTGGCTTGCCATGTCCTTCTCCAGGGATCTTCCCAACCCAGGGATCAAATCTGTGTCTCCTGCATTGCAGGCAGATTCTTAATCAGCTGAGCCACCTGGGAAGCCCATGCCCAGGGGCAGACCCTTTCTCAAATCCATCCTTTAGCACCCAGCACCCTGTGTGTTCAGAGTCCCCAGGATAGTGATTGTGCTGGAAACTCAAGGGTCAATCTGCACGTGCAGGAACCATGCTCTCTGCAGAGAGAACAATTCACTTGCATTAACCAGAAGTCCATGATGCCTCATTTCCTGACATGAGCGTGGAAAGAGAAATAGATTTCTCTGCAGACCTCTGGTTTCTTTTTCATTTCTTAATTTTGGATGCCTTTACCCGAAGGATCTGAGAGCCTCCTTGCATCTCTAAACTGTGATATTAATATCTCTCTTTTGGGTCTGACTGGTCATTTGTCTCATTGCTATAGAGCGTTATTTTTATGTAAATGAAACACAACCTCCACCCACTACCCCCAGGCGCCTGGAATGGACGGCTCACCATGTGAAACTGTCCTTCAGGGTCCCACAGAAGCATAGAAGGATTTCAGAAAAATGATGATGTTTATCCAGCACAGGATTTTATCATCACAAGAGCACTTTGGAGGTGAACAACCTATGAGTCTTTAAGTAGCTTTTCTACAGTGCAATGCACACTGTTTAGTTTCTGGAGGGCTAATTAGTCCAAGGTAGACCCTCAGCTGTTGCCTGTGTCAGCAAATTAAGAGAATCCCATGAGACAAGTGGAATGGAAATGATGTGCAAGTAGCTGGATTCAACTCCCAAAGACCATGATGCAATTATTCCAGCCGCAGGAAGGCCAGCTGCTCACTGGCTTTGAAACTGACATAATGAACAACCTCCCTTGTGAGCTTAGAATACACACCTATGGCGGCCTCTTTCTTAGGGGAAAAATCCTCTAGAGATTTTCTTCCCTAAGACATACCCCATTGCCATTCCTTTGGGTAGGCCGTGTCTTTCTTAGAAGATACTGGGCAGTGTAGACTTGGCATCTCACTCCAAACTGGCTTGTTGGCTCCTGGCTGGGTTCTCTCCAACAGGCATCCCTTAGCTTTCATGTTCGTAAGCTGGGGGAAGCATATTCTGAAAGATTCTTCACAGTGCTCAGGGTGACTGCTGAAAATCCGCTCTGCAAGGGCACTGCACTAATAAATCCAGTGTGAACTTGGTTATCATTTAGACTACTTGTTCAAAAGGAAAATGAAGCTTTGCAATCAGAGCTGTAGATAAGGACTCTGTGTGGAGGAAAATGAGCTCTGGCCTCATAAACTGCCTCACGCTGGTGTCCAGGTGACCCTTGCTGCCTCTGGTAATTCCGTGGGCTGAGTGTTCAGGCCACCTGTCCTGTGTGTGCACGCATGTTTGTACACAGGTGAGGGTTGTGATAAACACCCATGTGTGTTTATTATAGAGATTAATGTGATGTCAGGCTTGTACTCAGCTGCTCCCCAAGAACAGCCTCAGAAGAACCAAAATTTTGGTAGCTAGTTGTTTGCTCACACTGTGTGTCTGGCCTTAACTCATGAACTTAGCAATAGGCTAGTAGTTTGGATACAATAATGAGCCAGACGCCAGACACTCAGGTTTAAAAAAAGAAAAAGAATTTTCCAGAAAGACAGAAATGGGCAATTAACTACCTTAGTAATTGTATTAAGGGAGGGGGGAAGCCTGCTCTATTTGAATGATAATGGGACATAAATACAGCCTCAGTTCTTTCCTCCATATTAGTGAATTAGAATACAGGAAGCTTCAAGGAAAATCCATAAAAGATCCATAAGCTGGCTGAAAATTGTTCTCACCACTTTAATTTTATAAAGGCAAAATTTCCATGAAAAGGGTCTGGATAGATGGGCTTTCATTGTATCTTTGAGCACAGTGCGTACAGGGCGGTTTCCATCCTGTAAAATGAGGTCTCCAGCAGAGCCAGCTGCATGTTTCCTTGAAGAGCCATCTCTCGCTGTGGGCTGGTCCTTGTGGTCTCACTGTGTTTCCACCCTGGCCACCTTACTCCTGGATGTCTCTCGCTATCAGGACACCACTTTTTCAGATTCAGTTCAGCTGTGTCCTTCTGTGAAGTCTCCCCAGTTGAATCTCTTCCCTGATGGACTGCACAACCCCCATGAGCCCTCTCCCTATGCAGATGTCAGTAGTGACGCCTGAAGGTCACGTGTATCTGGCTCTCGCCCCGGGCTGCGAGTCCTTTGTCTTACTGATCCTTGAGGCTACTGAGCACCAAACAGGTGAAAGTCAAACAGTCAAATGAAGGGTGGCTCCAACCCAAAGCCTGTTTTTCTTTCCTTTTTTGTTTCTATTTTACTCAACTATAGTTAATTCACCAATGGCACCCCGCTCCAGTACTCTTGCCTGGAAAATCCCATGGACGGAGGAGCCTGGTAGGCTGCAGTCCATGGGGTTGCTAGGAGTCGGGTATGACTGAGCGACTTCACTTTCACTTTTCACTTTCATGCACTGGAGAAGGAAATGGCACCCTGCTCCAGTGTTCTTGCCTGGAGAATCCCAGCGACGGTGGAGCCTGATGGGCTGCCGTCTGTGGGGTTGCACAGAGTCGGACATGACTGAAGCGACTTAGCAGCAGCATAGTTAATTCACAATATTATGTTAATTTCTGCTGTACAGCAAAGTGATTCAGTTATACATATATATACACACATATTCTTTTCCATTATAGTTTATCATAAGGTGCTGAATGCAGTCCCTGTGCTATATAGTAGGACCTCATTGCTTATGCATTCTATATATAATAGTTTGCCTCTGCTAACCCCAAACTCCCCCTCCTTCCCTCCCCCATAAAATCTGGTTTTCTGTCCCACCTTCACAGCCCTCTGCTCGTGTTCCGTGGGTGTAGCTGAGTCCTGAGTCCTCCTGTTTCCCAGTTGTGCTGAGCACTGCTTACCCAACTACAACGGTCTGACCTGTCTCCCTGCAGCCATGTTTGAATGCACTCTACCCTGTGTGCTTAGCCGCTCAGTTGAGTCTGACTCTTTGCAACCCCATGGACTGTAGCCTGCCAGGCTCCTCGCCCATGGGGATTCTCCAGGCAAGAACACTGGAA
This sequence comes from Aepyceros melampus, assembly GCA_006408695.1. Lineage (NCBI taxonomy): Eukaryota > Metazoa > Chordata > Mammalia > Artiodactyla > Bovidae > Aepyceros > Aepyceros melampus. The sequence goes on from SJXQ01005835.1 coordinate 283,510, forward strand.
TGCGTTGCCATTTCCTCCTCCAGGGGATTTTCCCAGCCCAGGGATTGAACCCGGGTCTCCCGCATTGCAAGCGAATTCTTTACCATCTGAGCCACCAGGGAAGCCCTTACTCCTACCCAGTTGATGCGTGTTCTGAACAGCTTCTGGAGCCATCCTTTGGGAATCCAAATCAGAGCCCTTACTTAAAACCTCACATGGTTCTCTGTCTCTTACTCTGAAGGAACACTTAACAGACTTGAAATTCTCCTTAATAGACTTGCAAAACCCAATAAGGATGGTTCCTACCACTAGCAGTTACCAAATGCACGTTTGTGTGCCCAACACATAGTGTGGCCCAACAATACCCAAAATATAGGGGTCTGGAGCAGAGGAAGGTTTATTGGAGGGCCGTGTAAGGAAAATGTGGCTCATGCCCCTGAAAAGTCCAAACTCCCCTAAGGGTTTCACAAAGCATTTCTAAAGGCATGGTGAGTGAGGGAGGTGTTGGCTTTGGCAAACTTCTTGGTGTGGGAATCCTTTGTTCTTGCAGGTGTCATGAGGTTCCTGTAAACCTCCCAACAGGACAAATGTTATTTTCTGCTTTGCAACTTTTCATCTCTATATGAATGGACGAGTGTTACACCCTTAAAGGTCAGAGCCTTGACAAAGGGCTCTCCTGTATATTTCAGGCTTTGGGGAACATTCTTAACTCAAAGGAAAAGCAGTAGAATACAAAGGCTAATGAAACGGATCTAATACAGTCAGATGCGTTCTTCCGTGTCACATGGTGCCCACTAGAACTGTGGGAGAGTCTGGGTTAGATCCCAGTGCCCATGTGTGGGAATCATGGTCAGACTCTGCCGGCGGTGGTGGAGTGTGGCCTGGGTGGAGAGCCACAGTGGTCTTTGCTCTCACCTCTGCTCCCCGCCTGCCTTCTCACGCCCTCCCTCCTAGCACCCTATGCACCATGGCCCCCTGATCCTTCCTCAGGCTTCCCTCTACTGGCCCCGCAGCCAGCTCATTAGGGTCATAGTAACATATATCCTCCCCCGGGGACCTTCCTGACCGCCAAGGGCCCCACTTGACCAAGTGGCCAGCGATTCATTTTCATCACAGCACTCCCCTGGTGGTTTGTAGCTGGCCTGTTCCTTATCCAGCTCCTCCCTCAATCATGGAGTCTCAGGGTAGCAAGATCTTATCAGTGCTTTTTCCTTCTGAGCATCCCCTGGAGGCATAGTCCTTGCTACTTCAGTGTAGGAGCAAGGGGGAAGAGAAAGAAATTTTGGAATGATGCCTGGGAAATTGACCAGCACATGTCAGGGCTCCCAAAAGATGGATTCTGAAACCATAGGTTGGTGACCATCTTCTGAGATTGAGGGTGTGTGTGGGCAGGGCTGGACAGACTGGTTTGGACTGAAACCCAGCTCTCTCGCTCACTCATTCACTGATTGACCCAGAGCAGGGGACCCTTGGCCCTTTGAACTTTGATTTTTCTGTCCCTGAAATGCAAAAATTATGAGCATGTCACAGCGTTGGTGTGAAGACCTATTGAGATCCAATAAATGCTAGCAGCTTATAACTAGTAGTGCTGACCCTCCGGTGTCACACTGCCCCCTCCCTCTTCCAGCTGCCTTCCCTCTCAAAGTGCCAAATGTGCTTTTTTCTCTTATTGCTCTAGTGAGGTCGGGAGCCATTACAACACATGATGATTTATTTCAAACCACTTCCTCCAGGGAGGAAGAATTTTGTTCTTTTCCTCTCTTCCCTTGCATCCTGAAAGCCTCCATTGCTCATCCAATGAGCCTGGTGCTGTTAGGAAAACTCAAAGTCAACAGTGAGCAGCGTGAGGCGTGGGCTGGAGCCTGCCAGCTGGGGTCTGCGCTCCTGGACACAGACCTGCTTGTTTTGCGCCTACGTCGGCTGCTGAGCCCAGAATTTAAACTTGTGCTGAGGCACAGCGGGCGGAGAAGAATTCAGAAAACAAAACTGAGGAGACGCCCAGTACTCACATTCGCTTGTGTTTCCTCTTGAAATGAGACCAAAGCTTCACTGTGGTATCAGGCACTCAAAAGAAATAAATCAAACTGAACCAAAACAAAAATAGAGCTAATATCTGCGGGGAGACCGCATGCAATTGAGCTGAGATTGTTAAGTGTTTTACAGGCCATTCGTAGCGCTTCTATCCCCCTGGGGCCCCTGCCTCGGTCCACACCAGCCTCTCCCTCATCCTGAGTCGCTCCTGAGGAGTGCTGGTGCAGACTGGAATCTGCAGGCGGCTCCTTCTCCCGGAGTGGGAGTCTGTAGGCAGACACATGTTTGCTTGCCCGAGACCCTGACTGCCCTGGCAACATCCCCATTTCTTTGGAATGCTGTTGGGCTCTTCCTGAGGTCTTGGGTTCTGGCCTGGCCCTGTCTAGATCGAGAAGGGAGGGTGGGCACTGGGAGGTGTCTTGGCAGATCAGAGTCCTCGTGGTGAGGTTGACTCTCCTGGTTCACGTGGCCCAGTGCCTTTCCAAACACTGGCGATGTTTCCCCTTCACTGTGAACATTCTTCTGATTTCTTTCTCCTTTCTCTTGTTTTTCCTTTGAATCTTGTCTTTGAGGTTGAGTAATGGTACCATCTTTTATGTTTATAACCAGACAGACGACAAGCTCAACCACTGTGCCGTTTCCATATTGTAAATCAGAGCTGTGTTGTAGTTTCTCAGACAGGAAAAGACTTCTTCATATCCTTGCCTCTGGTCCACCTTCTTGTATATTCTTGAAAAATTCTGCATATTCTCAAGCTTGGGGTATCTGAAGTGGCTCCACTGGAGTGTTGAAGATGGGGAACAGGCCCAGGTGGGGAAACTGACTGAAGCCTGGTGGGGTCTTGGCTGGGGACGCCGGGAGCCTGCCTTAGTTCCATGACTGCAGGATGCTGAGTCACCACCTACTTCTGCCGAGTGAAGGCTGGTGTGCTTACCATCCAGGGTTTCTGGGCAGTTTGTGGGATAGCCACTCAGATGCATCCCCATGCAGCAAGTGCCCAGGAGCATTTTGGGGTGCCAGACCTTGGCTAATCTATAGGGCCAAGTGTCTCTCAGGAATCTCAGAGTTGTATCAAAAGGGTACTCACTAATTTTTTTTTCTTTCTAAAAAAAAAAAAAAAAAAGACCATTTTTATGAGTGCCATCTGTAAACATCCTTGCAATTAGCAATGTGTACTCTCATTAAAAGACATTCCAGACTCAGCGATGTGTAGCCACTGGGCACTTTCTCAAAGGACGCTAGACAGATGTTACTGTTATGTTGCTTTCCATTATGTTTTCTGACCTTGGAAAGGACTAATTCCTCCCCCTTAGAAAGGGAGTCGAGGCTGGCCACCCATGATGGAGACTGCAGTTGTGAGTGAAAGCTCTGCTCTCAGTGTTGTCAGAGGCACCAGAGACCTAGTGGGACTGTTCCGTAGATGGGATGACCACCTCCCCGGACCCGCACCCAGAGTGATGCTGAAACGTTTCTGTGCTACCCTGGCAGGACCCCAGTAAACTGTGACTCTTTGTTGCTCAGTGAAGCCTGCAAAGGAGTCATTGCCCCTGAAGTCTGTCAGAGCTGACCTTGAACTTCATGCTGTATTTGACTGTTGTCAAGGCCAACCTGTAGGTTGTCGCTTTTAATACAATCATTTGTGGTGTGTGTCTACTGAGTCCTGCTGTGTATATAACAGGCTGATCTTAGATTAAGGACAGATAACAGAGAGTCAACCAAACCTGCCGTGATGATTTTCTAGATAAGTGCAACATCTGTACCTTCTGAAATTAATCATCTTTCTTTCTTTTTTTTTTTTTTTCAGATAACTTGTTCAAACCCAAGGAAAGGTACATTTCAGAGAAGGAGATGCACATGCGATCTAAAAGGTAGTACTTGGTTCTATTGTGTGAGGTCGAAAAAGTGGGGGAAGGAGGGGTGGCTTGCTAGATGCAGGAGCTATCCAGCGGGGCCACTACTTCTAGGTCCACGTTTGAGCTCTGAGGTCTTCTCGGCGGTGAATTTGAAAAGCTGGCCCAGAGGAGTGCAGTTACCGAATTGCACCCTGAATGTTGATGTCGTTCTTGGAAAACCCTCAGGAAGGTAGTAGGTCTTGAGTCCTGAACCAGTCCACTAATTGGTCTCTAAGAGATCCCCAGACTCAGCAGAAATGCTTCTGCGTGTTCCTGCCATTGCTCTGGGCAGGTGCCGCTTGTCACTGTGCACCTTCGCAGGTAATTTCATAAGAGGGGGAGCAGCTGGGTCTCTGGGCCTGCAGGAAAGCTTGCAGGCCTGGAGGTGGATGATGTGAGGGGGCCACGGAGCCGCAGAGGGCCACAAGCTGGCCTTCTTGGCGCCCGGCTGCCGCAAGCTCTCCGTGTCCTGCTTGGCTGGTTGCAGTTCTGGACACCCCCTCATTCTCACCAGCACACAAAGGCTGCCATTCTTCCCGAGCTCGGGCCTCCCAATCCACACGTAATAACCCAGCAGAGTTCGCCAAGTTCATGCAAGTAACATGTCATTAGTTTATAATAAAGTATCTGGCACTAGGGGCAATTATAATAATTAAACCAAACTGATAGGGCAACTTAGAGAAACCATTGAAATAGTAAGAGTACATTTCTCCCCACTCCAGGCACAAAATCTCTGCTTTTCCCATGATTATATTGTTTCCATGATCATTAGCCAGCTTTGATTATCTGTAGGGAACCTCTCTGTAAACTTAAAAAAAAAAAGTGTCAGTGGGGAGGAGGGGAACCCTCCCATTAACCATCGGCTTCACAGCATTCTAACTGGGGGTTTGAAAGGGCCACTGGGGGTCGAGACCTGCTGTTTCAGAAGTATGAAGCCATGTATACCTCATGCCCAAAGTATTCCTTTTTCAATTTGGTGGAAAATTCAGCCAAATTGTCCCTTCCTGGTCCCTAAGCCCAAAGCCACTGCTGTGGAGGCTTGAAATTACAGTGCTGGATCTCAAAGCAGCATCCGTGGACAGAGCATTGCCCTGTCATCTTACTGAAGACGGAACAGCCTCCGAGAGGGCCGGCAGTGCTGTGTCCCCATCATGACTTCCTGGCTGGAAGCCAGGCCCCTTGGATACAGTCGGTGAGGCATGCACTCCGTGGTCTGCCCCAAGTGGACTCAGACCCTGGCTCTCGGACGTCACTCCCCTGCAGAATCATAATGGAGCTTTATTTTCTTTTGTGTTCTTTGCTATTAATTCTGTTACTAAATTGAACTTTCATTTAAAAATTCAAGCGCAGGAGAGAGAACTGAAGTCGCTCATGACCAGCTATCCCCTCTCCTACCCCACTTCCCCAAACTTGTCCAATGCCTCCAGAGACACCATAGGTATCAGCATCCTTTATACCCTTCCAGGCCTTTCTCTCTGCACAAAAACAGACATTTACTAGTTACATATACAATTGTCTAATTTTTGACCATAAATGGGGTCATGCTGTGTATTGTCTTTCTGTAGCTTGCTTCTTTTACTTTATGTCTGTGGGGTCTTTCTATGTCAGAGAATATAGATATGGATGATTTTCTTCTTCACTGATGCAGAGTGGTACATTTCATAAATGAACCATAATTTATTAAGGATGTTCTTTTAAGTAAATACTGCAGCAGAAGCTCCAGGATTGAGGCCTAAGAATTTTTATCCTGAACACCCCACATGGTCAGATGGTTAAGATGGGGACGATGTGTCTATATGGGTGCCAGAGGATTTCCACTGTGGAGCCTTGGGACATGTCATCTTTCCTACTGATCCTGACAGCCTTCTCCTGGTTCCTTCTGGAATAGCTCCTGGGCTTGGCTGTCATGTGTGCACTCATTAATTCCTACCATGCTGACGCCCTCTGGGCCAGGCACTCTGATGGGTGCAAGCAGTTCCTGGGTTACTTTATGCTGTGGGATTGGGGGCCAGTGTTGCAAGAAGCCAAGCAGACCAAGGCTGGGCTCCCAGCTCCTCATTCACCAGCTAAGGGATGTCACTGGCCTCCTGACCTCGCTAGGCCTGGGTTCCTCACTCCCATAACAGGACACTGTACGTCTCTTCCACCTGCTCTGAGGGCTACCTGGGAAAATTCATGCCAGATGATTAGACTAGTAGGGGCCCTCCTAGACTGTTGGTGGGACTGTAAATTGGTATAGTTCCTGTGGAGAACAGCATGGAGGATGATCCTTGAAAAATGGAAAATAGAGCTGCCATATGATCCTGCAAGCCCACTCCTGGACATATACCCAGAGAAAACTGTAATTTGAAGAGACACATGCACCCCAATGTTCATAGCAGCACTATTCACCCTAGCCAAGATATGAAAGACACCTCAGGGTCCATCAACAGATGAATGGATCAAGATGTGAAGCATATATACGACGGAATATTACTCAGCCATAAAGAGAATGAAATAGCGCCATTTGCAGCAACATGGATGGACTTTGATCATACTACGTGAAGTAGGTCAGACCAATGTCATATGATAAATGTCATATGATATCGGTTACACGTGGAATCTAAAAAAAATGATATAATGAACTTATCTGCAAAACGGAAAGAGACCCACAGACCTAGAAAAGAAACTTACACTTACCTGGGGGAAAGGGGAGGGGAGGGATAAATTAGGAGTTTGGGGTTAACACATACATACTACTGTGTGTAAAACAGATAATCAACAAGGACCTACTGTGCACCACCGGAAAGTGGACTCAGTATTGTTTAATAACCTATCTGAAAAAGAATATACATACATGTATAAGCTAAATCACTGCTGTACACCTGAAAGTAACCCACCACCATAGATCAGCTATACTGATCACAGCCATGCTGCAAATCAGCTGTGTATTCAGTAAAAGATAATTTCAAAAGATAAACTCATAAAAAAGATGATTAGCCTAATACCCATTAACCAAGATGACATCTTGCTAATGTTGCCATCATCAATCTTTTTCATACTTTGTAATTGTTATTTTAATTGGGGAACATGTTAAATTTTGTTGGGCTTTCAAACATGAGGGAAAATAAAAGAGATGTTCAGCCACATGTCACCAGAACAGCATCCTCAAAGCTCAGGCTGCAGTGGCCCCTCTCTGTCCATGGATGCCAGCCAAAATCTTGTTTGGCAACAGTACAAGGCAGTCTCTGTAGGGAAGTAAGAAGGAAGGGCCCGGAAGGAGGCTCCCTGAGGCCCTGCTGGTGACGTGGAAGCTCCTAATTTTGCACAAACATGTGATACTTATGCCTAAGATGTGTTTGGAAGCAGCTTCCTTAGGAATGCAGTAGGTGAAGAGGCAGACACAGACGTTTTATCTGCATGCTGCTCCAAAACAATGCCAGCTATGCTCACAGATTCGCTGCTCCTTTTCCAAGTCACAGGAAGATAAAAGCTTAGAGGCAAAGAAAGTATTTGGTAAAAAGTACGTTTACACGCAGGGGGCTTCCCAGGTGGCTCAGATGGTGGAGAATCCACCTGCCAATACAGGAGAAGCAGGAGGCACAGGTTTGATCCCTGGGTTGGGAAGATCCCCTGGAAGAGGAAATGGCAGCCCACTCCAGTATGCTTGCCTGGGAAATACCCTGCACAGAGGAGGCTGGTGGGGTACAGTCCGTGGGGTCGCAAAGAGTTGGACACGACTGACTGAGCACGCACACACGCATGTACACTCAGAGTGGCGAAAGCAGTAGGCCCGGCATCTCTCATTTTACAAGCAAGTGGTCAGTTATCACCGGAGGTGGAGAGAAAGAAACGTGACTTCTAAAGAAATCCCTGGCCCCTCCAGCTCTCCCCTGGGTGGGGCTCCATCGACTGCATGGCCCCCGCCTGGGCAGCCCCGCCTGCAGACGGTCAGGGGAGCCCGGGGTCTGGGGGTCTCAGAGACACGGGGTAGTCCAGAGCCGGCTGATCTGCCCTTTGAAATGCAAGCGCCTGCTGACGAGACAGGAGGCAGAGCTGCGGCAGACGCACACCATCTCGCTACCATTTCAAAATGTTTTCTCAATTTGTTTCAGAATCTATAATAACTTGCCGGAAGTTAGGAAGAAAAAAGAGGAACAAAAGAAAAGGGTGATCTTACAGAGTAACAGACTCCGGGCCGAGGTCTTCAAAAAGGTAACGGCCCGGCCGCCAGCAGGGGTGACGTGTGTGTGGCTCCCAGTGCTGAGTCTGAGCTTGACGTCTCTGTCTCTGCTTCCCCAGCAATTACTGGACCAGCTCCTTCAAAGGAACGCGGTCTGACCACGGGCTGCCCCACCGACCCTCTACCTGGACTTGGGATGACTTCAAACGCTGGATAAACCATTAAACTTAACTGTATCTTCATGACGTGAAACACTTATTTTACTTTTGATTTTTTTTTTTCCATAAAGCTAAGCATAGCTCCCTGAATTGCTGACCTAAGCCAAGCAGAAACGATCACCCTTGAGGAAAGGGATCTTCAGACTGCAGTGGGATAATCAACCCAACAGAACCCACTTGATACAGTCCTTTCATTTTTTAACTTCTGAATTTTATCTTTTGCTTCTGAGGTTTACTCCTACCATTTCCACCCAGGCACAAAGGCCTTCTATGCGCTCATGGGCTTAGATCCCTGGGGACTGGTTTTTTTTGTTGGTTTTTTTTTTTTTTTTTTTTTCATCAGATTTCTAGGACCTAAATACATCACTTTAAAAATACCATTCCCAACTTTGCAAACTCTAGATTTTGGACTATTGCACAGTGTGTTTGAAACCCCTCTGGATGTCTGTACCATTAATACTGGAGGTGACTTTGGAGCTAGGTGGCTGCTCTGTCAGAGAGTGGGGACCTGTTTCTCGGTGACCTTGGGTGGTCAGAGCCGCCCCTACCACCCCCACCCGACTCCTAGCGCCTGTCTTCATTCAGCAAGAGTCTATATCCACAGAAGCCATGAGGGCAGAATTGGCTGGAAAAGAGCTGTAGGTCATGTCAGTGTTTTTGGCAAGCCACCCCCAACCAGAAGAGCTGCATGGCTGAAAATGGCCTGATGGCTCCAACTCTGCCATTTGTTCCTCCAAGCCCTTACAGTGTCCATTATTTATAAATGTGTTTGGGGAGTGAAGGACAATAGTTTTACCAAAAATGGAAATAAATGCAACTATTACAAACATCATTGCCCCGTCCCATGTTCTGTGTTATGAACCAAGCAGCTAGTGCAGGTGGGCTCAGAGAGAAACGCTGCCAAGTTCCCTGGGGACCTCTGACCTGCTCCTGATCCACCACCACCTGACAATCGAGCCACCAGGTAAGGGCCCCTGAGCTTCCTGATGGCCAGATCCCTTCTTCCTCCTGCAGTCTCTCTCCTGCTCCCTCTGCTGGCAAACCTGGCATCGAGGGAGCGGGCCGAGGGAAAGCATTTCAAGGCCTGGATCCACTTTAACAGAGAAGGCAAGGAAGGGCGCATAGGGACGTGTAGGATGATTAAGGGCTGGCATGGCTAGTTACTTCACTTGCTTCAGTCTGCTCATCTCTCTCCATCCAATGGAGACCATTACAGTGCCTTCTCCTTCAGTCTTCTATGGGAATGCAATATAAGCCCATGTGAGTTGAGCGCTTATAAGGATGTCCGGCCCAGAGCGAACAGCCGCAGTGTTTCTTGTCATCTCTACATAGACGTGGAAGTAGAGTGTCCTGAGAAACTCTGAGCACAAGGCCACTAGTTGGTCATCTCAGTCCCTCAGCTTGGCACTGAGAAGATGTGCCAGCAAGACTGTTGAATCTGTGGGTGTTGCTACAGCAAAGATCAGTCATACACACTGGATGCTTTGCAGGCTTTGTATTTTCTCAAGCTCTTCTCATTCTTAGAAACAGTTTTGACAGCATGGTTACGCTTGCCCTTAAGGTTAATTTGGTTTTGGTGAACTTATGAGGCCTCTTCTAGAATGCAGTGTTGGATTTCTATTTACATTTTTAATGCTTTTAAACAAAAAATATTTTTCATCAAATGCGTGGTATTTGTTTAGGACAGTCTTTTGTAGGTAGCTATCTTGCCACAACTTCTGCTTATTTTTCTTTAGTATCTTCAGAGAATTTCCAATACTTTTCCTAACCAATAATTTAAATTCAGGGCCAGGCCACTTCTAGACTGTTCTGTGACACTTTCTAAAAAGTGGATTTGTGTCAGTTAATATCTAAATATCTCAAAGTGCCTGGGTAGAGCCACCTTTCAGAAATGCCCAGAAAGGCTTCCTACCTTTGCAAACCTGATGTCAAGTCTTAAAATCTAAAGAATAAATAAAAGCCCACTTGAGATTAAATGCCACTGAGTTATGTATTCCTGAGGACAGTTCTTAACTAGGTGCCTGAGGTAAGTAGTGGGTAGGAATTTATGATGTCTATTGAGCTTTGCTTTCCTCTGGACAGCCAGCTCAGGACAAGGCTGCAAGTTAAGTTTTAGTTTCTGCTCAACTAATTTCTTTTCTCCATAATTGTTTTTTAATGCTGCTGTGCTTCAGTTCAGTTCAGTTGCTCAGTTGCGTCCAACTCTTTATGACCCCATGGACTGCAGCACACAGGCTTCCCTGTCCATCACCAAAGCCCGGAGCTTGCTCAAACTCATGTCTATCAAGTTGGTGATGCCATCCAACCATCTCATCCTCTGTCATCCCCTTCTACCCCTGCCTTCAATCTTTCCCAGCATCAAGGTCTTTTCCAATGATGTGCTTAGTTGCTCAGTTGTGTTCAACTCTTTGTGACCCCGTGGACTGTAGCCCACCAGGTTCCTCTGTTCATGGGAATTCTCCAGGCAAGGATACTGGAGTGAGTAGCCATTCCCTTCTCCAGGGGATCTTCTCAACCCAGAGATTGAACCCAGGTCTCCCTCTTTGCAAGTGGATTCTTTATCATCTGGGCTACCAGGAAGCCCGATACTAATGAGTGTATTTCAAATATCCAGTATTTCTGTTATAATGAAGTCATCACAGGAATATAATAATGTTATTAATATAATAAATATGGAAGTAGCCATCCCTATAAGCTCTGTCAGGAATGGGTCACCATGTGCTAGATTCTCTTATTAACATCAGACATAGGGAAAGACTAGACTTTGAAATTATAATAGGATGTATCATCATCATAACTTCAGTATTCACATCCGGTCCTGGAGCTGATTTCTTTGCATCTGAGCATGTTTGGGCTCTGGCACGCAATGATCCTTCAATGATAAAGCAGGTTGCAGGAGCAGAGGTTCTGTGGCTGATATTCATGATTCAGACCAGACAACGTTTGGAACCATTTGAGATGACAAAGTAGACGGTCTCAGCACCAGGCTGCCTTGCTGCAGTCTCCGTGCCTTCACGCTGAAGGAGACACTCCTATTTTGGTGATTTGTCCTCTCTGCCAGCTGGTAATGGAATAATGGAAAAACAATTGCCTGGGTTTTTTTAGCCAGCGTCTGTTGCCAGCCCAGCTTCCTGGAAGCTGTGTGCTCTTGGGGTGAGTCAGCAAATGCTTGCTCAGATGAAACACTCCTCATTGAAAGAACTATTTGCGAAACAACCAATGGTTGAAGAGCAGTTGAAAATCCTCTTCCTTCTGAAGTTCTCCCACGTCAGCACTTGCTGGTATAAAAATCTCAGCTTGTGGACCTGGTCTCCCACTGTACCAAGTGGCTGACAGTCTGAACATGAGGCACGTCAGAGGCAGAACAAGAGAAGGAGACGTGAGGTCACCTCACTCCACCGGAGGGTCTTGGAGAGCAGAGACAGGCGGGTTCTGGGTTAAGGAGAGTGATGGAAAAAAAAAAAAAAAATTCACTGTGGCTTTGTGTGAGAGTGTTGGCGTGTGCATTAAAAGCAAAGGAAATGATCTGTGAAGTGATTAAAATGAGTCCATCAGCAGATGGTTCTCCGTGAGAGAGCTCATGGCATTTGTACTTTCATCAATACTTGATCATGACCCATGAATGTCTAGCTAAATAGAAACCTTTTGGGATTGGCTGTCACGGAGCTGAACCAGTCACCCCATGGACAGAAACACCTAGGAAGTCTCTCCAGCCTTCTCTGTCTCACGTGGACGTGATGTCCCCCACTTCTCTGGAGCCCAGGCTATCAGAAACTTCACTGAGATTCCATCTCCCCACCGGCGAGCTGCTAGGGAAGCAGGCGCCTCCACGCAAATGTTTTCTCCACATGGAGTGTAGCGACAGCGTTGGCTCGTCGCCCCCAGAACTGAGGGTTTCTTTCAAGTCCTGTTGGCCGCCTCAGGCAGAGTTCTGATCCTGGGACCCCAGAGACTGTCTGAGGTAGTTGTCTGGGGTGTGTAGCAGGGGAGGTGTTGAAATTTTTCCCCTTTTTCTTGCTTCTCTAAGCAAGAGAGCCATATCCACATCAGGGATGCCGTGACTTGCCAGGCTGCAGCCAGAAATGTGACTTCAAGCAGACGTCTTTCCCTCAGATCTTCACACGTCAAGACCTTGATGAAGGGGCCGGAAGTGGGGAGACTTGACTTGCCTCTAGGATTTTCAAAAAGGCTGGGTGGTTCTTATCAAAGCTTGAAAGGGAAGAGAAAAAGTCTGTGGTCTAAATTGCAGCTGAGTAAAAAAAAAAAAGAAATGATAAATTTCTTTAATTGTTTTGGTGAAACAGCCAGCACCAAGCATGAATGGCGTAGGGAAAGTGTCTTGTGGATGACTTTCAGAGCGTCCTCCGTGTGTTCAGCTTTACTTTGCTGACATTCCTGAGTGAAGCAACAGCTGTAACTGACATCAGGGTAAAGATATTACCGTTAACCCATATTAACTGCATATGACGTGTAATGTCTTTTCATCAAAGCCAACGGGGCTGCCTGCCTCCCTTGCCCACTGATGTCAGGAAGAGGGAAATTATAAATCTTTTCACTGCTGCTGACTTATAAAGAAATACACCCACACTGTGTGTTACATCCACTGTGGTTTCTCATGACCGTTGCTATTGCTTGGATACCAGAGGAATTAGTGGTGACCATCCGATTAACTGTTATGTGTTGCCAAGTATGTGCTTGCTGTTAAAAAAAAAAAACCATCAGGCGCGCATACAGAATTTTTGTGTTTGTTTTTGCTTAAAAATATACCTGCAGGCTGGTCAGGCCAGATTTAATTATTATCTGTTGACATCATTCCAAGTCTTACTCTTTCAGCTGAGATGTGTATTAAATCAAAGTGACAAAATGATCCAGGATATTTTTCTGGGTTTTTGGTAGCCCGTGACATTTCATTAACAAGGCTAAGCTTATGTGTCTACAATGGATAACAAAGATTTTTGCATGGATTAAACAGGGTGTGTTGTTATTCAGTTGCTAAGTTGTGTCTGACTCTTTGCAACCACATGGACTGCAGCATGCCAGATTTTCCCTGTCCTTCACTATCTCCCAGAGAGTTTGATCAAATTTATGTCCATCGAATCAGTGATGCCAACCAATCATCTCATCCTCTGTCATCCTCTTCTCCTTCTGCCTTCAATCATTCCCAGCATCAGGGTCTTTTCCAATGAGTCGACTCTTCACATTAGTTGGCCAAAGTATTGGAGCTTCAGCTTCAGCATCAGTCCATCCAATGAATATTCAGGGTTGATGTCCTTTAGGATTGACTGGTTTGAACTCCTTGTCTCTCCCTTGGCTGTCCAAGGGCCTCTCAAGAGTCTTCTCTGGCACCACAGTTGGAAAGCATCAGTTCTTCAGTGCACAACCTTCTTTATGTTCATTGGTGATACATGCTTTTGCGGAATTTGTTTCAAACTGGGATGTTTCAACCTTAATTCTCAATTAACAGTTGAGCAAGACTCCTCTCCCTCTAAGCCCCATCTGCATGCTCTGAACAGAAAAGAGGAGAACTGCTGAACCCAGGATCTCATCCAGGTGTTCCTAAAAGTGATAGCTTTTAACCACAGGACACACAGGGAGATATTTCTTCTCTGGAGGTTCTCGGGGCTCTGTAACAGAAAACAGACTAACAAGACCAAGACACACAAGTTTATTAGCACATTATTCTCATATAGCGGCTTCCCTGGTGGCTCAGAGGTAAAGAATCCTCTTGCCAGTGCATGAGACTCTGGTTTGATCCATGGGTCAGGAAGATCCTCTGGAGAAGGAAATGGCAACCCACTCCATTATTCTTGCCTGAGAAATCCCATGGACAGAGGAGCCTGGTGGGCCACAGTCCAGGGGGTCGCAAAGAGTCAGACATGACTGAGTGACTAAACAACAGTTCTCATCCGCACGTCTGAGGAACTCAGAGATGAATAAAACTGAGTCTCAGATCTGCTGTCGGGCTCTCGGATAGCCACGGGCCTGTTGTGGATGAGCGTCTGTGCACACACACACGTTCCGCCACCCCCGGATTCCCTTTGTGAAGACTTAACTCCCTGTGTGGCTATATTTGGAGATGGGGCACCTACAGAAGTAATTCAGGCTAATTGTGGTCATGAGAGTGGGGCCCTGATCCAGCAAGATTAGTGTCCTTAGAAGAACCGACAGTGGAGAGCTGACAGTCTGTGTCTCAGTTCAAGAGGAACAGGTCATACAAGACGGTGGCCACCTATGGTAACCAAAGAGAAGAGGCCTCAGTGTGGAAGCATAGCTTGTCAGCACCTGGATCTTGGGCTTCCTGGCCCCTGGAACTGTGGGTGAGTCCCTTTAGATAAGCCCCAGTGGGTGGCATTTCATCTGGAAGCCCAGGTAGACTGAGGCAGGACCCAGCACGGTTCCTGCCTGTGCCACTGGCATCCACCATGCACACGTGCAGCAGGTGGACTCTCCAAGCGCTAGCTGCTAGTTGTCCTTGCCGGCCAGGCTCCACATTTTCTCCGGCACCATGTATCCCCCTGTGATCTGCTGCTGTTACCCAAAAACTGGGTTTGCCTCTTGATGGATGTTGAGCCAACAGACACAGCCAAGCACAAGATCAGATCGGGAGTAGGGAGCAAGGAACGTATTATTTGCAGCAAGTAACAAGAACACCATGGAACTTCCCCAAAGCTAAAAGGGTACATGCATATTCATGAAGGGACTTGAAAATAGGGGATTCAGCCTTAATTCGGTTGAGTTCAGTCACTCAGTCATGTTTGACTCTTTGTGACCCCATGGACTACAGCACGCCAGACTTCCCTATCCATCACCAACTCACAGAGCTTGCTCAAATTCATGTCCATCAAGTCAGTGATGCCATCCAACCATCTCATCCACTGTTGTCCCCTTCTTCCACCTCCAATCTTGCCCAATACCTTCAATCTTTCTTCAATCTTCAACTCTTTTCCAATGAGTCAGTTCTTCCCATCAGGTGGGCAAAGTATTGGAGTTTCAGCTTCAGCATCAGTCCTTCCATGAATATTCAGGACTGATCTCCTTTAGGATGGACAGGTTGGATCTCCTTGAGGTTCAAGGTACTCTCAAGAGTCTTCTCCAACACCACAGTTCAAAAGCATCAATTCTTCAGCCCTCAGCTTTCTTTATGGTCCAACTCTCCCATCCATACATTACTACTGGAAAAGCCATAGCTTTGACTAGACAGAGCTTTGTTGGCAAAGTAGTGTCTCTGCTTTTTAATATGCTGCTTAGCTTGTACAGAGGAGCCTGGTAGGCTACAGTCCATGGGGTCACAAAGAGTCGGACATGACTGAATGACTTTACTTTCACTTTTTAGGTTGGTTATAGTTTTTCTTCCAAGGAACAAGTGTCTTTAAATTTCATGGCTGCAGTCACCATCTGCAATGATTTTGGAGCCCAAGAAAATAAACTCTGCCACTGTTTCCATTGTTCCTCATCTATTGCCCATGCAGTGATGAGACCAGATGCCATGGTCTTCGTTTTCTGAAAGTTGAATTTTAAGCCAACTTTTTCACTCTCCTCTTTCACTTTCATTAAGAGGCTCTTTAGCCTCTTTGTTTTCGGCTATAAGGGTGGTGTCATCTGCTTATTTGAGGTTATTGCTACTTCTGGCAATCTTGATTCCAGTGTGTGCTTCATCCAGCTTGGCATTTCACATTATGTACTCTGCATAGATGTTAAATAAGCAGGGTGACAATATACAGGCTTGATGTACTTTTCTTGCAATTTGGAACCAGGCTGTTGTTCCATGTTCAGTTCTAACTATTGCTTCTTGACTTGCATACAGGTTTTTCAAGAGGCAGGTCAGGTGTTCTAGTGTTCCCATCTCTTTCAGAATTTTCCATAATTTGTTGTGATCCATATAGTCAAAGGCTTTGGCATAGTCAATAAAGCAGAAATAGATGTTTTCTGGACCTCTCTTGTTTTTTGATGATCCAACGGATGTTGGCAATTTGATCTCTGGGTTCTCTGCCTTTTCTAAATCCAGCTTGAACATCTGGAAGTTCACAGCTCACATATGTTGAAGCCTGGCTTAGAGAATTTTGAGCATTACTTTGCTAGTGTGTGAGATCAGTATAATTGTTCAGTAGTTTGAACATTCTTAGGTCTTGCCCTTCTTTGAGATTGGAATGAAAACTGACCTTTTCCATACCTGTGGCCACTGCTGAGTTTTCCAAATTTGCTGGCATATTGAGTGCAGCACTTTAATAGCACCATCTTTCAGGATTTGAAACAGCTCACCTGGAATTCCATCACCTCCACTAGCTTTGTTTGTAGTGATGCTTCCTAAGGCCCACTTGATTTTGCATTCCAGGATGTCTAGCTCTAGGTGAGTGATCACAGCATCATGATTATCTGGGTTATGAAGGTCTTTTTTGTACAGTTCTTCTGTGTATTCTTGCCTCTCTTCTAAATATCTTCTGCTTCTGTTAGATCCATACCATTCCTGTCCTTTATTGAGCCCATCTTTGCATGAAATGTTCCCTTGGTATCTCTAATTTTCTTGAAGAGATCTCTAGTCTTTCCCATTTTGTTGTTTTTCTCTATTTCTTTGCACTGATCACTGAGGAAGGCTTTCTTATCTCTCTTTGCTATTCTTTGGAACTCTGCATTCAAATTGGTATCTTTCCTTTTCTCCTTTGCTTTTAGCTTCTTGTCTTTTCTCAACTATTTGTAAGGCCTCTTCAGACAACCATTTTGCCTTTTTGCATTTCTTTTTCTTGGGGATGGTTTTGATCCCTGTCTCCTGTACAATGTCACAAATCTCTCTCCATGATTCTTCAGGTACTCTGTCTATCAGACCTAATCCTTGAATCTATTTGTAACTTCCACTGTATTTTCATAAGGGATTTGAATTACATCATACCTGATCTAGTGGTTTTCCCTACTTTCTTCAGTTTAAGTCTGAATTTGGCAATAAGGAGTTCATGATCTGAGCCACAGTCAGCCCCTGGTCTTGTTTTTGCTGACTGTATAGAGCTTCTCCATCTTCAGTTGCAAAGAATATAATAAATCTGATTTCAGCATTGACCATCTGTCTGTGATGTCCATGTGTAGAGTCTTCTCTTGTGTTGTTGGAAGACAGTATTTGCTCTGACCAATGCATTCTCTTGGCAAAACTCTGTTAGTCTTTGCCCTGCTTCATTCTGTACTCCAAGGCCAAGCTTGCCTGTTACTCCAGGTATCTCTTGACTTCCTACTTTTACATTCCAGTCCCCTGTGATGAAAAGGACGTCTCTTTTGGGGTGTTAGTTCTAGAAAGTCTTGTAGGTCATCATAGAACCATTCAATTTCAGCTTCTTCGGCATTAGTGGTTGGGGCATAGACTTGGATTACTGTGATACTGAATGATTTGCCTTGGAAATGAACAGAGATCATTCCATCATTTTTGAGATTTGAATTCAGCCTAGAATTGGAGTAAAGGTCAGTTCAGAGTCCCAGCTTTAGTTGATTAAAATCCAGAGGGTCAACATGCTGATTCAATCCTCCACCTGGTGGGAAGCTTAGTTCCTGCTGAATCCAGAGATATTAATTGTATATATCCCGTGAGGAGAGACTAGGACTCTGATTTATCACCGCACTCTTGCTTGACTGTCTTTTCCCTGTTCCTGCATTCCTCTGTATCTGTAAGATCCTTTATTACTGAGACCTGTTCAGGGGCAGCACTGTGGCCAGGCTTAGGTCTTTAAATGGCTTAAGCCAAAATGGTTCTCTTATGCCAAGAAAGCCATTTTGGGCTCTCTTGCTCTCAGGAGCCCCTGACATACCTGCTTACACGGTGACTCCCCTGGATCTCCAGTCCCCCTGCTCTGGGGGGAGCCCTTACTTACAAAAGCACTCTGCTCTCACTTGTACAGCTACCCTACAAGTTTGTCACCCAGTAGGACACCTTGGTTCGATCCCTGGGTTGGGAAGATCCCCTGTAGAAGGGAATGGTAACCCACTCCAGTATTCTTGCCTGGAGAATTCCATGGACAAAGGAACCTGGCGGGCTGCAGTCCATGGGGTCGCAAAGGGTCAGACATGACTGAGTGAGTGAGCATGAGCGCCACTAGTTTCTGCTCTACCCACGGAGCAAACAGGAGCTTCTGGACACCTTCCTGCGTGCCCCATGGGAAGGCCTGCAAACACACTGGAGAAGCAGGTGATTCCTCTGTCCATGCTAGTTCAGTTGCTTAGTCCTGTCCGACTCTTTGTGACCCCATGGACTGCAGCACACCAGGCTTCCCTGTCCATCACCAACTCCCAGAGCTTACATAAACTCATGTCCATCGAGTTGGTGATGCCATCCAACCATCCCATCCTCTGTTGTCCCCTTCTTCTCTTGCCTTCAATCTTTCCAGCATCAGGGTCCTTTCCAATGAGTCAGTTCTTCACATCAGGTGTCCAAAATATTGGAGTTTCAGCTTTAGCATCAGTCCTTCCAATGAATATTCAGGACTGATTTCCTTTAGGATCGACTGGTTTGATCTCCTTGCAGTCCAAGGGACTCTCAAGAGCCTTCTCCAACACCACAGTTGAAAAGCATCAATTCTTTGGTGCTCAGCTCTCACATCCATACATGACTACTGGAAACACCATAGTTTTGACTAGATGGACTTTTGTTGGCAAAGTATGTCTCTGCTTTTTATGTCTAGGTTGGTTCTAGCTTTTCTTTCAAGGAACAAGCATCTTTTAATTTCATGGCTGCAGTCACCATCTGCAGTGCTTTTGAAGCCCCTCAAAATAAAGTATCTCACTGTTTCCATTGTTTCCCCAGAAGAACTATACAAAAAAGATTTTCATGACCCAGATAAGCATAATGGTGTGATTACTCACATAAAGTCCATTCTAGAGGAAGTGAGTTTCTTCTCTAGTTCAAATAGATCAAGTTTCTATTGTGGAACCTTCGGCATGCTAATGAAACTCAAGGGATTTTGAATAATCCCTTGGCAATCCTCCTCCTTCTAGTCAAGGCTATGATTTTTCCAGTGGTCATGTATGGATGTGAGAGTTGGACTATAAAGAAAGCTGAGCATCGAAGAATTGATGCTTTTGAACTGTGGTGTTGGAGAAGACTCGTGAGAGTCCCTCAGACTACAAGGGATCAAACCAGTCTAAATAAAGTATCTCACTGTTTCCATTGTTTCCCCAGAAGAACTATACAAAAAAGATTTTCATGACCCAGATAAGCATAATGGTGTGATTACTCACATAAAGTCCATTCTAGAGGAAGTGAGTTTCTTCTCTAGTTCAAATAGATCAAGTTTCTATTGTGGAACCTTCGGCATGCTAATGAAACTCAAGGGATTTTGAATAATCCCTTGGCAATCCTCCTCCTTCTAGTCAAGGCTATGATTTTTCCAGTGGTCATGTATGGATGTGAGAGTTGGACTATAAAGAAAGCTGAGCATCGAAGAATTGATGCTTTTGAACTGTGGTGTTGGAGAAGACTCGTGAGAGTCCCTCAGACTACAAGGAGATCAAACCAGTCAATTCTAAAGGAAATCAGTCCTGAACATTCATTGGAAAGACTGATGCTAAAGCTGAAACTCCAATACTTTGGCCACCTGATGCAAAGAACTGGCTCATTGGAAACATTGAAAGCAGAAGGAGAAGGGAACAACAGAGGATGAGATGGTTGGATGGCATCAACGACTTGATGGACATAAGTTTGAGCAAGCTCTGGGAGTCAGTGATGGACAGGGAGGCCGGGCATGTTGCAGTGCATGGGATTGCAAAGAGCCAGACATGATTGAGTGACTGAACTGAACTGAACTGAGCAACGGTGCTTGTGTGTGTTGGGGCTGGGGAATAGGTTTTAAATGAAATAAGAATAGACTGTTATAATGTTAAAATAACTCTTGGAAATCCCTCCCTGCCATCTAGGAGGCCGACTAACTTCTCTTGATGCAGGTCTGCAACCCTTCAGGGTTTCTTCCAACTCTGATACAGATCAATTGAGTGTCTGCTAAAGAAACTCACATGTTTAGGAACCATGATACACAGAAAAAGTTTCTTATAAAAATACTAGAATCCCCCTCAGCATAGTGAGGTGGACCCTGGAAGATTCCCACATCGCATCTGGTCCTCCCCAGGGCAGAGGCCTGGGGCATCACCCCGCTGGTTCTGAGTGTTCTCCCTTCCCTCCCCTCACCCACTCAATGGGCTTGAGTATGGGCAAACTCCCGGAGACAGTGAGGACAGAGGAGCCTGGTGTGCTGCCGTCCATGGGGTCACAGAGAGTCTGATACCACTTAGTGACTAACAGCTACAGCCCTCCCTGAGTTGGCCTCTGAATTAAAAGAAGCCCCAAAATATGATGGGACCCATGGAATCATCTCCATTTTACAAGAGGAAATCGAATAAGTGGGGAAGGATGGTGTAACCAGCCAGGGTGACTTCCTGTTGGTGGATTGGGCTGAAATCTGAACCATGCCTGCCTCCCTCCAGAACCTTCCAGCTCATATACCCACGCATGCTGCATGTGTGTACCTGGGTCTAAGAATCCAAGGTGCAGCTGTACTTTGGCATTTCACTAACATTTTAGGTAAGTTTACTGACGCCTAAGAGACTGGGAGGAAGAGAGTTTCCTTGACCGTTTTGGGTCCCTGGTGCTGCTGTTCAGCGGCTCAGCTGTGTCTGACTCTTTGCAGCCCTATGAACTGCAGCACGCCAGGCTTCCCTGTTCTTCACCATCTCCTGGAACTTGCTCAAACTCATGTCTGTTGAGTCAGCGATGCCATTCAACCGTCTCATCCTCTGCCACCCCCATCTCTCCTTACCCTCAGTCCCTGCCTGGTCCTGAGAATTAAACTGACAAAGATTAACAGGAGAAAGCAGACAAATTTATTGCAGTTTTCTGTCCCATTGGAGCCTTCACTGGGAAATGAAGACATGAAGAAATGGGGTGACTCTTGATCATTTTTACATTAGCTTTGCTGAAGACTGAACATGTGGGAAAGCGCGGCAGGGTAGAGGGTGCGGGGTAAGGGTGACTTGATGAGACCTGTCCATCCAGCTTCCGCTCGGTGCCCATCTCCCGCCATGAGGATGCTCCTTCCTCTGGGTCCAGGGAGGGCACTTCTCACCTGGGGGTTTTCTGACTGCTTCGTTTCTCAAATTTCTCACCCTTCAAATAGTCAATGGGCCCCATGTTTGGGGGCAGCATGTTCTGAACTCCATCAGACTTAAATTATGAAATAGAATGCCTTGCAGCTTCAGCAAAATAAAATTAGAACATATTTGCCTTGGAAATTTGCATCCTCAGCAGGGAAATGTTGGGTGTGGCAGAGTAAGGAATTAAGTAGGTGTCTCGTGATGTAGGGAAAATGGAATAATGTGATGTCTGTCTCAACCAGACTGAAAACACCCCCAAGGACAGGGGTATGTCTTGCTCCTCTTTCTGAGAACCTTGGCAGAGAGCCGGGCACCCATGGGTGTTAGGATATTCTCACTTCAAAGTCATCAGTCACTGGGGCTTAGTTTTTTTCACCACATTGGACCTCACCAGCTGTTCTTCACTCTCCTTCCTTCTGTGTCTCGCGCCGTCTGGGAATGTGAACACTGCACGGAGTCTCCCTTCAAAGTCAAAGGTAATGGGACAGAGAGACCCACTTCAAGTTCTGGACAGAAACTGCCAAGTTTAAATCACATTCTGAGAAGTGAGAAAGACTTCCTGTATGTACACGTAGATAAGTGACATCCACCTGCCCCAGCTTGCTTTCTTCCAAGCCGGCGTTTTGGCACCGGTGCTGCTCAGAGCTGTGAGTGATGTGCACGCTGGGTATGGAAGGGAGGAGCTTCCATCAGCACCATCTTGACCGGAAGTATAAACAGACTCCCGGATTCTGAAACTTCCAGCTTATACCAGTGAAGGAACTTAATTCTTAATGAAAAGTAGCAGCAAGATTTCACCAAATATAGGTCACAACTGCCCTGTAATACAGAAAATGTGAGAGTCACAGTTTATAACTTTCTGTGCTTTCTATAGAAATGTGTATTTCCCTAAAACTGTATATTATTAATAACCCATAAAATATTAACTTCACCTAAAAATGCATTATTAACAATGTAATCTGTGCAATACACACATTGGTTTTCTCCAGATACTTTCTTTAGTAATCCCAAGCTCCCTTCTTCTTGATGTTGGTGAAAGAGACCTTTCTACAAATGTTGATCTGTAATGACAAAGAGGATTCACCAACTTGCAGCAAGGAGTCAAGACAGAATCAATAAATCTGTCAAAACAGCAAGATTTCAAACCAAAGCTTGCTCCCCAAAGTTGAGAAAGAGCGGGGCCCTGGAGGAGTAGCATGTCTTTGGGAAAGCACTGCCTGTCGTTTCTGTTTGCTGCAGGCCCTTTCTAAAATAGGATCTAAGGTCCTGGAGCCATCAGAGAGCCCACCACGATGACACTGTTGTGTCATAAGAGAATCTGTGGTAACCGTCTACCCACGGCCTTGTGCTTGTGGGCCATTTTCCACTCTAAAACAACAAGCTGGCTTTGCTCTCTGCCAGCACCCTGTGTGTTACCAACTCTGTGTGAATTTTCAGAAATGGTTACTGTTAGAAGGTACACGTCATAATCCGGATCTCAGAAGGGAAAGAAGGAAGCTGTTGGCTTCCACCTTCATCTGCTCCTGTTGTGGGTCTCCCAGGGCCTGGGAAAGGCTCAGCCCTGCAGCCTCTGAGCAGGCTACCCTGGGAATGCCAGCACCCATATGTGGTGTGAATTCAATTAGCCAGGTCCTCTGAGATGCACCAGGGGACCGTGGAGGACATGGTTTCTTGAATTCTCATTTGCAGTCTCACAAATAATGTTCAAAAGTCATTAGACCATGAAGAGTTTTCATTACCCTTCATCAGTCAACAGCCATCACTCACTGATTGAGTGCCTCCTTGGGACATGGTGCTGGGTACCACGGTGGAGAGTCAGAGGGGATGAAGGGTGGGAAACCAAAGTGGCTGAAAGAAAACACAGATACATAACGTAGAAGCACGTGGAAGGCAAATCCTCTCGGATGAAAGTGAAGGGAGAAGTGTTTCTAGAAATGTTGAGCTATAGGTTAAAAAAGAGAGAGACTTAGATTTCATTGTACGAAGTGAGAAACTGTTGAATGTCAAAAGTTACTGGAAGCAAAATAAAAAGGCGAATAGCAAAGTGGGACAAAAATGTGAGCTACGTGACAGAGGGTTAAAGCCTTTAAGAAAACCTGATACAGAGCAATGAAGGAAAAACGCTCCAATAGAAATGAGGTGAAAGGACACAGTCCCTTTACAGAAGAAAGGGAAACAGCCAACAACCTCACGAGTAAGTTAAGAAACGCCATTAAAACTGTTACCTGAAAATGGGGGTTGCCTCTAGCTGGGTGTCAGGCCAAAAGACATGACCAAGAATAGAAGGAAGGATGTTTTACAGCAAATAAGGAGAACACCAGGAAGCTTCCCAAAGAGGTGTCTTCCTGAAGTTTAAAGTAAAGGGAACATGCATATTCATAAAGGGGCTTGAGCAGAGAATTCAGCCTAGAACTGGGGCCAAGGTGAGATACTCCCAGCTTTAGCTCGACTCAGTTAAGTAACTGAACCGCAACCAAGCTTTAGTTGATTGAAGCCAAGATAGTCAACATCACCGTTCCATCCTCCACCTGGATGAGGGCTTGTGATTGTTCAGTTCCTCCGTCATGTCGAGCTCTTTGCGACCCCATGGACTGCAGCATACCAGGCTCCCCTGTCCTCCTCCATCTCCTGGAGTTAGAACAAACTCATGTCCACTGAGTCGGTGATGCCATCCAACCATCTCATCCTCTGTTGCTCCCTTGTCCTGTTGTCTTCATTCTTTCCCAGCGTCAGAGTCTTTTCCAATGACTCTGCTCTTCATATCTGGTGGCCAAAGTATTGGAGCTTCAACTTCAGCATCAGTTCTTCCAATGAATATTCAGAGTTGGTTTCCTTTAGAATTGACTGGTTTAATCTCCTTGCTGTCCAAGGGACTGTCCAGAGTCTTCTCCAGCACCACAGTTCTTTAGCACTCAGCCTTCTTTACATTCTAACTCTCACATCCATACATGACTACTGGAAAAACCATAGATTTGACTACACAGACCTTTGTTGGCAGGGTAATGTCTCTGCTTTTTAATACACTATCTAGGTTAGTCATAGCTTTTCCTCCAAGGAGCAAGCATCTTTTAATTTTGTGGCTGCGGTCACCATTTGCAATGATTTTGGGTGGGGGTTTAGTTCCTGCAGAATCAGAGACATGTATCAGATGTTGTGTATATCCCTTGAGGTGGAATTAGGACTCTGTTTTATGGCTGAACTATTGTTTCTTGACAGAATGTGGTTCACTGGAGAAGGGAATGACAAACCACTTCAGTATTCTTGCCTTGAGGACCCCATGAACAGTATGAAAAGGCAAAATGATAAGATACTGAAAGAGGAACTCCCCAGGTCAGTAGGTGCCCAAAATGCTACTGGAGATCAGTGGAGAAATAACTCCAGAAAGAATGAAGGGATGGAGCCAAAGNCTGGCACGCTGGCTGGCACACGACTGGCAGGCGCAATTGTGGGTACACTGCCTGGCACGCCGGATGGTAGGCACACTGGTGGGTGCACTGGTGGGCACGCTGGCTGGCACCCGACTGGAAGGCACACTTGTGGGCACACTGCCTGGCACCCTGGATGGCAGACGCACTGGCGGGCGCACTGGGGGGAACACTGGCTGTCACACCGGAGGGTAGGCTCACTGGCGGGCACACTGACTGGCACGCCGGATGGCAGGTGACTGGCGGGCACACTGACTGTTACGCTGGCTGGCACCCGACTGGCAGGTGACTGGCGGGCACACTGGCGGGCACACTGGCTGGCATGTCGGATGGCAGGCGACTGGCAGGTGCACTGGCGGGCACACTGGCTGGCACGCCGGATGGTAGGCACACTGGCGGCACACTGCATGGCACGCCGGATGGCAGGCGACTGGCGGGCACACTGGCTGGCACGCTTGCCAGTACCCAACTGGCAGGTGCACTGGCGGGCACTCTGGCTGGCACCCGACTGGCAGGCGCACGGGTCGGCACGCTGGCTGGCACCCGACTGGTAGGTGCACTGGCGGGCACACTTCCTGGCACGCCGGATGGTATGTGCACTGATGGGCGAACTGGCGGGCAAGTTGGCTGGCACCCGAATGGTAGGTGCACTGGCGGGCACACTGCCTGGCACACCGGATGGCAGGCGCACTGGCGGGCACACTGGCTGGCATGCTGGCTGTCACCCAACTGGCAGGCGCACTGGCGGGCAAACTGCCTGGCATGTTGGATGGCAGGCGCACTGCCGGGCGCACTGGTGGGCGTGCTGGCTGGCACCCAACTGGCAGGCAACAGGCGGGCACACTGGCTGGAACGCCGGATGGCAGGCGCACTGGCGGGCGCACTGGCTGGCACGCTGGCTGGCACACGACTGGCAGGCGCAATTGTGGGCACACTGCCTGCCACGCCGGATGGCAGGCACACTGGTGGGCGCACTGGTGGGCACGCTGGCTGGCAACCGACTTGCAGGCACACTGGCAGGCACACTGGCTGGCACACCGGATGGCTGGCGCACTGGTGGGCACACTGCTTGGCACACCGGTTGGCAGGCGAATGGCGGGCACATGGCTGGCACGCTGGCTGGCACCCGACTGGCAGGCGCACTGGTGGGCACACTGCCTGGCACGCCGGATGGCAGGCGCACTGGCGGGCACACTGGGGGGAACACTGGCTGGCACGCCGGAGGGTAGGCTCACTGGCGGGCACACTGAATGGCACGCCGGATGTCAGGCGACGGGCGGGCACACTGGCTGACACGCTGGCTGACACGCTGGCTTTCACCCGACTGGCGGGCACACTGGCGGGCACACTGGCTGGCATGCCGGATGGTTGGCGCACTGGCGGCACACTGCCTGGCACGCCGGATGGCAGGCGACTGGCGGGCGTACTGGAGGGCACACTGGCTGGCATGCCGGATGGTTGGCGCAATGGCAGCACACTGCCTGGCACGCCGGATGGCAGGCGACTGGCGGGCACACTGGCTGGCACCCGACTGGCAGGGGCACTGGTCGGCACGCTGGCTGGCACCCGACTGGCAGGCGCACTGGCGGGCACTCTGGCTGGCACCCGACTGGCAGGCGCACTGGTCGACACGCTGGCTGGCACCCGACAGGTAGGTGCACTGGCAGGCACACATCCTGGCACGCCGGATGGTATGCGCACTGACGGGTGAACTGGCGGTCAAGCTGGCTGGGACCCAACTGGTAAGTGCACTGGCGGGCACACTGCCTGGCACACCAGATGGCAGGCACACTGGCGGGCACACTGGCTGGCATGCTGGCTGGCATCCGACTGGTAGGTGCACTGGCGGGCACACTGCCTGGCACGCCGGATGGCAGGGGCACTGGCAGGCACGCTGGCTGGCACCCGACTGGCAGGC